>JARHVA010001756.1:2230000-2272500 GCA_037957365.1 Torreya grandis
TAAATATTTTGGATTTTTATAATTTCCTCCTCTATAGAAATTAGGAAAAAAAAGTGTGTTAAATATGACTAACATAAGATATCTTACACCTAGTCACTATAGAAGAGAAGGTGAAAACCATGATTCCTACATATTCATATAATTGTAATATAAGAAAGAGTGTATTATTGAAACTATGTCAAGTGCACCTCATGTGATATTCATTATAATATAAGTATCATGGAATATATTTACTTTTGCAAATGTGATACAAGGAAGATATGATAGATGTTGACCACAAGAAGGGGGATTTTTTGCTTTAGAAGTGACCAAGGAAAATGAGGGGATCTGAAAATACATGAAAAAGTAGTTGAAATCATGGAAAGGAAACCATAAGAATGAGATGGTATGAAATATGGTAACCATGCCACTAAATAATACATACTAATGTAAATTGGTATAACATAAGAACTAATAATATATATCATCCAAAAAGTTACCAAACAACCTCAAGGAAACTAAAGCTAATTGGACAGATGTTAAACAATTTGAAATATTAACTTGAATATGTTACCTAAGATCCAAAATGGAAACCAAAGCTAATTTTAAATACTCTAAAAAAGGGGAAAGTGCTATAAAATATCCAAAATGTAAAATAAGTATCATTACAAATCATCCCAAAATATGGGGAAAATAAATTAGTAAAAGATTAAACCCGAAGATGCTACCAAAGATACATAAAGGAAACTAAGGTTGACTATAGTTATGCTCTAAAAATATGTAAAGTGATGAATATGTTTAAATAATAGTTCATGGGAGAATAATATGAGATTAAGTCATGCAAAAATGTGAAATAGTGATAATTATATTGAAATATATAAACACACATCATTAATAATTTATATCAAATCTAATTTCAGATGATATCCAACTTGAATCATAACATCCTCTACCTTTTATAAGAGTCATGCAAGTAATATATTTTGGAGAAGTTCCTATGAAAAAGTAGGCATGCCTGAAGGAGGAGGACATGGAGCTTCCTGATGAGAATAAAATATGAAAAAAAAGATGATATGCCACTTGTTGATGTGGGTTTTATACACACTAGTCTTGTAGTGAGGTAGCCTATATTGTTTTAGGATGTCAAAAGAGGTGAAATACACCCAAGGGCATGAGTTGTAGGTATGTAATCTTAACAACTAGGTGATGGAATAATAGGCATGACATGAAAGTTGTTAAAAAGGATTGTGGATGGAGGGGTGGCATCTAAAAAGGAAGTAAAATCTAGATGAGTTGATGGCTATATGGTTGATAATCCAGAGTGGGAAAGTCTCAAAATAAACTCAAAATTAGGGATAGGTAGGGTAGATAAGAAAGGTCCTATAACATCTATAATCACCTCTATAGCTAGTTTTTAAGTGGAAAAGTGTTTTTAAAACCTATGCTTGTTGCTAGTAGCTATTACACACACAGTCAAACATGGCCAAGAAGTCTAGGATGATATTGATATAGGAAACTCATAGTCCTTAATCAAATGTTTCTCCTTTTAGAGAAACTATTCCACACTCTTAATCAAGAGATTATGGCTTAGGCTTAGTGAGGTATCTAAGATATCTATTACACATACACAAAAATCTATCTCAAATGAAAACAATTCTACACACTTAAAAATATGATTCAATCAACTTAATTTCTAATAATCGATGTAATTTACTAATCATTCAATAGCTATTACATGTATAAGACTAGCATACCAATAAAGACAAGAAAAAAACACATATCTTTTGACACTAAGAGTTATTGAATCATACAACCAAAATAAATAAGCCTATTTACATAAACATTGGAAAAAAATATACAAACACATGAGTTGACAATTGAAATTGCATTTGATCCTGTATATTGAATATATTATGACCCTTCAAAACTATGGTTTATATGTGTTTAAATAGACTTGGGGTAAGGGGTCGCATCATCCTCCAAGTTCATGCAAAATACATTATATTTCATACTTAGAATTTTAGTTTTAACTATGATTAAAAAAATGTATAAAGTTATCTTACAATTGTTAATAGTTCAAGTTAGCCTTTATAAAACCATAAAATGTGTGCATGTTTAAAAAATGAATAGGTAACTTTTACAATATTATTCAAACCATAAAAAACTATAAAAATAAATTATACAATGATATAGAATGTACATGAAAAAAACTTGGCCTTTACAACTGTGTTGACGTCTACATGGCTGCATGGACTTTAGTTGGAGTAGTAATTGTAGTTGTCAACATAGAATTGGAAGTGGCATCTTGTGTCTACTTTTTTGATTTTATCTCAATCTAACATTTATGTGACATGTCATGATATTATCTAATTATGTCCAAGTTCAACAAAGAGGGTTTACACACCTTGCTGACTTATCCTAGGAGATTTACATGCTCTAATTTCATCATCTAAAAGTTAATTCTGAAGATCTCAACTTTAGTCACATTTTTCCTAGAAAAGCTCAATTCCACCTCAATGTCTTCTAACCATAACCCTTGTAATATTTATTTGAAATTGTATAAGGCCTCTTAAATAATTAGATCAAAGTTCATCTTATTTATCATCTTTCTTATAACATCTTTCACTTTTGATAGTTTCAAATAATTTAAAATTTGTAAAATGAGGGCCTAATGCTCCTAGTATTTGGGGACCAATGCCCCAATAGTGATTACCCATTACCTAGATTATTCTATCCTAATGGGCATCATATTGAGGGCATTGTGCACCTGTAATGGTGTCATGAGATCCAAAAGGATATAAGCCTTATTGGTTGTTTAAATAATTAACAATTTTAGCTTATTCTCATTTACCTTCAAAGAATTAAATAATTTATGAGTGATGGAAATATGGACTAATTCAGCCTGTATAAACCCTAATGACTCTAAATAATTATAAGATTTAGATGCTTCTTCGTACACCTCAGCTTTAATACTTTTTGGGATATGCACTATCTTTTATTTCTCTTTTATTTTATCTACTTCTACCTCCAGTTCTTGTCTCACTAGATCTATGCCTTCATGAATAGACACCATGGCATCCCTATGTGCCTCAACTAGAGACCTAAAGTGTTCATTATAGGGTTATTTTCCCACCTATCTATTCTATATTTTAGATAAGGAAAAGACTTCTTGCATCTCTTCTAGAATTATTTCTCTACTAGCATCATCCTCCATCTTCTTCTTTCTTACCCTATAAATGCTTGTAGATGGATTGTCAAATAAGGTTGTAATGGATGTGAGCTCTATTATTTTGAAGCTATGCATTTGAGAAGTTTTATCTTTTAAATCAATGGCCTATTGAGTAATTATCAATTTATTAGGGTCTATCGCCTTTATGGCTTTAACCATAATTTCTTATTCAAAACCCTCAGATGATTATTATTTCTTTTCTACCTTAAGGATTGTATTAGGTAGGGAAGGCTAAATGATTTTGGACCAATCCAAATCTTCATATTGAAGGAATGGATGGACTTGATAACCTACCTTAAATTATTCTCCTTGATTGAGCTTGTGATAATGTTCTCCTAGGATAAAGTGGTAGATAGCATGGGCAAGGTGATTTAGGTGGATGAGACATGGAATTGGGGAGTGGCCATGGTTGTTTCTATCTTCCTAAATTCCCTTTCCCATTAAAAATATCTGAATATGGTATTTCCATAAAGAATATTGGTTGTGGCCATGATGGAGGTAGATGGCATGGTGGTAGAAGATGAAGCGATAATGGTGGAAGATGGAACAATAGTGGTGGAAGAGTTCTTCTTAGCTTTTGGACTTAGTAGAGAGATATGTAAGAGAGAGGAGGAGTTTAATGGATCATCAAGTGTGGAAGTGACAACTTACACGTTATGAGTTTTTAAAATAGATGAAATTGGTATATAACCAAAAATGGGAATAGAGGAAGAAATCAAGGAAGTCATCTATAAAGGCTGAGCCTTTTTACCTATTATGTCCTCCATAGTTGGTACTTTCCCTTTGTTGGCCATGAGGCTTAGAGCCTTAGCTCTCTCTAATTCTAATTTTTCATCAATATCTTCTTCTACTTTCTCCACTTCTATTTGTTGAGGCATTGTAGGCATTATCTAATATTTCTCAATTATTAGACTACTTGTGGGGGGATTCCTAGGCTTCCTCCTATAGAAAATAATAGTCTTAGGCTATAAGGAGGAGATTTTTTGAGATGAGATAACTAATTCATCTATGGATACCCATGAATTTGTAGACTCTTGTACCTAGGGGGTAGCTATAGGTGTTTATATTACACTTGAAGCTAGGCGCTCTTATCCTCTTTATTCTTGATCAAAAGAATCTAGATTATTGGAATCTCCTAGAGCTCCCATAGGGTTAGGTTGAATCACCCATGGTTATTTCTTAAAAATAATCAAATTGAAAGGAATTCCTTGTGAAGGATCTCCTTATTCCTTGGACTGCTTAGTGGGATGGCCTTTCTAAAATTCTAAAGGTGTCCATCCTACAAAGAGTGGTAACATATTATTAAATTCTTTCACTGTAATTGAATGTTCTTGGTGAATCACCCTTAAATTATTTTCCTTCAAGATAAAAAATATTTCCCTTTCTAAGACATTATCATCATTCTCTACATTCATAAATAAAAAATCATAGTCATAATGGACATGTTGCTAGGGGATACCAAGGCCTTGAGTGTATCTTTGTATATGGCTATGAGGATCCTAGTCCTTGTGTGGAATTATGGGAAAGTAATAACTATTTATTTTTCCACCCACCTCTCCAAAGTGCTTTCTATGTGTATAACACATCTGACCAATGACCATATGGTGCCCATAGAATGTGATTTTATTATTTTTGGTCAAGTCCTCCTCAATACTGTAGCAAAATTGCAAAGTAAATTTTTACTTTGCCAATTTATCAGGTACATATATTAGGAGGAATAGGGGATGAACCTTGTTTTTATGATCATGATCACCATGTAATCAAGATACAATAAATAGTCACCTCTTCTAGATAGTGGTTTTACTATTATTTCTTTGAATTTAGGCATTAGAGACCCATGGATTGATTTCCATACTTGAGGATAAACATATTTAGCAATCCTAACCATGTTCTTTGTATAATCATAAATTTGCAAAAATTAGAAGTAATTATTTATGTTATTCTTAACACAGTTAGTGGCTAAGCTCTATATCTCACCAAGGACTTTATACACTATGATGATTATAATATCCAATATATATGACATCATATAGAAGTGGACAATTAAAGTGGGTTGCTTGTTCTTATGTATGACTTGATCTCCTAATTGGTAGATTATAATTTCACCCAATGAGAGCAAGGAATCACTAGTCAACATCATATGTAACAATAGTACCCAATCCAAATTAAGGAAATGAATGTTGGGTATGTTGTAGAGTCGATTAAAAAACACCATCCTAATCTGTACTTCCATACTAAATTTGTTGAAGAGGTGGGATTTTAACCTTTATACATCTTGGTTTCCTCTAAAAATCTACTCTAGAGATGCATGCCATGACAATTTGGTTGTCCATATGATGAAAAAAATCATCCTACGTAACCCTTTTGGTGAAGAATAAATCTCATAAGAGGTCAATGCATGGCATCACCTAAATCTTGGCCACAAATGAATGCAATACTCATCTCTTAGGTGAGAGCAATTATATAATACATAATCATTCCATGGGAGAGAGATTTTCATCTAGTGAAAATACGTTGATAGAATTGAAAACATCCCATAATTCAAAGTAGTTGGCATACTTTTTGTCAAAAATGGTGGAATCATAAACTCTATCCATGATTTTTTTTGCATCCTTGATAGAAAATGGCAACGGTGAAAGTGTTCCAACGATGGACTTAGATGAAGATGCCATTACTATTATGTGTAGGAATTTTTAGTCTTCTTATGTGCTCTATGAATAATTATCCTTTCTTGTAGTCATTGGTTTACTTGTAGCAACCTCACAAGTAGCTAGGTATTTTCTCATGAAGGATAGAATTCAAGTTTGAATTCATTTTATAAGTAATGAAAACTTCAATGGCTACACATCATCTATATATCTTTAGCATTGAATTCTAATTCATTTATTATAGGTACCCAAAGTTCACATGTTTTATATTTTATACATAATTCAAATCTCTTGTTAGTTGAGTTAGTGGGTAGCATTAGCAAATATTATGAAGTATTTTGATTTATCACCTAAGTATAACAAGATTTTAATAGTCAAGAATCATGAGTCAGGGATTGTGTCAGGACCGAGTCTACAAAAGATTTGAACAAATATTTTCAACATAAAGTCTGAACAAAAATATTGAAGACCAAAACCTATCAGACAAAATGTTTGACGACCAAAAATTGATGATAATTTGTCTAATATAAAAAATAATAAGATCAAAACTATTTAAAACAAATGTTTTAAATAAAATTTTCAAAGACCAATTTCTCGATAAAAAGACAATTCAATTGGAATAATTATTTAGATAAAATGTCCACTACAAAAACTTTGAAGACCCAATATATCTAGAATAAAATTTCTAAAGACCAAAAACTACCAAGAAGAAAGTATGAGCAAAATGTCAAAACCAAATCCGAAATATAATTCCTCCAAATAAAACCAAGTCCCCATAAAATCCAATGAACAAATGTCAAATAAGTCTTCTGCACATAAAGTCTGAACAAAGAATGCAAAGACCAATAATCCATCATAAAAAATGTCCAATACATAAACTTTGAAGACCAAAACTATTCAGAACAAATGTTATGAACAAAATGTCCAAAGACTAATTTCTTGATAAAAATAAAAGTCATTCAGATCAATTATTCAGACAAAATGTCTATTACAAAAAATAGAAAACCAAATCTATCCATATAAAAATTTCTAAAGATCAAAAAGTCTTGAAAAGAAAGCCTAATCAAAATTTCTGAAAACCAAATCCTGAATATAATTCCTCTGAATAAAACTAAGTCCTAGAAAAAACCCAATGAACAAATGTCGAATAAGTCTTTTTTACACAAAGTCTGAACAAAAAACTTGAAGACCAATAATTTTTTGGATAAAATGAATAATACAAAAACTTTGAAGACCAATAATTTATTGGACAAAATGTCTAATGCAAAATTCTTAAACAAAAATATCGATGAATAAGATCCAAATAAGTTTCTCTGTATAAACTAAGTCTTATAAAATATAAATAGCTCAAAAAACTCCTAAAAAAAGGCATTAATAAGGGTTAGTCCATAAAATGTATAATACCATGATTAGTGTAAATATTAAAGAGAAATTTAAAATGGAGCTTGCATAGATAAAATGGAAGGCTCAACAAACAAGGCTAAAATCTAAAAAAAGTGGGTCAACATTTATTTAAGAAGAAAATGGGGGTGTTGGGTAAAATAAATGGTGACTTATAGGGAGAATACTTATAAGTATTTGAGAACCTAGATCTTTGGTTAGTAATCTCAAATCAAACATGAATTTTGCCACTAGAAAATATTAAAATTAGAAATATAAAAGAAACCCCTAAGTAGATTCACACAACATACTTAACTTCTTATCCATGGATCTGTGTGTGTCAAAAGTGAAGTTCATTTAACCCTTGTTGTGATGAGATTTTAAAAGGCTTGATGAAGTTGTTGGTTTCATTCTAGTTTCTCTTAAAGCTCATTAAATCAAGGGAAACTCAAGCATTACTCTACTATTAGCTAGGTGTCCATAGACCTGATAGAGATACCTTGGGTTCCCTCTCTTTCCTTTCCTTCATTTTCTTGATCATGATGCATGGTACATTGACCTTAGTTCATCATGTGAGTCTTTTTATTTTTTTTAGATGTTATCTTAGATTTATTGAATTATATTTTTAACTTATTGGTTCTTTTTCTTATTTTCCTTTTCTTTTATTTGAATGGAAAGAGGAGAGATGGAACCCTAGTGAGATGGTATGGTTATAAAAAAAATGATTTACCATAACGTCCCTACTAGCTACACCTACACCAATGATCATCACTTCCAACATGTATCTAATTGAATAAATATACTTGGCCTAATGGAACAAGAAAGCTTTCTAAATTCATATGATGTACTTTGAGAGCATCTTTCATAAACCTAATAAAAATATTCAATTGTGACACAATATTTAGAATGATTATGATTGCATACCTACATCTTAAATACCTTAAACACATTAATATACCTAATTTGTGAACAAGTCCTAAGTTGTGAATCTCTTTAAAATTTTCCCTTTCTATTATAAGTCTATTTAAGCATAAGATAAGGGGCTTAGTTGGTTGAATTTTAGTTTTAGTTATGCCAAAATAAAAGAATTCAGATTGTCATAAGAAACAACAAAAACACCTAATCTAGAAAGCATTAAAACTATACTAAAAAAGCAAGAAACTAAATTAGGAAAGCAATAAACTAATCTAAGAAATTAGGAAACTAACCTAAGAAAGTAGGAATCTAACCTAATAAAGTAGGAAACTAACCTAAAAATGTAGGAAACTAACCTAAGAAATTAAGAAACTAACCTAATAAATCAAGGAAATAATCTAAGAAAGTAGGAAATTAATCTAATCATACCTATAACATGGTTTTTCATTAATCGAGGGTACCTTTAGATAGTATAACCATGAAGTAATGCTTCAAAAACTATCTGTTGACTAGATATGTGAGTTCATTACACTGTAAGTCTTTTAGATGGAATACATTATTACCTAGTAGGTTATCTAAAATCTGATATGGTCCAATCCACAATGGGGAAAATTTGTCAGATTCTCCTTTCTTCTCATGGGATTTATCCCAAAGAAGCACCAAATCTAAGATCCTAAATGCTTTGACCTTTGTTCTTGTGTTAAACCACCTTTTGACTATGTTTTGGTGTTTACTTAAGGTATATAAGGATTTAGCTTTTGAATCTTCCATTTTTATTATGTTTAGTATTTTATATTATGCTTTATCATTTGGTTCCATGTATTCCTACATGAATTGATAAGTCAGTAATTTCAACATAATTGGGAATGTTGGCATGTGTCCATACACCAAAAAATAAGGTAAAGCTTTAAGGGCCTACTTTTATCTTGTTTGGTTTGCCCAAAGGGCATACTTTAATATATTGTGTTATTCCTTAGGATTATCCCTAGATAATTTCTTAATTGCATCTATCAAGTTCTTATTTGTTGATTTATCTAGTCCATTTCCCTTAAGGTAATGATTAGAAGATGACATGATAATGATTTGGTTATCATGAGCCCATTTAGTGAATTTAGCTGATAAGAATGATAGACCATTATCATAAACTGGATAAATAGGGGTGACAAATCTAATTGTGATGTTTTCTTAAAAATAAATCACATCTTATGCTCTCAAATTCTTTGTGGCCATGACTTCAATCCATCTAGTACAATAGTCTATGGCAGTGAGTATAAACTTATGACTGGATGATGAATTTGGGTTAATGACATTGATGAATTCTAAACCCCATTGGGAAAATGGCCTTCATTCAACAATAGGCTTTAAGGTCATTATTATATGTACTTATCTCTTATCTAAGGCTTGACATTCATACATGTTTTTACATGAGCATGAGCATCCTTGAAAAACATTGGCTAATAGTAGCCCATTCTTAGGATCTTGTGTGCTATGGTATTCCAAAATGGATGACCACTGCCTATATTTTGATGTAAGTTTTCATAATCTCTTTAGATTATTTTGTAGATACATACCTGAGATATATGCTTTCATAGTTTCTTTTATATAGAACTCTTTTCTTGATCATGTAATGAGCAACTTTGTACCTCAAAGCTCTGCTTCATTCTCTATTGTGTTCTAGGCCACAAGTACATATAATCAAATATTATATTATGTTAGTATACCATTCTCTTTTATGTATTTAGGCTTCACATACCTCTTTAACAATAATATATGGATCTATTCAGTCATGAATTGAATAATGCCTTGACCCTAAATGAACTTATCAGTCTTGATTTCTATGTTAAATTGGTAGAGTGCAACTAGATATTGAGAGGGTGGTGAATAAATATATTAGTTAACTTAGTAATTTTCAAAACCTTTTAATCTAAATTAATACTATATATAGATATCACACACACAAAAACACATAACAAAAAATATACCATGGAAAACCCAAAATGGGAAAAACCACCGAGAATAGCTGCTAGAAACTACCATTCTAATCTAGCCTCATAATAAATAACCTCAGCTGTTACAATGGTTAAGGACGCCAATCCTAAGGAGACACCAATCCTTTGATTTAAGATCTTAAATTCTAAGGAAACACCCACTCCTCAATATGAGAACCAACTCAATTTATCAGATGGTACCAACCTATCATATTCTTTTATAGAGAAAGAACTCCAATTTACAAAATAGATTCATACATGACTCCAAATAGCTATTTTTTTTATAGGTCTAGTCTATAATTGATCATACTCTACACATTATCTTTGTTCCTTTACTCTCTTCTCTGCCCCTTAATCTCTATGTCTAGATATGTCTTTATTCGAAACACTTCATCTCTCTTTATCTCTATCTCTAACTCTCTATTCAACTTGGCTTCACAAAAATAGAAATAGCTCTAGTAAATTTTACCTTTTTCCTAGATTTCACATATATAATCAATCAATCTAGGGTTTCATATCTTTTTTATTTCATACTTGTTTTCAACACATCATACTGTGTTTTAAACTCAATTCACTATGACTTGAATTGTGACTTTCCCATGTCTTGAATTCATGCATCACCATCATGATTATTGGTCCCATTAATATCTATAACATTTTTTGGACTCTAGTTTTGATTCACATGCACATTTACATAAATTTTATTAGGTAAATCAATCAATCTCATTATTTTTGTCATGATTTAGGGCTTACTTATATGTTCCTACATTTTAATGCATCTGACCATTATAATGGACATATCTTTAAATATAAATCATTGGTCTTGAATTTGGCACCATGATCTAATGGTCAATATTCAAATAGATAAACTCTAAAATTCATCCATTAGAGCATATTATAATAGGCTCACACTATCTGTCTAATCTTTGTACACTTATGAACTTTATATTTATCAACTTTAAAACACATCCATCAATCTTTCTGATCTAAGCTCCTACATGCCATTAGATCTATAAAGATGCACGATCTTTACTTTTGTCTAGATATTAAATGTTGAGATATTTATCCCATTTCACATCTTCCTATGTCTTTAGATAACTTTCACTCTGTTGATCTTATTGAACTTGCTTAGTATTTAACTTGCCACTATCTCATCAAATGTCAAACACTTAATCTCATCTGATCCCACTCACTCTATTGGATCTCTTTTATATGATCATCAATTCACCATCAGTTATTCTAATAAGCTCCATCTTTATCTCTACTTAGTTCACTAAAATGTGACACTTGGAATAAACATGTTCCTTTTGTATATTACTATCAGTTCCCTTTATTGCAACACTTCGCATTCTTGTATTGATCATTGATTTATTGAATTTGAACTACACTGTAGATTTTTTGTCCAATGCTTCATGATTGTGACACTTTTCACTAGTAGAGGTCCCTTTGATAATTTTACTTTGATGCACTTTTTTGGATCTACTTTTTATGATTAAGTGATGGTCATTGATCAAGCTATGACAAATATAAAGTCTAAGACTTAGGAAATAATAAGTCCAATGATCTCTACTCCAGTCAGTAATTTCTAGATTGAGGGGTCAATTTTATAATGATAACAAAGGCTTAAGTTATAAATTAAGCTATCAGGTCTAGGCTATATATAGTCAACATAGAAATAGAAAAAACTATTGAATGACATGATTTAAACCCTTAGGGTTTAACTGAGAAACCCTATCTTGTCTAAGAGCAAAGATAATTCAATTCTAAGCTCATTTCTTCTCATTTAAATATGAAGACCATATATTCAAGATGATCATGAAAAACCCATAATGGATCTTTTATCTACTTCTTTTACAAATGTCCATAAATGATCTTTTTAAATGCAAGACAACTTTTCAAGACTTGGTGCAGAATTGACTAAGTATGAAGACCATTTCAGTATGCCTGGAAGGCTAACTTTACACTTGCATAACTCTTGTTGTGCTTAGTGGCAAGACCTAAAATTTAGTGCATAAGATCCTCTTACATAGGGGATTTCATCCATATATCCATTTTTTCTTAAATCCTTCATATGTGTAGGATATGACATCATCTAAGTGCCTACTTATCTTTATCTTGTAACTTGAAAATTTGACCAAGTGTTGGAAAACACTATAAAAATGTCTTGAAACCCAATTTTGCTCAAGCATATATTTTGTACATTACATCACATAACTTGTGATTTAGTGCATATAAACTAGTCACAAAAATGAATAAACCCATATGATCATTTTATTCTTGGACCTCCATATGTGAAAATGTTGACCTCATCAATATGCTTACTTGGCTTTGTTAAACCCTTCTAAAAATTTGGCTATGTTGGAACTTAGTGATTTTTTTCCAAGTATCTAACTTTGCATGCCCATACTTTCAATTACACTTCATCACAAGTCTTTAAATCCAATGCATAGAAATTAGGGACTAATGTGATCAAAACTATGTGACCAGCTCTACCATACTCATTCACATGTCGCAATCATGACATAAACAAAATGCCTTCACATATTTTCCTGTCATAGACCCAATGTGTTTAGATGATAAATATGAAAAAATATTTGAATTCCAATCATGCATACAAGCATTCCAATCATTCTTGACCTCTTATAGGATCCTTTACATATCCTCTAATCACCATATTCAATCTTGGACATCAATGACATGCTCATAATGTCCATTTTGACATCAATGATAATCATATTTCTAACAATCTCCCCCTTTGTCATTGATGGCAAAATAAACGCTCTAATCTTCTAATATTTTTATCCATCTCTAACATTACTTATACTGGCTTCTAATGAGTATGAAATGAGTTTATTCATACTGTACTTGCTCCCCCTTAAATAATGGCACATTTACGTAATACTCAACTTGGACACTTGCTTTGCTTCTTCTTTGACATTTGGACTTTTACTCCAAACTTTTGCAAATAAAATTTGCTCTTTATCTCCCTCTTTGTTAACAATGGAAAAGGGACTCTTTCTAATTATTTTCCCAAATGTTTTTCCCTTATTAAATAAAGGAGTTTTTTTAAGAATCTGAAACCATCAACTCATTAGAAATTTTCAAAAGTATGCATACCTATGTTGCATTTTTTTCTCTTCTTCTAGGGATTAAAACATTTTCTATGAGACTCCCCCTAGACTCATGCCCTATCACTAGGATCAGGTGATGTTATTTAGGAGCCACCACTCGCAAATTCTATCTCAAATATTCAAATTATTCCTTAGGAAGAGGTTTGGTGAATATGTCTACAATTTGGTCCTTAGTTGGCACATATTCCATTTTGACCTTTCGATATACAACCCTATCTCTTAAGTAGTGATACTTGATTGATATGTGTTTTCTTCTATAATACATCATTGGATTCTTTGATATATTGATGACACTTGAATTATAACACATAATAGAGATAGGTGCCTTATACTCTAGCTTGATGTCTTTGAGTGTTTGATTCATCCATAAGACTTGAGTGCAATATGCCACTACTTCTACATGTTCTGCTTCTACTATGGAAAGATTAACTAACTCTTGATTGTTTCTCAACTATGAAACAAGTCTATATCCAAGGAAAAATACACCACCACTATTAGTTATTCTATCATCCACACCTCCTTCCCAATCAACATCTGTATATGATGTCAAAGTGAAATCTTCACTTGTAGGGTACCATAGGCCATAGTCAATTGTGATCTTGATGTATCTAAAGACCCTTTTCACTACATTGACATGTGATTATTTAGGAGTAGCTTGAAATACATAAACCATGAACATTACTTGCATGATATCTAGTTTTGATGAAGTTAGGTATAACAAGCTACCTATCATTGATCTATACATAGTTTGATTTGTATCAAGGGACTCATCCTCTTTGCTCAACTTGTAACTAGTAATAATGGGAGTACTATCTAATTTTATATCTTCCATTATAAATTTTTTCAACATTTCCTTTACATACTTGGTTTGGGATATAAATATCCCTTCACTAGTTTGTACTATTTATAGACCAAGGAAGAAAGAAAGTTATCCTAGCATAGACATCTCAAACTCACTTTACATTTGTGTAGCAAATTCTTTGCACCTTTTGTTATTTATACCACCAAATTTGATGTCATATACATAAAAAAAATAATCAACATATGCTCACCTTTTGATATTAAGTACAGATTGTTATTTGGACATCTTTTTTTGAAACCTTATTGTCTCAAGTACTGGTCTAATCTTGAATACCATGCCCTAGGTTCTTATTTGAGACCATACAGTGATTTATTTAGTTTTAATACAAAATATTCTTGTTTTAAAAACTAAAAACCTTCAAGATGTTCTATGTAGAATTCTTCTTCTAGGTTTGCATTTAAGAAAGTATATTTGACATCCATTTGATGGACTTTAAACTTCTTACCAATAGATAATGCTAGAAACATTCTTATAACTTCCAATCTAGAAACTAGAGTAAATGTTTCCTCAAAATATATTCCCTCAACTTGTGCATATCCTTTACACACTAATCTTTCTTTTTTCCTTATAACAACTCCATACTCATTGATCTTGTTTCTATAGACCCATTTTGTAACTATCACATTATTATTACAAGGTCCTAGAACTAAATGTAAATTTTTGTTCTTTTCAATTTGGCTTAGTTCTTATTCCATGGATTTTAGTCAATTATAGTCCTTAATGGCTTCAACATAGATCTTAAGCTCAATTTCAGACATTAGATCAATACTAACTTTCTCCTTGTTCATTGAAACTCTTCTCCTTATCTGAACTCCTTCATTCTTATTGCCAATTATCTGATCTTTAGGATGACACCTTTGAAAAAATATTGGAAGTTCCTTTTCATTCATTTCCTTATCCTTTTCATTGTCTTCTTCTTCTTCAAGATCTGATTCTTCAATACTAATTTCCTGATCAGGTTCAACATGTTTCAATCCTTCTTCAACCTTGACATTGATGCTCTCTACTATCTTGTGTAGCCTTTTATTATAACTTACACAAGATTTACTTTGAGTGAAATAACCAAGAAATATTCCTTCATCACATCTTGATTCAAAGCTTCCCAATTTGTCCTCTTTTCTCCTAATGTAGCATTTACTTCCAAACACTTTGAAGTACTTAATAGAGGCAGGATTTCCATATCATAGCTCATAGGGAGTTTTATCATTGTTTACTCTCAGTTTAACTCTATCTAAGATGTATACTACAATTTGGAATACTTCTCTCTAGTATCCATCAAGTAACCTGGCATGTTTTAGCATTGTTATAGCCATCTCCTTGACTATCCTATTCTTTCTCTCAATAACTCCATTTTGCTATCGATTTTGTACTGCAAAGTAGTGTCATTTGATCCCATGCTTCTCATAATAATCTATGAACTCATTTGAGGTGAATTCTCAACCTTTATTAGATATTAAGCATTTGATTTTTTGTCCAATCTCATTCTCTACCATGACTCTAAATATTTTAAATCTTTCAAATGCTTGTGACTTATCCTTCAAATTACCCATGTCATTATTAACTAATCATCTATAAACAACATGAAGTATCTATCTCCATTATATATTATTGTCTTATGAGGACCAAAAAGAATACTATGAACTAATTCTATAGGATTTGTAGTTGCATACTCCTTTGTTTGAGATTTGACCCTTGTTTGTTTACCTAGTTGACATTCCTTGCAAGTAGTGTCTGCAAGATTGATTATTTTAGGCATGTGTCTTACACACTTATTTGAGCTCACTTTGACTAGGTTATCAAATTTGACATGACCCATTATCTAAGCCATAACCAACTATCATTAGTCTTTGCTATTAGGAAGTTATTACCATTCACTTCAATAAGATTATAGATGTTGCTTTCAATCCTTTTCCCTTCTACAACTAGTCTTCTAGATCTCTTTATCTTGCAACATTATGCATTAAATGTGACCTTATATCCATTATCATGAATTTAGATAACACTTAGAAAATTATGATTCAATCCTTCAACATAAAGGACATCATGTGTAGGTAGTTTTACATCTATGTTCAAAATTCCTTTAGCTTTGATCATTTATACTATGTTATCTCCCAAGATGACAAATCCTTACTTACATTTTCTCAATTTGGTAAACTTTCTCTTACCACCAGTCATATGCTTTGAGCAACCATTATCTATCACCCACAAATTTTTCTCCTTGGCATGAATTATAGTTTGAGAAATCATAGTTTGATTTTTCCCTCTCTACACATCCTTGAGTTTCTTATTTGGCTTCTTTTCATAAACTTATGAACCTTTGTTCACACTAGAAAGCATGCCTTTCTTTAAATTATGTACTTTTGATCTTACAAATCTAGTTTTATAATGTTTATCTATGTGACCAAAGTTATTTCAATTATAACATATTACATTTATATTTAACAAAGGAGCAAGTGAGTTTCTACTTACGAAATTTATTCTTCTTTTAGTTTCAACTCTACAATCAATAGCCCTATAACCAAACTGATTACAAGTACAAAAATAACCATATAAATATGAGGAATAATTAGTCATAGCATTTCTTGGTGTAGCATGAGGAGCTCTTCTAAACTATGGCTTATTCAAGTCTCTCACTTTTGTGCATCCATCTACATTAGTTTCCTTTGTCTTCTTCTTATCTTTAGGCTTATTTTCTCCTTCAACTTTCTTCACATCAGCTATGTTTGAGTCTATCTTTGTATCCTTGAAAATTTTATATTTATTTACTCTAGATTATCCTTCTGCTTTGAAGTTTTCATATAGGTTATCACATGTAATAGTTTTGGAACCTTTGCCCTTTTCATAACCAAGACTTGATCTCTCTTTTGAGGGATTTTGAGAGTTCATCAATTCATCAAGAATATATGATCCTCTTATCAACTTTAGACTTTTGTCTAGTTGTCCTTTAGCTCTCTCAAGCTCTTTTCTCAAAGCCACTATCTCTGATTCTAACTTCATACACTCATTAGATTTAGATTATATATAAAGTTTGACTACATATTATATTCTTTTATCCTCTTAAATTTTTGTCTTTAGGTTCACTATCATCTACATAGATTTATCAAGAATTTTAGACATTTTCTCAATTTCCTTTTATCCAAGCTTCTTTATGTTGAGCTCTCTTTTCTTAGTTATCAATATCCTCTAAAGCACAGATGAGTTCACATTATATATCCACTTCTCCTTCTTATTCTTCATCTGAATCTTCAACTTATTCTTGATCCATAGAATCTAATTTTATTGTCATAAATAGGACTTCCTTTTCCTTAGCCATAAAAGCACAATCATGATCATCATTAGAACTAACATTGTCATCCATTGAATCACTATCTTCTTTTGTGTATAAACATTTCTTGTTTTTTAAGAAGTTCTTTTTTTTGGGATAGTATGGTTTCAAATTTATTATACTCTCTACTTGCTCAGAGTTATCCTTCTTATTGTGAGGGCATTTAATAACAAAATATCCTAGTTTACCATAGTTAAATAATTTAAAGAGTAACTTACCTCTATAATTTATAGATCCTCCTTTTAATCTTCTAACAAAGTTGGATTCTTCTTCATTAGTCTCCTAAGATCTAGATATAGGTATTTATACCTTCACTAGGTTGGATACTTTAAATATAGCTTCTCTCTTGAAATTTTCTACCTCTCCCACTCTCATATTATAGGCTATGAAGGTTCCATGCAACTCATTAACAATAAGATTATTCAGATATCTGTCTTCTTCTATTACAAATATTTTAGAATCATATCTTGATGGAAAAGATCTTAAGACATTTTTGACAATGATTGATTCTTTCATTTTTTCTCCAAGGCCTTTGATTGAATTGACTATTTCATCTACCCTAAGGAGGTAGTATATAATATTCTCCTCTTTATTCATTTTAAATCTCTCAAACTTGCATCTATAACTTTGTATCTTGGCCTACTTTAACTTGTCATCTCCTTCATAGATGCTCTTTGGTTTTTTCTAGATATCTTGTGGATTTTGACAATACATTACTTTGACAAACATTGAGTTTGACAATCAAATAATATCATTCTTTTCCTTGGCATTGCTCTCATATTCCTTCTTGGTATCCTAATTATTAGGAGTTATAATAGGGGATGTATATCCATTTACCACAAACATCTATACATCAAACCCTAATTAAGATAGATATGTTTCTCTTATTATTCTCTCAAATGCATAGTTTAATCCATCAAAGAGAGGTGATTTTTTTGATGAAAATCCTTCTTGAATAGCCATTTGTGTTCACTATGCCAACATATACCTAAAATGATTAAGCTTTGTACAAAGAACCTAGGATATGATACCAATTGTTGGAACACAACTAGACACTCAGATGGTGGGGGTAAATTAGTATATTAATTAACTTAATCCTTTTCAAAACTTTTGAATCCAAATTAAGACTATATGCAGAGATCACACATAAAAAAAACATAATATAAGTTATACCATGGAAAACCCAATATGGGAAAAAACCATCATGAGAATAGCTGCTAGAAACTACTATTATAATCTAGCCTCATAATAAGGAACCTCACTACTTATAATATTTAAGGACACCAATCCTAATGAGATACCAATCCACTAATTTAAGATATTTAAATCTAAGGAAGCACCCACTCCCTAATATGAACATGAAATCAATTTATATGATGACACCAACCTATCAAATTCTTCTATGAAGCTACAATTCCAATTTATAAAATAGATTCATACATGACTCCTAATATATATTCTTTATTATAGGTCTAGTCTGTAATTGATCATACTCTACACATTCCCTTTGTGCCTTTATTTTATTCTCTACCCCTCTATCTATGTGTTTAGATATGTCTCTATTTGACACACTCCATCTCTATTTATCTCTATCTCTAACTCTCTATTCAAATTTGCTTCACAATAATAGAAATAACTCTAGTATATTTTGCCTTTTTCCTAGATCTAACACATATATAATCAATTGATATAGGGTTTCATATCTTTGTTGTGTTTATACTTGTTTTTAAATACGTCATGCTCTATTCTAGACTTAGTTCATTATTATTTGAATTGTAATTTTATTGTGTCTTGAATTCATGCATCGCCACCATGATTCCTAGTCTTATTACTATCTATATCATTTGATAGACTCTAGTTTTGATGCACATGCACATTTACATAGATTTGATTTGTTAAATTGATAAATATCATTATCTATGTTGTCATTTAGGCCTTACTCACATGTTATTGCATCTAATAATTATATTTGACATATATTTAAATATAAATCATTGATGTTGTATTTGGTGCCATGATCTAATGAACCATATTCAAATAGTTAAACTTTATAATATGTCCTTAATCACATTCTGATAGGATAATTTTATTTATCCAATCTTTGTACTCTTCCAAAATTTAGCTTTATCAACTTTAAAATGTTTTCATTGATCTTCCTGATCTGAGTTCCTACTTGTTGTTAGATATATAAAGATGCACAATATTTACTTTTATCTAGAAGTTAAACATTGATATATTTATCCCATCTCATAGCTTCCTAAGTATTTAGATCACTTTCACTCCATCAAACTTTTTAAATTTCTTGGTCTTTAACTTTCCACTATCTCATTAAATATCAATAACTTAATATCATTTGCGGCCACTCATTTTGTTGGATCTCCTTTATTTGATCATCCACTCACTGTAAGATCTTCAAACAAGTTTGATCTTTGTCTTTTCTTAGCTCATGATAATGTGATACTTGGCATAAGTACATGCCTTCTATACTTTGATATTAGTTCTTACTATTATGCCATAGGTCATTCTCACATTGATCAATAATTTATTAACTTTGAATTACATCATATATTTTCTATCCAATGATTCATGATTGTGACACTTAGCACTAGTGGAGGTCCCTTTGATAATTTGACTTTATTTTGCTTCATTAGATATACTTGGTATGATTAAGTGATGGATTTTGATCAAATTGGGATAGATATAAAGTCTAATACTTATAAAATATTAAGTTTATTAATCTCCACTCAAGTTGGTAACTAGTAGGTTGGGAGGCCGATTTTATAATGACAACAAAGGCTTAAGTTATAACTTAAGCTCACAAGTTTAGGCTATATCCAGTCAGCATCAAAATTTAAAAAAAAATGTTGAATTCCATGACTTAAACCATTAGTGTTTAAATAAGAAACCCTATCATGTTTGAGACCAAAGATAATTCAATTCTAAGCTCATTCCTTCTCATTTGAACCTGTGGACCATATATTCAAGATGATCATGAAAAACCCATAATGAACCTTCTATCTTTTTCCTTTAAAAATGTTCATAAATGATCTTTGTAAAAACATGAAAACTTTACAAGACCTTGTAAAAAATTGACTAAGGATACCATTTAAATATGCCTGTAAGGCTAAATTTGTACCTACATAACTCTTGTTGCACTTAGTTGTATGAACTATAATTTAGTGCATAAGATCCTTTTATATAGGGGATTCCATATATATATAAATCTAATCTTAAATCCTTCATATGTGAAATATATGACATCATCAAAATGCCTACTTATATTTATCTTACAACTTGTACATTTGACTAACTATTGGAAAACACTGTTAAAATGTCTTGGATCCCAAATTTTATCAAGCATATCTTTTGTCTCGCTACATTACATGACCTAATATTTAGTGTATAGAAACTATGTATAAAAACAAACAAACCCATGTGATCATTTTATCCTTAGACCTCCATATGTGCAAACTCTAACGTCATCAATATGCTTACTTGGCTCTTGTGAACCCTTTTGTAAATTTGGCTAAGTGTTATAACTTAGAAAATTTTGTCTAAGTAGACAAATTTGCATACCCATATTTTTAACTACACTTCATTACATTTCTTGAAATATGGTGCATAACTACTAGGTACCAATGTGATCACAACCATGTGACTAGCTCCCTAATATTCATTCATATGTGGCAATGGTGATGTCAACAAAATGCATTCTCATCTTTTCCTATCATAGACCCAAATTGTCTATATGAACAATATGAAGAACTAGATGAATTCCAATCATGCACACATGCATTCTAATCAATTTTTACCTTTGATAGGATCCTTTGTATATCCTTTAATCACTATATTTAGTCCTGAACATCAATGACAATCTTATTTCCAACACGAACTCCTACAACTTTGCCATCCATTTTCCTATGCATTCTTATAATTCATTTTATGATAAGGTGAGATTGATAGTAGGATCAAGCATGGTATCAATAGTCTTATTCCTCAAGATGTAGTGTTTAAATTTCTTCACTACTTTGATAAGAAAAAAAAATTATTTATCAATCACGGAGTACCTGAATTCTATATCCTTCTAATTTTCATTCATAAATGTAATTAGATTCTCAATCTCATCTTTCTTTTATTTTATCATAGTAACAATTGTATGTTCTAAAGTAAATGAGTAAAAATAAAAATTCTTTGTAAAATTGGACTAATTAGTATTGAGACCTGAAATATTACATTTTTAATGTCTTGAAAAGACTTTCGAGCCTTAGTTATCCATTATATTTTAGCATCATACTTGAAAATTACATTAAATGGTTTAAAAATCTCAAAAAATCTCAAGATAAACTTTATTATGAAATTAGTATTTATAAAGAACGACTTATAACTTTCTTGCTGTTTGTTGGTGTAATCTTTAAAATTCTTTGAATTTTATCTGGATCAATGTTGAACCCTTATTTGGTGATGATATGTCCTAAGATATTCCATTAAATTACTCCAAATATGTTATTATTTTAGTTTAATGAGATACCAAACCTTTTGCATCTCTCAAATATTGAATTAGAATGGCCTACATGGTCATTCCTATTCTTGGAGAAGATAGTAAGATCATCCATATAGATGATTATGGACTTACCTATTAATCCTTTTTATGCATGATCCATGGCTTGCTAAAATGTGGCTTCTAAATTTATTAGGCTAAAAGGTATCCTTTTATATGTATAAGTCCCCCACTTCATAGTAAATTTAGTCTTCATTCAATAAGTGATTATAGCTTGAAAATCTATCTAAGAAGGACATCATTTCAAAGACACTAACTATTTGTATCACCTCATCCAAGGAAGGCATGAGATAATTATACTTTTCAAAATATTTGTTTAAGTTTATAAAATAAACACATAGCCTAATCTCACTACTCTTCTTTTTGACTAGGACCAAATTGGCCACCCAAGTAGAATGTTTGATTGGGAAGACTATCCTTGCACTTAGAAACTTTTCCACTTCTTTTTGAATGAGAGGCTCTAAGATAGGATTCACTAGTCTCTATTTATGTCTAAATGTCTTGTGGTTTGGTTTTAGAGGAATTATATTAGTGATTATCTTAGGGTCATAAACCTTCAAGTATTCATAAGTCCAAGCAATCACATCTCTGTATCTAGTGATTAAATCCTTCACTCATTATCTTTCTTCTAGGGTGAAACTAAGGCCAATGTTAACATATTGTGTGATATGTTCATCAACTAAATTATGCCTTTTGTTGTTTGACTCATTTAATTTGGGTTTCCTTAGCTATTGAGTTTGAGGATCTATGTCAAATGGTATTTCTAAGGAGACTAACCTAGTTGGGAGATGATTATCTTTGAGCTGGAGAATACCTTCCTTGTTTGAATCATGTTGACAAAGATGACTAACTTCCTTATCATCAATGATTTGGGACTCAAATTTCTTTGAACTGGTTATAAACTGAATGATCTACTGATCATCATAAAAGACTTAAAAAATTCTACATTGTTAGGAATAGAAGGACAAGGTACTAGCTCAATAGAGAATCTCTTTACCTTAGATTCTTAGAAAAGCTCCAAATTAGCAACAACTAGTGAGTATGCATCTTGATTTTGATTTCTAAGAATTAATATTATATTGAAAGATTAAAATATTTTAATCAAATCCCATATTATGTGTTTGTATATTTTCAAATAAGATAACTTTCACTGGTATTTGTTTCTAACTTGATTAACTACCAGCTCTAAATCCCCAAACACTAGCATCTTCTTGACATTATTCTTAAGTACAAATTGAAATCCTAGAATTAAAGCTTCATATATAACACTATTATTATTAGTTCAAGGGAATTGTAACCTATATGTTTGTAAGAATTTCTTCCCCTGTGGATCAATTAGTTTGATTCTTATGCCTGATCCTTGATTAGATATAGCACCATCAAATTGTAAAGTCCATAGTTGATTGGAACCTTCAGATTCTAGCTCTTGTATTTGATTTTGCATTGTAAAAGTGTGAGTTCCAAGGCTAGGAGATTCATACTTTACATCTTCATTCATTATATTATACTCTATGATAGGATATTTCATCCTAAGTTCTTTTTCAATCCAAATTTGATTTGAAATGCCTCTCTATGGTAGCCAAATGTGAGAGAAGTTTATAGAGAGATATCCATTGAGAATTTTAGATTATTCCCTACACAAAAATAATCCATATCCTTTAGTTATGTCTACTACAAGGATATCAATAGTCATTTGGACTCATGGTTCATATGCTACTTCAATACGTACATTAGTCAATTCTCCAACTATTGGTACTATCATTTTATCTAACTATGAAACTATTCTCTTTCAATGTCTTGGAGTTAGACCAAGTTTTTGACATATGAAAGTAGGCATATTTTTTACTGAGGCTCCATAATTAACTAAAAAATTATAAATATTATTACCAACTACTCTGATAGTCAATGAAAAGGGTGAAACTTCTAGCTTACTTTTATATGTGATGTTGGTGTTAGTAGTTTTTGATGTATCTATAGATGATTTGGTCCTTTCCACATGGGTCTTCCCTATGATAGACTTCCATAGTAGGTCCATCTATTCAGTGATCTGAGATAATTCATGAAGATTAATATTTGCTTTGATTTTCTTCATGTTTTCAATGATGTTATATCCTCCCTTTCTCTTTTCCTCATTGTTTTGATATTGATCATTCCCTTTTGGGGAGGTGAATAGTTGTAACTTTAGGATTGGGTGGAATGGCTATGCTATTTGGAATAATAGACATTAAGAATGGCTTCCTATTTTTTATATTGTAACCACCTTTATATAACTTATGAAAAGCATAAATATCATCGGTGTTATCTTTTGGTATGTTATCATTTTTAATTGGAAAGGGAAACTCATGAGTCTCAAAGAACATGGCAGTGTTTGAAGGTCCAAGATCCTAGTGAGATTCTAGTGGATTATGCATTTGGTCCTACCTCACTACTTCTCTTTGAAATATTTCAAACACTACATAAAATTCAACACAATCAAGCTCACCATGATGAGAAGTATTATGGATTTTGTACCAATTAGGTAGAGCTATTTCTACCATATTGATCTTTGGAAGCTTGTTAGGTTGCTCTATATTTTTTTAAAGCATATTAAATGGTATATTATACCTCTAGAATCTATAATTTTGATTACCACTTGGTCCATCAACATTTCCCATCTTTCTTTACATACTGATGAAGTCATTTATTAGATTTTAAACCATATTTTGAATAACAACTAGTTATGCCTTTATAGACTGAGTCCTTTGAATAAAAATAGTAGATGTATCTAATTTTTTATTATATTGGTAACCATTACCTTGGGAATGGTTGTTCAAGAAACTATAATTTGGTTGTGTAGTTTATGTCAGAAGATGTAATGTGTATAATTGGTTCTAATTGAATACAAGAATGTTTTAATTCACACGTGGGATTGGATTTAATGCTGGGAATCCATTGTTGATGTTAGGTATGCCAGGAACCTAGGGATTGAGATGCCTATCAATACTAATAGCCTCTTTGTAGTCCAATTCCAAGGTGGTGGTAACAAATTCTCTTCTAAAAAACACTATAGTGATTAGATTTAGAGTATTCTCTTACATCTCTAATGCTATTACTTATTTTGGTTTATACCTTAGGCTTAACCATGTATACATATTTTGAAATATTGTAGAGAAAGTGTGTATTGGCTCATTAGGATACCTTTCCATGATAGTGAAGTGTTGATATATCAAACTAGGGCTAGTGTCCCATCCAAATTGTGCAAGAAAAGTTGCTTCAAATGCATTCTAAGAAGTGATGGGATTTTATAAAAGATTCAAATACTAATCATAAGAAACGTCCATTAGCATAAAATGGAAAATGCACGAAATGTCCTCATTAATAACATTCAATAATATTAAAAAATCTTTAAAGTATTTGATGTGTTCCTCTACTATTCTTGATACTGAAGGAGAAAAGGATGATAGGTATTTTTTAGGATTCCAAGGTAAATCATGGACATCTCCTAGGATAATAAGAGTATATCTAACCAACCAAGGTGGTTAAGCCATGGGATGATTAAAAAGGGAAGTAATTATTATTGGGAAAGATGTCTAAGTCTATTGGGGGTATTTGGTATAAAGCTAGGTATCCTATGATTTGACAAGGGTGAGACTAGAAGACCATCCTGAGAAATAGATCTGGTCACTCTCCTGGGTGACTCTAGTGCAACTCTATGTAAAAACTAACCTCTTTTATTGGAAGTGTTAAAGTCATCCTTCTAGCACTAGAAAGAGTATGTTGATGTGGGTTTTATACACACCAATCTCATAATGAGGTAGCCTCTAATGTTTTATGATCTCAATGAAGGTGAACTCCACTCTAGGGCATGAGTTGTAGGTATGTGGTCTTAACAACCAAGTGATGGAATAATAGGAAGGTCATGCAAGTTATTAACAAGGATTATGTGTGGAGGGGTGGTATCTAAAAATGAAGTAAAATCTATATGATTTGATGGCCATATGGTTGCCAATATAGATTGGGTAGGTCTCAAAATAAACTCAAAAGGATAGAAAGGTAGAGTAGAAAAGAAAGGTCCTATGACTTTAAGAACCACCTCTTTGGTTGGTTTCTAAGTGGACAAGTTCTTTCAACACCTATGCCTATTTATAGTATTTGTTGCACACACACAATCAAACATGGTCAAGCAATCTAGGATAATATTGATATAGGAAACTCATAGGCCTCAATCAAAGGTTGCTCCTCTTAGAGCATTTGTTGCACACTCTTAATCAAGAGATTATGGCTTGGGATTAGACAGGTATCTAAGATAGTTTTTCCACATATATAAAAAAAATATATTGAATGAAAATACATATACAAACTTATGAATATGAATAAACTTAATTGACAATATTTAATGTAATTTACTAATCCTTCAATAGATATTGTACATCTAAAACTAACATATCAATCAAGATAAAAAAGAATTCCTTTGGAAATTTTACACACTAAGAGTTATTAAATCATATAACCAAAAGAAATAAGCCTAATTACATAAACATTGGAAATAAAATACATAAACACATGAGTTGATAAACAAAACTGCTTCTACTCCTATATATTGAAAATCTTTTGACCATTCAAAACTATGGGTTACGTGTGTTTAAATAGACTTGGGGGATGAGGTCACCTCATCCTCCAAGTACATATAAAATAAATTACATGTCATAGTAAGTATTTTAGTTCCAAATGTGGTAATAAATCATATAAATTTATCTTATAGTTGTTAATATTTCAAGTTAGCCTTTACAAAATCATGCAATGTGTGCATGTTTACAAAATAAATAGGCAAGTTTTACAATACTGTTCTAGCCATAACAAAACTATAAATATAGAGTATACACCAATATAGAATGTACATGTAAAAAACTTGGTCTTTTATGATTGTGTTGATGTCTGCATGGATTTTAGTTACAATAGTAATTGTAGCTATCGATGTAGCATTGGAAGTGGTAGCTTGAGTGTAGTTCTCTACTTCTATCTTGAGCCAAAATTTATGTGACACATAATGATACTATATATTTATCTCCAATTTCAATAAAGAGGGTCTATGCACCTTGTTGACCTATCTGAGGAGATTTTCTTGCTCTACTTTCATCATCTAAAATTTGATTTAGAAGATGTCAACTTTAGTCACCTTTTTCCTAGTAAATCTCAATTTTGCCTCAATGTCTTCTAAAATCATCTTTGTAAACTTTGTTTGAAATTATCAAGTCCTCTTTAATAATATGATCAAAGTTCATCTTATTGATAAAATTTCCTATATCATCTTTCACTTTTGATAGTTTTAAATCATTCAAAATATGTAGAATTAAGGCCTCATACTGTTGGTATTTAGGGACTAATGCCCCAACAACTATTACCCACTCTTAGGCCTCTTCTATCCTAATGACCACCATATTAAGGGCATTGTATGCCTCTAATGGTGTCATGATATCCAAATGGATATAATCCTTGTTGGTTATGTAAATAATTAATAACTTTAGCTTATTTTCATGTACCTTAAAATAATTAAATAATTTATGAGTGCTGGAAATATGGGGGGCTAATTCATCCAACATATACTCTAATACCTCTAAAGAATTGTAGCACTTGGATGCTGCTTCCTGCACCTCAGCTTCAATAACTACTAGTATGTGTACTATATTTTGTTGCTATTTTATTTGATCCAACTTTTCCTCTAGTTCTTGTCTTTCTATCTCTGTGCCTTCATGAATAGCCACCATGGAATCCTTATGTGCCTTGAATAGAGAACTAAAGTCTTCACTATAGGGGGATTGGCTTACCTATCTATTCTATCTTTTGGAAAAAGGAAAGACTTCTTTCCTCTCTTCTAGAATTATTTCTATACCAACATCATCCTCCAACTTCCTTTGTCTTACATACTAAAAGCTCTTAGATGTCTTGTCAAACAAGGTTGTAATGGATGGGAGCTCTATTATTTTGAAGCTAGGCATTTTAGAAGTTTTATATTTTAAATTTATGGCCCATGGAGGAATTATCAACTAGTTAGGGTCTATCTCCTTTGTGGTTTTAACCATAACTTCTTCAAAATCCTCAAATGATTTTTTCTTGTTTGCTTCCTTGAGGATTGTATCAAGTAGGGAAGGCTAAATTATTTTGGACCAATCCAAACCTCCATATTAGGGGAGTGGATAGACTATGATAACCTCCTTTTCCTTCTTCCCCTTTCCTAAGCTTGTGATAATGGTTTCCTAGGATGAAGTGGTAGATGGCATGCGAAAGGTGATTTGGGTGGATGAGACATTCAGTTGAGGAGTGGCCATGGTTGTTTCAATAATCTTGGATGACCTTTTCTTCTTCAAGGATATGACTATGGCATTGCTAGAAGGAATACTACTAGCCATGTCCATGATGGATGTGGATGACATGGTGGTGGAAGATGGAACAACAATGGTGAAAGAGTCCTCAACATTTGGAGTGATTAGAAAGATATGTAAGAGAGAGGATGAATTTAATGGATCATCAAGGGTGGAAGTGACAACTTCCACCTTAGGAATTTTTAACACAAATGTAATTGATATAGAACTAAAAATGGAAATAGAAGAAGAAAGTAAGGAAGTGGTCTCTAAAAGTTGAGCCTTTTTACTTGTTGTGTCCTCCATAATTGGTGATATTCATTTAATTGTCATGAGGCTTAGAGCCTTAACTCTCTCTAATTATGCTTCTTCATCAAGATCTTCTCATCTTCCTCTACTACTTTTTGAGGCATCGTAGACAAGCTTTGAGATTGATTAATTGTTGGAGTTCATATGAGGGGAGTTCTAAGCTTCCTCCTATAATAAATAATAGTTTTAGGCTATAATGAGGAGCCTTATTGAGTTGAGTCAACTTCATCATATATGGTTACACCTGAAGATGTATACTCTTATACTTGGAGGGTAGATATGGGAATTTTCATTGTACTTAAAATTAGGTACTCTTGTCTTATTTCTTCCTCATCAAAGGATTTTAGATTTATGAGATCTCCTAGATCTCTCCTAGGGTTAGTTTCACTCACCCATAATTCCTTATTAACAACCCTCAAATTGAATGGAAGTTCCTCAGAAGGATCTCCTTATTCTTTGGACTAGTCTATGGCCTAGTCTTTCCAAAAGTTTGGGGGTGTCCATCTTATAAAGAGTGGTAATATATTATTCTATACCTAATATTTAATTGAAGGTTATTGATGAATTAACCTTAAATTATATTCCTTTAAGACAACTCTTGACCTTTCCAAGACATTGTCATCATTCTCTACATTCATGAATAAAAAATCATAGTCATAATGGATGTCTTGGTAGGGGATACCAAGGCCTTAAATGTGTCTCTGTATATGGCCATGAGGATCCCAATCTATGTGTGGCACTATGGGAAAGTGATAACTATTTATTTTTCTCCCCACATCTCTAAAGTGATTTATCTATGTATAACACATCCAACCAAGGACCATATGGTGCCCATTTAATGTGTTTTTATTATTTTTGGTCAAGTCCTCCTAAATGCTCCACCAGAGTTGGAAAGTAATTTCTTACTCTACCAATTTATCAAGTACATATTTTGGGAGGCATAGGGGATAAACCTTGTGTCTAGTGATCATGATCACCATGTAATTAGGATATAAAAAATAGTCACCTCATCCACACAGTGTTTTAACTATGCTTTCTTTAATTCTGGGCATTGAAGACCCATGGATTGTTTACCATAATTAAAGATAAACATCATCAAAAATCTTAACCATGTGCTTGGTATAAGCATATATGTGCACAAATTAGAAGTAATCATAGATGTAATTATTAACATAGTCAATGGTTGGGCTCCAAAGCTTGCCAAGGAATTTATACACTATACTAATTACATAGTCTAGAAGATATGACATCATATAAAAGTGGCTCTGCTAGAGTGGGCCACTTGTTCTTGTGTATGACCTATTCTCTTAGCTGGTAGGTTATAATTTTTCCCAAAGTAAATGAGGTGTCACTAGTTAGCATCATATGTAAGAATGGTACCTAATACAAATTGAGGAAATGAATGTTGGGCATGCTGTAGAGCCTATTAAGCAATGCCATCCCAATCCACACTCCTATCCTAAATTTTATAATAGGGGTGGGATTTTTACCTTTATACATCATGGTTTCCTCTAAAAATTTACTCCAAAGATGCATGCCATGATACTTTGGTTGTCATATGATGCAGAAAAGCATCTTACATAACCTTCCTAATGAAGAATAAATATCATAGGAGGTCAATTCATGGCATCACCTCAAGTTTGGCTAAAGCCAAATGCAATGATTAGATCCTAAATGAGATCAGGTCTATAATGAATAATCATTTTGTGTGAGAGATATTTCCATCTAGTGAAAATATATTGACAAAATTGACAATATCCCTTAATTTAGAGTAGTTGGCATACCTATTATTGAAAATGGTGGCATCATAAACTATCTATGAATTATGCTGTATCCTTGATAGAAAATGGTGATGGTAGAAGTGGTCCCCTAAAGGACTTAGATGAATATGCCATTAATATTATGTGTGTTACTTTGTAGTCTTCTTATGTGCTCTATGAACAATTCTCCTTTCTGCTAGTCATTAATTTACTTGTATTAATGTCAAATTTATTTTTCAAGCATAGGGATTTTCTCATGTAGGATAGTAGGAGAGTTCAAATTTATTTTTCAATCATTGAATACTTCAATGGTTGCATATCATTTATATAGATTTAACATTGAATTCTAGTTCATGCATTATAAATACCCAATGTTCACTTATTTTATATTTTTTGCATAATTCAAATCTCTCATTAGTTTAGTTGGCTGGTAGCATTAGTAAATATTTTTCTTTATTAGCTAAGTATAAATGGATTTTAGTATTTAGGAATCATGATTCAAGGATTATTTAAGGATAGAGTCTAAAAATCTAAAAAATTCTTCCAAACATAAATTCCAAACAAAAACCCCAAAGACCAAAATATTTGGGACAAAATGTCCAAAGACTAAAAGCCGATGATGATAGTTTCATAAAATTTACCCGATACAAAAACTTTAAAGACCAAAACTATTCAAAACAATTATTCTGATTAAACTGTTTGAAGACCAATTTATCGATAAAAATAAAAGACATTCAGAATAATTATTTGGATAAAATTTCCACTGAAAAAACTTTGAAGACCAAATCTATCTAGAACAAATGTTCTGAAGACCAAACATTCCCAATAAGAAGGCCTACACAAAATGTTCAAAAACCAAATCTTGAATATAACTCCTCTGAATAAAAGCAAGTCTAAAAAAAAAACCTAATGAACAAATGTTGAATAAGTATTTTATAGACTAAGTGTAAAAAAAAACTTGAAGACCAATAATCCATTATAAAAAAAAATTGATACAAAAAATTTGAAGATAAAAACTATTCAAAACAAATGTTCCTAATAAAATATCTAAAGATGAATCTATAAATAAAAATACAAGTCATTAAAAATAATTTTTTAGCCCAAATATCCATTACAAAAATTTTGAAGACCAAATCTATCTAGAACAAAAGTTCCAGAGACCAAAAAGTCCCAAAAAGGAGGCCCAAGAAAAATGTCTAAAAACCAAATCCCAAATATAATTCCTTTGAATAAAACTAAGTCCCAAAATAAACCTAATGAATAAATTTTGAATAAGTCTTCTGGACACAAAGTCTGAACAAAAAACCATAAGACCAATAATCTATCAGATAAAATGTTTGATACAAAAACTCCAAAGAATAATAATCTATTGGAAAAATGTTCAATAAAAAATTCTGAAATAAAAATCCTAAATAAGATTAGAATAAGTTTGTCCAAATAAAGTAAGTCCCAGAAAACCTACATAGCTCCAAAAAATATTAAAAAAAGGCATTCATAGGGGTTAGTCCATAAAATGTATAATACCATTCTTAGTGTAAAGACTAAGAAGAAATTCAAAATAGAATTTTCACAAATAAAATAGAATAAGGCTCAACAAACAAGGCCAAAATCTAAAAAGAGTGGGTCCTTATTTATTCAAGAAGAAAAGGGGGTGTTGGGTACAACACCACTCATGAAGAAATGGGACATGCATCCTCCAGTCTAAGAGATGGTTTTATATGTAGGGGAGCCTACTTCTTAATCTTATATGGTCCATGGGAATACTAATAAATATATTAATGTAGTGGCCTAAAAATATCTTTGAAATGCAGATGAATAGTTTTACAATCATCCATAAAATGTGTAAAATATTTCTGCCAAATACATTACACCTCCCCATTTTTAGGAATATAAGTTGGTTTAATATTAAGAGGTATCATGTTCAAATATAATCAAATGAAGAGGAAAATTAATTACCTAGATAAAAATTACATCTAGATACTATCAGAGAGTTTGATATTTAGTTGAAGAAAGTGTACTAGCCACATGAAAATAACTAGAGCACCTATGAGTATAAGATTGTTTTGAACAATGATCTATGGCATGATTTAGGCCTTTTAGATTATGAAATGATATAAATATCTAATGGGATCTATCATTCAGAACTTAATGACTTGATACATTATGAAATTCATAAAATATCTCATCCTATAGGGTTGGTGGGCATAGTGATAAAGCTGATTTATGATGAGGGACATATCAAAGTCTAATGGGAAGGAAATCATCTAAATCATTATCATCATTAAATTAATATAAGTGTGAATTAGAAGAAATTGGTTTTGTATTGGACTAATCATCTATAGGCTTAGAAGAATATATAATAATTACATGAGTGTATTCAACATATTTAGAGGAAGTGAAATTGAAGGATTGGAATGTCTATAAAAAAGATAAATTTTGGTCATATATGGATCATCAAGCATAAGAGTTCTAGAGATAACTATGACTATGCCTATAGTATAAATTGACTCTATATTATATCTAAAAAAATAAAATAAGTAAGGAATGATGTCAAAAATAGCTAAGGGAATATAAGCATTATGTTAAATAAGATCAACACTAAAGGGAACAATGGTAAAGCATGATTTTTACATCCTTGGATTTAACATATACAAAAAATTAAGGGTTATATAAGGTGTAACTATCATAATAATAAGAAGTGGAGAGATTAACATGAAGGGAATCAACCAATATGTCACTGGAATATATATCAGGAAAAAAAGTTAAGAATGACCATGGAAGTGGTAAACACATAATTTGGCTTCTTTCAGAGAATGAGGTCACAAAGTAGATGAAAAATGAGGTATAACAAAAGGAATGAGGGTTGATATATTTATTTTTAATCTAATTTTATCAATTTCATCATCATCATCACAATCAAGGAGATTTGGTGTAAATTTTCCCATGAGTTTAGGGACCATTTTAGCCTTTATTTGGATTGATGGGATAGTTAAAATGCTATTACTCATAGAATGGTATTATAGGTAAAGGTTCAAGGGTATGTATTTTATAGACATTGTGTTCTTGGAATTTTTAAAAATTATAAATTTTGGTATCACATTTTACATTATATATCACATCCATTTAAGGAACCTTCACCCATGGAATATGAAATAATTCATGAACCTCATACAGTGAGTCCAAGAACAACTGAATAAAGATGTAAAGATAGAGGAATATTGAATATCATGACTTTGACTCTAATCATAATAGGTGGTACCATGATAATAATCAAAACACATTATAATCAATAAATTTTTATTTGATCATATCCTTAGCATGTGATATGGTTATACTTAAGGCTTAATTTAAAAATATCTTAGGGATTTTATGAAATCCAAAGAAGTGGAAAAAGTTTAAGAACCTTCATTGATTAAGTCTCAATTGAATAAGATGTCACATACTTGCATGCTAATAAATAAATATGGGTAATCCACATGAAGTAATATTTCATCAAGGATAATATAAGTGATAATAAGTTAATAGAGAGCCATATCCATTATGTGATTGACATTGATGGACATCTCTTCACATTGTTATAGATACTTTCCTAAGACCTAGGAAAAGTAGATTATTCCCCCATAGGTGGTGGTTGAGGAATATTCATTTTAAAAAAAATCATAATGAGATTACGTGTTGTGGATAAACCCTCATTATCTCAAGAAATAATATTTGTGATAAGAGTATAGAAAGCTCTTATATAGGTTTCCACTCATAAAGGCTAATGTGAGTTGGATAGGGCTACAAAAGAGGGACCAAGTTTAATAAATAGATAGGTTGAATTATACATGAATATAATGTAATTGAAACTAATTTAAAACTAAATTTTATGGTCTTGGAACTACCAATATAGTAGAGATAGGATGCGGAAATTGTATCATCCTAGTCGACATAGTTTGTGATAATGAAGTATCATAAATATATATATTAGGTTAGATGATACAATATATTTATAACTAAGTACAAAAACAAATTATATAAGTTTTAATGATGTAGTTGGGTAAGAATGGTTAAAATAATCCTTTATCACACTAGTTGATACAATTGAAATATATATAGTCAAAGAAACAAATTGTATTGATTTGGTAGATATAGTTAGACATGATTTGGAAATGAATAACTATGCCATGATGGTTGATATAATTGAAATAATACTGAATGTAAAATATTGTATTTGGTTTGAGGTATTAATATGAAAAATTTATGTAGGTCCATTAAAAGAAATACCTACCATATTAGTAGATATACTAGGCATGGTGGATTAATAAGAATATAGGAAAGTTTCATATGGATTTTCCTAAGGTACTATATAAAAAGTGCGAGTAGGGTAGGGAGGATATTCCATATGGGGTTCCATCAGGATTTGAGAGATAACAATAAGGTCCTTTCCCATATGCCCATGATGATTTTGAAGAAATATTTTCATTTTATCTATATATTCTATGTCACATTCCTCTTCAAATTAACAGTCTTAGAGTAGGTGATCTCATTTATATTTATTAAGGTTTTCATATGTATTTTAGCATTTGGATATTGTGTAATTAATATTAAAATCATTATTATAATGATATCAAGATATAAAAAATGATAAGGCATAAAAATATTTTTATAGAAACTATCAAGATTAGCTAATATCAAAGTATTATGATTTTTTCATAAATTTTTTGAAAATATTGGTAGCCTTTCTCCTCAAAATTTATGAAATATGTTTCATTTTGAAATTCAAAACACAACTATATTAGGTTGGCTATTATATTTAGTTTCATCAGAATGCTAGGAATAGATTGTATTGAGCTAGTTGATATAGTAAGATTGGAAAATTCAACTATATCATGATTATTGATATAGTTGATGAAATTAAAAATAACTATATTGATTTGGTTGATATAATTGGGTAAAATATAAAAAATTATCAATATGGCTAATAAAATTGTAAGAAACTATAAAATTGTATTGATATGGATGATATAGTTGAGAAAATAAAGAAAGTATATCGAGCTAGCCGATACAATTGGAATAAAATTTTCATTAAAATGTATGATGATCGTGAATATTATGCTAATAATAAAATTTTAAAATATTTAACAATATCCAATAATATGGGGGTTATGATTCATATATTTTTCATAATAATATATGTGTGGGATAGGATGAATTGTAATAATCCTCTTTATCTCAGTAGACAAGAATACAAACAAGGTTATAATAATAAAGCACATGCATAATTATAAGAGCAATTAAGTACCTATAATAACAATATACCTAATAGTATAAGGAAATATACACTCAAATATTAAGAGGAATTTTTTACAAATCCTAAGCCTATGACATAGGGTAAATCTCTCACTAGGGATATATATAGATAAAATCTATAAATATGATTGTAAAAAAGTGTAAGAAGCATAAAATAAAGATATTACATGCAAGTAAGTAATGAACATGGGTAACCTAGATCTTGGGATAGCTAAATGTAGTAAACAAATAATAATATAAGTCGTGAATTGGGTAACCAATGGGTAGTATATGAAAACTAAAGTGATATATGGAAAGACTAAGAAACCCTATATCTATACTAGCTTATTTGGTATAAGGAGGAGAATAATCAAGAATAAAAAACACATCTACAATAGCAATGGGAAGATAAAATTTTAATACACTAAATAAATAATTGAATAAAATTAGGGACAAATACTTACATTTGGGTGGACTTGTTAGTGCATAAATATCCATGTTTGGATCAAGTGGACTTGTCAAGAGGTAGTGTATATTGAATTCCTTAAATTTAAATAAGAAGAATTATATATCACTACTTTTTGACTCCAAAGAAAAGGATACCTCATCAACATGATTCCTTTTATTGATATTCAAAGACCATAAGAAAGACTAGACCTCCAAGATAATATTCTAACCTCTAACTCCTCATTTTAATAATTAATAATTTAAATTAATCTTTAATAATAATATATGAGTGTATTATATCATTTAGGAATGAAATATAGCCCATAAATATACAAATACAATACCCATAACTGATCTTAAACTCTAAGCTAATGATATTAACCATGTTGATATAATTGGAAAGATGTTAGTTGAAATAAACCTATATCAACAAGGATGATACAAAATAAATGATATTAGAAATACTTATAGATGTATTGAATAGACAAATATAATATAGGAAGAGATTAGTAGATGATATAATGTATCGATTTGGTTAGTATAATATGGATATATGGTGATAAATAAGACTAAACATAAAATAGATACATAATTAATATATAAAGAGAATCAAAGGAGTTTGGAATGATATTTATGAAGGTATGAAATAATAAAATGAAAACATTTCTCACAAATTACAATGATCTAATCCCACTAATTTCTAGGTGTAGCCTTTAACGCATGCACTCAGTGGGATTAATGTTCCTATAATCCCTTGCAATAGAAACTATTGGTTAAGTGATAATGTGAAAATTATGAGGTATATATAAAACCTACCACACAAACATATTATTTAATATTAAGGACTTAATCACTCATTGAAGGTGGAACAAGAGAATGTTGACATCCTAGTTGAGATATATATATAATAAAAAATAAATAATGCATATTTCACTAGATGTTCAAACCATAAAAACTACAACACAATGTATCAAAAATTCAAATAATAAACATAAACTTGTTTAATAATAATTCATACAATGTACATATTATGTATAAAACTTACAACCATGTTTTTGGGTGTGACAATCTACAATGTTTATGTACAACATACAAAGTCTTCACATTATATTATAATCATTAACTATGATATTCACTCACACTTCTAATGTTGAATATTTATGAATCATGCATATCACTAATCTACACCTCCTTTATGCTTGAATTCTATGTGATCTTAACCTATAATATTATTCCTATAAATGATGAACTAAGAGCCATATTTTAAATTTTATTTGAGCTAATTTCCTACTCATCATTATATAAATATTTTTACAACTAGATGGTTTTCTAGTTGATTGATTATGCATATTATCATAATATGCTCTTGATCTACCAAATATCTTTGCATATTGCTTTAAAATTATTCTACTTAAGATTAATCCTACTACATTTTCAAGATATTTTCATTGGTACTTGAAACTTATAAGTTCCTCATATCCTAGGAATATTTAATGTGGCTCTTTCCAAATTAGAATTCATCCTTCAAAACTATGTTTCATTTAACTTTAGTTAACTATAAGTAACCTATTCATCATCCTTATTTATTATCTATAGCAATATTAGGTATGGATGAGTGTGTCTCACTCACATCCCTCCATCCACAGTAAATTTTAATTTTCCTTTATTTCAAAACACCTCAAAAATTGATGGTGAAAATTCTCCATAATTTTATTATTGTTAGTATTCAAACATATTCTCTCCTTTGGAATGAGTTTATATGGATTTAATTTAGGAATTAATTCCTTCATCTTATCATCAAATGATTGATATGTATCGAAATATCAACATGGTTTTTTGAGATAACCTCAAACATTATTTAATCCCATCCATATTGTAAATTTCATCTCCACATATTTTATAATCTTTTTTGACATTATATATTTCTTATTTGAATTTTTTATATCCTTGTAAATGCTATATTTTTCTAAAATAGCTTATCCATATAGGTCACTAATGTTTTGATTAATTTTAGTTATTTTATATTTAACTTTGGATTTATAAGTCATCACTTCATCCATCATATTTTTATTTTTTATAGGATCCTTTCATTAGGATATGATGGTATTGAATTAACAAACTTTTTCATTCAATTTTTTAAACCATGCTATACAATTTATAATGTATTTTCACGCATATAAAACATGTTCACTATAATTATTGATGTATTTTGTGGTTTCAAAATAAACTTATTCAATCTATTGGCCTACTACTAGCATTATTTCATCATTGCTTCTAGTTTTACATTAATTAATTGAATTTAATTTTCTGAATTCATCTTTATTTCAGTAAATTCCTCTTCCAATTTGTGTAATTTCTCCCTTTTATTGGGTAATCCAAGTTTAGCTTCTTGTTCTTCATTATCTATCCTTTTTAGCTTTATTGATTATATTAATACACAACATAATTCATGTGGATGTACATTATTTCTTTAGTTATCCATGCCATGTTTTTATGGCCACTTACTATTTAAATAGGGGCTCTATCCTATCTATAAAAATTAATACCCATAGTTGTATATTTTAATTTTGAATTGTGGTTTTCAAATTTTCAATTATATTAGCAATATGCGCCATTTATAATTTCTCCTTTTCCAATTTTACATTCTATTTTAATATATTCTTCACAATGTTTATGACCACCTATAAACTCAAACTATGATGCATTGATTCAATATCTAATTACATTGATCCTAGGTGTACTTGCATAAAATTTACTTATACATGTAAAAATAAATGTTAAATAATTCTTATTCAAGATTTAATTCTACATTTGTGACTTTAACATGATTTTTAAAATTTGTATCCATCATATATGCATCAAAAAATAATTGGAGGTTAATTTCTACGCCATCTTTTTCCTCACCATGCTTTGCATGTTTCCCCCTCAACACTTAAATCTAAAAATTACTAAAATATATGGGATCCAACTCGTCATGATGTTGTGTGTCCTCTAATTTTTCCTATGGGATCATTCTTACCACTTATGATTCATATTATTATTTTATGAATGTCAATCTTGAGATCTTAGGATTTTTGGTCTACTATTTCTTTTCCCTTGATTTATTCACACTTTTATCTTCATCCTTAATTTTTTTGAAGTACATACATTATATTTACCTATTATAAACTTTTTATATCTTTCATGATATACTTCTCAACAATATTTTATGCGTCATCCTTGTGCTTCTACAATTTCTATTTTTTATTTGGCATTTTTCATTTGCACCATGACTTTGAATAACATATTCTCTCAAATTCGATGCTAGCACATAATCAATATAGGTGAGATTAACATATACGGTCATCCAATCAAAAAAAATTATGTGTTTCACTCCATTCATTACATAAACCTATGTGATATTAAGATTTGAATTTTCATCTTTTGAATCTTCATCTTTATCTATAATATCAATTCCAAATGTGCAAACAATTTTCCTTAGGTTTATCCTCTCTTTGTCAACATTTTCAACTTGGATGTTTCCATAATAATTATAGTATTCCTATCAAAAAAAATATATAAGTAAATTTTAGAAACTACATTTCATCTATGATATCCTAAGATAATAATTTTCATTTAACTTATTTAACAAGAAACATTTCATCATGCAAAAATGTTATACTCCTTGTAAGCATTCACAACCTTATTATGGACTCAAGACTCTATATCAAATTATAAAAACATGTTAGTTAACCACAAAGACACTTTATATTTTTAGGCATCATAATTATTTCCTATACATTGATGCACAACACACTTATTATTTGTGATCATTCATCTTTTGGTGCTTTGAATGTTGTGCCTTATAGAATTTTAACATCTTCTAAAATACTAAAAAATAGGTATAGTCTACATTGAAATAAATTTACCTTAGAATGGGAATAATTATAATCTAAATTAAATTATTTAATGTTCTATATTGTATTTTACACCTAAGTACAATCCACTATGCCACATTCAAAATGCATTTCGATGCATCACCATAGTTAACTTTGCACTGGTCAAATATGTAACTAATTAGATAATTGGTGGAGTGATGGAATACAATTTCATCATGTATTTCTACATGTACAAGTTAAATTATTCATAAATATTTACATATCTTTTTTCCATTAACATAAATCAAATGTATCCCCGCTCACTTTTTAGCCAATTTAACTAGTTGATTTTTACACTTGACATTTTCATAATTATCCCTCTAAAATAAAATGAACCTTCATCCATATAACAATTTTTTTTTTAAATTACTAATCCTTCCATAAATAGGGTAATTTATATAATCACATAATTATTTATGCCTCCAACTACTCCCTCAACATCAGTTAGTCATCAACCCCAAAAGGTTATGCTAACACACCTTCAAATTCCTATTCATGACTCTTTTTATAGTGTTTTTAATATTAAATATTGTACTCCAAAATATTTAAACCTAATTATTATCCTTAATTTACCCTACTTGTAACTTTAATTGATGGTGGCACAAATGTCTTGATTCTCCATGATCCCTTCGAATTGGAAAATTTTCTCATATCATTAACTTATGGTTGGTATTTTGATGATTCTATCTCTTTATCATATTCTGATTATAACCCCATTATTTATTCATGTATTTAAGTACAATCATCCACTACTAGAATATTTATTTGTGGCATAATTTTCTTATTTTAGTTTTTTCATAAATCATTGGTTTCTACAACCCCTCCTTTCAACCAATTGATGTGTTCAATTAGTTATGGTACTAAAATGTATATATCATTGGATTATTATCTATGATCCATCAATGGAACTAATATTATTTCAATATATAATTATTTTGGATTTGACCTAACTCAATTCGCTAGTGTTCTTAAATACTACAATTCTATTAAGAATTTACTCAAATAAAAATGATTCTCAAAAGGCTACCCCTTCTAGTTTCATAGCATTAACTACATTAATTTATCCACATAATTATAAATCCTTGATTTATTATTTTTTAAACAACCAAATTTAAAATCAGCACCATTTTTATTCTTTTATATAATTTTGGAATCTTCTACCTCCTTAAAACATAATATTTTACAAAAAAATATATATTATAACCTTAGATTATGTAGACAACCTCATGTTTCACTAAATATATTTAATTTCCTCTTTTTTATTCATGTTATTTTATTATCTTTCACACCGTGATACATGCACTTACTTTCATGCCTTGTTTTCACAAAAAACATTGAATAAATTATATTCATTTTTTAATATCTATATACATATATGTTCCTTATCCTTACAACCATTATCCATGAAGTATACTTCTGCATAATATTTCTTGATGAGGGTCAATACACCTCATAACATAGTTATATCAATATGGGATAGTGTCTAAATACTACATACAATAGGGGAAAAATAATTTAATTAACAATTTTGATTGTTTCAAAATAAAAAATTAACTAAATGAATATCTTTATTGAAATACAAATAATCTTAAATTGATGATATCAAATAAATATTGAATACCAAACTAGAATATGAAAATAAAGTGGATAATTATAAAAAAATAAAAAATATAAACTGAATGTAAATTATGTAAATTAAAATAAACAAATCAATTGAAGTCGATATCAACACACCACACATACACACCTACAAGTTGTGCAAAGAAATTAATAATAATGAAAAAATGATAAAAACTTGAAATGAAATGGAAACAAATCTAATCTAGAAATACATCAAATTTTTTCCTTATTCTATAGGTGGAGTGGGACCTTGCTCTACCTTTGGAATAAGATAAAAAATAATCAATCAATAAACTTTGATAGTTGATTCAAATTATCATTGATGTAAAAATATGACTTGAAAAAGATTCAACATCTAAATATTGAGAAAAAATCTATTCTAAAATAAAAATTTTAACTATGATGATTGAATTGGGAGGTTTTGTTTATAATATAAAATTTATAACCAGTTCCTTAATCTATATTATCTTCCTAATAATTTTGGTTCACAACTTATGTTTGTATAATTGGCATAAAAAAATAAATCTCACAATTATTATGAGGATAAAATATAGGAGAATAATTAGATTGCAATATTCTATTTTTCATGCTATGAATCAGGTGTGAATTGAGCCATTTTGGTTTACTGCTTTTCCTTTTATTGTATTTATAGTTTGAGATCAAGATATATATATATATATATATATATATATATATATATATATATATATATATATATATATATATATATATATATATATATATATATATATCAAATTAGATTACTGTAAGTATATCTATTATTTATGGGAATGATATATATTTAATCTTACAAAAGATATAT
>JARHVA010001756.1:2277500-2305000 GCA_037957365.1 Torreya grandis
TTTCAAATATTTTCTTGATCTCATATGGTCCTATCCATCAACTGTGAAGTTTTCATTTGAATGTGGATACTTGTCAAAAAAACAAGGCCCAATATTTAACTTAGAATTTCATTTCTTATATAATTATGATCATGGAATATATTCCAATATTTTTAACTAAGTTTTATTTTATATAATGCATCAAGTCTAATTTCATATAACTCATTCAATTGTAGGATATTTTCCTTTTGTGTCTCTATCAAGTGTATTTCTACTTTCAATGTTATCCTTAGAATTTTGAACTCAAACTCAATAATAAGTAGTGGTATTTTCCTATAGACTAAATCTTGTGGTTGATTTCCATTTTGTGTTGTAGGCCCAAACTATTTCAAGTAGATTTTTTGACCAATCTTTTTTGCTAATTTCCACTATCCTGGTTAGAATATTCTCTAATTCCCTATTAGTGACATCAACTTGAACAATATATTAGGGATTAAAAGGATATATATTATTTTGGGTGATTTAATAGTGTTTAATGAATGTTTATATAATTTTGTATGTAAATTATGGCCCTTGATCTAAAAAAATGGCTATAGCTGCTCTAAATCACTGAATATTTTTTCATACATAAATCAACAACTTTTTCTTCTCAATAATATTGAAAAAAATTTGTTTCAACCCATTTGGTGACTTTATATATGCACACCATGATGTATTGTTTTAATTGTGATGTGTATAATTACATATAAATAAGTCCTATCCCCATTTATAAAAGGGTTCCAAAAACACTTTAGGATGGAGAGGCATTTCATTGGGCAATGTGGATTTGCCCACTCTTTGGATTTGGTCACATTATATTACATATTACTTGACTCCTTGTGAAGTGAAGGTTAATAATATAAAACTTAGGACCTTATGGATGTTTATTTGGGATAAATAATGGCCTCCTTCTAGGACCTTAGGTATATTTATTTGGGATCAATAATGGCCTCCTTCTAATTAATTATGATAGGTTCTCAGCATGACATATACTTCATATTTTCTCACACAAATGTGTAGCACAAACTTATGTCAACATTTAAATAAGATATCATTAAATGATTTAAATATTTAGAGATCCTTAATTATATTCTTATTTTATTTACTAGTGGAAACAAGGGAAAATTCCACATAGTAAAATAATTTTCCATGCATACAAAATTAGGTGTATATGTTGAAATTGAAAAAAAAACTATGTTCAACTAGTTCATTTTCCTCTTTACTATTCAATCTAGATAATAAATGAGTAACCACATTAGCCTCAATAGGATTTTTAATTATTGTTTTTTTGATATTGGTAAAAGAGGGTTTTAAATAGGGACCCTACCCTTTACATGAAACATACAAACTTGAGCAGTAATATAGATATTACAAAATAGTATGATATAAATAGAAAAAGCCTTAAAAAATAAGGAAAAAAATAAAAAACAACATAAAGAAAAATCAAAGAGATTAATCATTCACCATTTTTTGTTTCTAAAATCACCCCCCTAGTTTTTCATTATCATATTAAATGACATTTCCATTTGAATAATATCTTGGGTCTATCTGTCATATTTTTTCACCCTATCTTTGCCCTTAGGTATTTTATTCACATCACTTGAGTTCTACTCATATTGCTTTCTTTTGATGAGAAACATGATTCTATTCATACTCATTAAGAAATTACACATATCTACCTTGTTTAAGTAGAATAACATGCCAAGATTCTCTTTGAGGGTTTTATTTTCCTTCTCTAGGCTATTAACTTTGCCTTTCAGTTTTTTAATATAGGTCAAAACTTCCAAAATATATTCTTTAGTATAAAAGATACCACTCTCTTATTTTAAATTCCTAATAAACTCCTCAATAATTTTGATGTATTTCATAAACCATTTTAGGATAGATATGTGAAGATCTATTTCTCATTCCAATTTAATGACCTTACTTTGATTTTTTATATTTGACATCACATTGTTAAATTCCTCTCCCAACTTATGTTTAACCACATTAATGTTTATAAATTTTTCCTTAGAATCTCCATCAAATTCTTGATAATTTAGGATATTAAGAGCTTCCTCCACTTACATATTACTATCATCACATGTATTTTATCCCCTATTTTCCTTGGATTCAAATTTTTTCTCGTCAATTTATTTTTAAGGACATAGCCTTTCTTAACAATATTTTCCCTTGATTGGGATATTTTGGCTGAGCTATGAAAGCCATTCATAGTCCCTATTTATCTCAAAAACTAAGACTCTTTATTTAAATTTCAAGGAGGGCCGTAGTTTAGAGCTTTCAAAAATTTATAGATTAGAAAAAACAATCCTTGGTGCATATGTAGCTTCTTATTAACTCCTTTAAAATCTAATATTGAGATTTACAAGGAATGGAGGAGGTAAAAAAGTAAGTTAATTGGACAAAGAGTTATAAATTAATTCAAGAACATAAAATGATATTTGTGAACTAACATAAAATGTCTTTCTAGGGTTAAATATTTTATGGTTTTGAGGAAAAAATCACCATAGGCTAAGGGAAGGGATTCTCTTAAGAACCTCCCTTGATGAGCAGATAACTAATCATAAGCCCTAAAAAAATTGTCTTTTTCAACTATAAACTATGTAAAACTTGAAATATTTTAAGGCTCCAATGTTCATACCTATGATTTTTACAATCAATTATTCTATGATTTCAATTAGTATTCCTTATATCTTATCTAGATGATCTTTGTAGTTAGTAGAAAACATTTGGAAATGTGGGGGTCATGCCATTCAATCCTCTACATGAAATTAGGAAATCCTCCTACTTGAAGGATCTTCCACATCTAATAATTCTTGTCCATATCATTTATAGAGGATAGTTCAATTATATGAAGGTATCGTCCAACATAATACAATGCAAACACATGATGAAAACACCCAGACTGAGACTAGAGAGAACACAAAAGAGAGGTCTCTTGAAAAAAGACACAAAAATAAGGAGTTTAATATAATTACTTATAAAGGAAGAAATTAAACCCAATAACTTTAATGTAACTTAAAAGTTCTTATCATCATTATAAATAATCATGACATTGTCCAATATACAAGGCCACACCAAGGAAATGTGAATAGTAATTACCTATTTCATAATGCCTTGGTATATGAAATGAAAAGTATCCTTCATTATACAACTCTCCATTAGGAAACTCCTTGCTAATTAATTTTATAAAAAATAAATCAAGTTATTAATTAAAATACCACTTCTTAATATCTTGAGAAAACACTCCCACATTCAAGAATGAATTAGACGTTTAGCTACCTTCCTTATAAATATGTTGTATTCAAACCTTATGAAAAGTTTCGATAATGTATAAATATTCCTCCATGATTTGACTTATACTCCATCTATCTAGAGTTTTCTTATTTATGAAATTAATCATGTTGAGGGAATCCCCTTAAAACACTAATTTATGAATGATAATTTATTTATCCAACTTAACACCCAAGAGGACATCTAATGCTTCCACCTAATGCTCATATTAGATTCCCATGTTACTAGTATAATCTTTCATAATCTCCCCTTTTTCATTCTAGAGGATCCAACCTCCACTTGAGACACCTAGGTTTCCCTTATAATCTCCATAGAATTTTATTTTAACCTAACCTAGGGAGGGTACTTCTCATTTAACCTTTTTTCTAATTTTGATAATGGGATTCAACATTGTCTTAATCTCATTACTAATATTCTAGTTCTTAGTAGTAAAATCATATACTATTGAAAAATCATTCTTATATTAGGTTTTATACTCTTAAATAAATATGAGGTTCATTATCCCATTAACAACCCTATTACAAGAGTTTATTTTATTCTAAAAATCCTCTCATTTCTCTCCTTTTAAATTCCCCATGATAAATGAGGTAGAGCCAATCTCCATAACATCTAAAGGGCCTTGTTTTGAAAGGGAGATATCTAATAGAGATAAATATCCAAAAAGAGACTGACATGGCCTATAAGGTCTAAATATTACCTAACATTATCCCCCAAACTTTAAAATATAATGATTACTCAATCAACATATGATTCAAATATTAAGATCAATTTCACATATAATAAACATTTAGTGACCAAAACCAAACCTCTCTTCTACAAATTATCCAAAGTTATGATATTTTATTTTAGTGATAAAATTATCCCATATCTTCTCCACAAGAATCCATTTTTGCATGAAATTGATCAAGTTGATATAAGCTGATTTCACTTGATAATGGTTATCAAAGGAGTTAGTTCAAATAAACTCATCTTCCTTTTATAAAAACGTTATTATAAACCTGAGAAGAAAATTTAGATCTGAGAGGGTATAAAAATAGCTTCTAAATCTTCAATATCCATTAATTTACATATTCTCTTTAACTATGAATAATGGATATAGTCAGTAACCTAGGAACCACATTTCATTTGGAGAGATGGTCCTATTTGAAAAACACATCAAGCAAAGAAAGTGGTTGAATAAAAATATAAGGATATTCCAAAAATATAGCATGGATTTTATTCCCTATATTCCATTTATAACCATTGAAAAAAATATCCTTACTATTTACTAAGAAATTATAAAAATAAGATTCTCTTACAACTAGTTCATCATAGAGAACAATAACATCTCTAGATTCCAAATATTTGGCATGAAGTAGAGTATTCCATTGATTTTTTTTATTGATAAATATACAACCTAAGTTTAATAAAAGGGTCTTGTTTATGGATTTCAATATTATAAGGCCCAAGCCTCCAATATTCTTAGGCACACATACTCTATGCCAAGCAAACAAATGGAGCCTAGTTTTGTCTTCATATCCCATCCATAAGAATATCATTTGAATTTTTTCAAGCTTGTCAACCACTATTTTAAGAATTTTAATCATAAATATAAGTTAAACTAGGAGGATTTGTAGTGTACTATTAATAATCATCAATTTGCTTGATTGAGATAGGACCTCCCCTTTCAATCCCACTAGATTTATTTGAAATTTGTCTATTAAAGGGTTCCAAACTTGTTGAGACATTTTACCATAAAAAAGTGGATTCATATATTAAATAAAAGGAGGTTCCTTAATTTGACATCCCAACACATGAACAATGTTCAGTTGTCTATATTGTGGAGTATTAAATACATATAAATACCTCTTTTTAAAATTAATTTTTTAATTGGAAGCTTCCTTTGAATTTTCAAAAATATCCTTTAGTTTCTTATAATCCCTAATAGAGGATTTATCAAGGATCACATTGTCATCAAAATTTTGATGATGAAGAGAAGTATTAACTCCCATAACAACCATGAATCCATTCAACCTTTTTTGCCTTACATATGTAGAGATATATCTACTTAAAATTTATTCCATGATGGTGAATAAGAAAGGGGACATCATATCACATTATTTGATTCATATTTTGATACCAAAAAATCCTTTAGGGACCCCATTAATTAAGATATAAAACATGGATAAATAAATACAAGTTATAATTATTTTTCTAACATGAGAGTGGAAGCCAAAATATCCTCAAACTTTGTCCAAAAAATCCCAATAAAACCTATCAAGGTTTTGATCATATCAATATTGAGAATGATACCTACTTGATTACCTTTTTCCATTGAATGTATAATATCATACACCATTATAATACCATATTGTATTTGTATACCTTGAACAAATCCTACCTTATTAATGGATATGAGTTGTCCAAGAGTAGTTGGAGTCTAGATGAAATAATTTAGGTAATGAACTTATAAATCATTTTACATAATACTATAAATCAAAATTCCTTGAAATTAGAATCCTCATTCTTCTTTGGGACAAGGAAAAATAATGTGTTATTGATTTATCTTTAAAAACTTACCTGGGAAGAAGAATTACTCCACTTATACAACCAAATCTACTTTGATTATGTTCCAAAGGTTCTAAAAGAAGGTAAAATGGAATCCATCAAGTTTAGGGGCCTTATATTTATCCAAAAGAAATATTTTAGCCTTGACTTCTTCCAAGGAGATAAATGATAATTATTTCTTACTATATTTTGAGTGATTAGGTAGGGAATATAATCCAAAAACTATTTCAATTTAAAATTTTTTAGATTCAAGTTGGCTTCAAATAGGTTCTTGAAATAACGAACTACGTCAGCCTTATTATCTATCGAATATAAACTAACCTCACTATTATCCTTATAAATATTTAAAATATTATTATGGTTTCTATGCTTTAGTGTAGTAATACTATAAAAATATATGTTTTTATCTCCTTATTTAATCCATGTGTCTCTAGATAGCAATCTCCAAAAAAATTCTTCCCTTAAAAAATATTATAATGTTCACTAAGAAGGATCTTATCTTTAGAGAAAACTTCCTCATTAAATCCATTTAAAGAAATAAAATATTTCATTTCCACTTAGTTTTAAACTATGTTTTTGGACAAAGATGTTACCAAATACAAATTTATTCCACTCTCTAATGTTATTCTTGATATATTTTAGATTTTTGAATAATTTAAACATTGTAGTCCAAAAAACATCTATTCTCCACCATTCCTAGAATATATCAAGAAGATCAGGATAATTGAACCACATATGTTTACACTATAATGGATTTATTTCCTTTTTAATTGAATCAATAAGGTTTAGAATAAAGGGATCATGGTTAGACCCAATCCTTTTAAGGGAAAATAATTAAATGTATAATTTTTTCAAGCTAGTCAATTGAAAATAAAACTTTATATATTATAACATGAATAAGATTATTTATAATATTTTTATTCAAACAAGTAAAAGATGATCCACTAAGTTCTACATCCAAAATACTATTAAAGTAGATGAAATTAGCTATGTCTTACATTCTTTTAGAAAAGACTTGATTACCTCCTTTATTTTCCACAATTGTAAAAGGAGTGTTAAAATAACTAACTACCATCTATGAAATACATTCAAAATTTTGATTGAATTGACAAAGCTCCTGCCATAACTGTCTTCTACCAAATAGTGAATTTGGAGCACAAGTATTAGAGAAGATCCAAGTCAACCCATATATTTTATTAAAAAATAAACAACCAAGTGATGGGGAATTTTAAACAAAACCTCTCCTTCTAACTCTCCTTTATTTTCCACAATTGTAAAAGGAGTGTTAAAATAACTAACTACCATCTATGAAAGACATTCACAATTTTGATTGAATTGACAAAGCTCCTGCCATAACTGTCTTCTCCCAAATAGTGAATTTGGAGCACAAGTATTAGAGAAGATCCAAGTCAACCCATATATTTTATTAAAAAATAAACAACCAAGTGATGGGGAATTTTAAACAAAACCTCTCCTTCTAACTCTTTATCCTTCCAAAAGATGTAAATCCCCCCTTAAAATCATGAATATCTAGAACAATATGCTAAAGTGTCTCTCCATAGGAAGTTCTTATTAGCTTCAAACTAAATCTCCTCCATCTTAATTTATTGAATTACCACAATAAAATGATTTTTGTACCTTATTAACTCTCTAAAAATTATGTGCTTATTGATATGGTTAATACATATAATGTTCCAATTAAGGATCTTCATTTATTTATTTTAGGTGGTAATTTATTACCCCTTGTGAGTAACATAGCCTAAACCCAAACAAACACCTCCCTATCTATGACTTTATTTAAAATTTCCTTTTGATATGGTTTACCTACCTTCCTTAAAGAACCCACATCCACCTTATCATTGTTATAGAAGGGGTATCAATATCCAAACCTTTCCTTAATTAAGGATAAGTAAATATTTCAGTCAAAGTCTAAGAAACAATAATATCTTTATATTAATATCAAAATTATCCTTCCTTATCTACAATAAATGTGGAAAACTATTTTGATAAAATTCATTATTTATGTCTAAATACTTTAGGGTTAATTTAAAACAAACAAGGTTCTTTTATGTGACTTATTTATGAGTATTATTGTATTCCTTTTTCTTACTAGAGATAATGAGGAACCACCTCAATGGATTCCAATATATTATCTTGCCTAGATGATGATAAACAAGAAAACCAATTAGTGTTGATCAGAGAGAATGAAAGTTTCCTAGACTAGGCTAGGACATCAATTCTTATATAAATTGATAAATCAAGTTCAAAATATAGGCCACAATTCTCCTTTACCTCCATACAAATGATTTATTTTTAAGAACTATTCAAATCACCTTCATCTTTAAATTTTGAGAGATTAAACTTAATATGGATTATCTTTTATAAAATGCTATATCTTTGAAATTTTCTACTTGATTTTAAAATTTAAAATTTGAATATAACATTTGAATTTGATAACTATGAATGATTTCATTGATAGATATTGATTTTTATCATGAATTGGATCCCTATCCATCCCAAGTACTTCAAAATGTTTTTTTTTCTAGTTTTATGTAATTTTTTTACTCAAAATCCATTACCTTATTATTTTTATCTGGGTGAAGTCTCTATCATATGGCCAACATTATGACATTTATCACACTTCAATGTTTAATCCTCATACTCTATTCTTTGCACTCAATCTCCTTGACTAGAGTTTATAATGATCAAAGATGAGAGTTTTTAATTAACAAAAGTGTTAACACAAAATCTATCATTCACAAGTATGGTACATATCTTAGTGGAAACATCAAAATTAATGAGATATCTAAGGGTTTTGGAAACATTTTTGATTTAGTTTACATGTTTGTATGATATAATATTATAAAAAGTTTATTTATGGTATACATCATGTACTATTTATCTTATAGCACATAGGTTCTAGTTTGTCACTTTGGATTATTGCACTATTATTATCTACCCATCCATATAGGGAAGGACATTCCTTGGTTGGGATATTGTGTGGGGGATCAATGGTATTTTGTTGGTGTTGAAAAGCACTTGGATGATGCTCTCCCTCCCCTCATCATTACTACACTAGAGACTACACTTGAGATTACTTATGTATATTATGAGCTCATTGAGACTTGAATGATCCATGGAGTTTTTTATCATTTTATATTATTATTAAGACATTTATTATGTTTAAACTATACTTTATATTCATAGATACAATTAAAATAGTTCACTGTAATATTGTATCAAATGTGGCTGAATTTGTACTAATACTTTTATGAATTAATGTAGTATTTATTTCTATAATCAACATTGTACATTTTATTAAAAATTGATAATATGATTATGATCATTATCTAAATATATTATATATATACCTTTTTTTTGGTTATTTGAAACTAATGTATTTATTTATAGACCACTCTTGTAGGTTTCATCATGATAGAATCTAATTTTTGAATTTGTGTAATTAATTTTAATGTTTTTTACCCTATTCTAGTTAAAACCCCATTGGGGTTGTTAAAATAAATATTTTAGTGACTTAATGATATTAGATGTATTTCACATCTAGTGAGGAATTTGTCTTCGCTTTGAAGGGATTCATTAAAATATTATTCATACATAGTGAAAACATACATATAGACTTCAACACATTCATTGATTAGTTAAACAAATATTACAAGTATAATTTCCTAGAAAGTAATAGGTGCATTACATAATCTAAAAGGTAAGACTCTATATGAAAATTTAACCCAATGATAAGTGAATGTATTATCATTCACCTTATATTTTTTCTTGTATTTTCTTGTATCCATTAAATCTATCTAAGTGAAAAATATTTCTTCATAGCCAAATTAACCAAGACTTGATTAACGAATGGTAAGGTAAAATAGTCTCTCCATGTAGCTTTGTTGAGTTCTCTATGGTGTACAAAAATCATCCATTTACTATTTTTATTATGTACTATTAATAATGGGTAAACCAAATTATTGGTAGATATTGGATATATAAACCTTATTAATAACATTTTTTCAATTTTAGATTTAACTATATCTCTTAGTGTAGGGTTTTTTATTCATTAAGGTTGTCTAAGTGACATTAAATTTTATGTATAGATACAACGAGTGAAAATTTTAGGATGGATTCATTTCATGTAATTTTATTCCAACAAAAATGAATTTGAATTTGTGTATAATATGTTAAACAATTTTCAATATTTTTCATCTAATAACTAGCTATTTATATTTTACATCTTTCCCAGCTAAATTGTAATATGTTTAGTTCCTAGATAAACTTAGTGGACTTCCTTGTATTCAATCATTAATGAGTTCAGAGGAAAAGGGTTTGGTTTCAAAATATTCAATTTTTTGATTTAATTTAAAAATGAATCACCTTGAGGGATCATGTTTTCCAAGGGGAAATAAAATACTACTAGAAATGGTTCTTGACTATTTTTTTCCAATTAACAATACTTAATTAGATTATTTAATGATCATTTTATTTCGTATAATCATAAAATCCATATTATAATTCATTTTCATTATCCTTGACTATGATTAATGTTAAGTAACAAAGTTTTTTTAATCCTCAATCATGTCTAGTGCATCTAACCATAGTGATCAACAAACTCTAGGGAAGGTCTTGTGGGTAGATAAAAAAACTTCTTAGAATTTAGTCAGTTTGAAATTATCATGTTTCTTGGATTGTATTCTATGAGTGTAAATACCATGTAAAAAAGGTTTTCTTAGGGTTAATGGATATCCAATTTTTCAATTTATTAATTTAAGTATCATCAAATAAAAAACATACTCCCATGATTCTATTATAACCATAACACATTCTATAACACCCTTAGGTATTATAATCAATAAAACATATGTAAAATAATAAGTTTTAGATAAACCCTATATAGGTATAATGATTTAAAAGAGTTAGTTTTCATGAGACTTATATAAAACCATAAATATATCAAAAAATTAGGTATATTTTTTATTCAAATTGATAATATTATCACTGGACTTCATGGATCTCCATACTTGGGTGGAATAAGTTTTTATGACAAGAAATAAACTAACTTACCATCCACCTATGTGGTATTAGGATATTGTTTCTAATGTCCTAGTGTCTTAACATAATTATTTATTGACTTAGTTAAGTTTAGGGTCATCCCTTATGGCTTGTAATAACTTAACTTCAATGATTATAAGTTTTAGTTCTTGTATACATTCCATGCTCAACCTTATGTGGCTTATCAAGTATTTATAAAAATTGTATTAATATAGGGGTAGTATGAGGAATTTATTATTGAGGATTTTCATCCTCTCATTTCTTCGCAAGAAAATCTTGTTCTTACTCTTTATCAAGTATCTTTGCAATAGTTGGGAAAGAAGGTTATATCAAGGTTTTTATAGAATGTATTTGAATATTTTTAGAGCCCATCACATCCAACCTAACTATTTATCCATGATATACATTGTAGGTATGGGATGCCTACCTATGATTTTGATTTTAAATAAGTTTATAAGGTAAATTCAATTGACTTAGTTTCTCATTTTGTTGTGGCATGTTGGAAGGAGAAGGGAACAAAGTTTGTTTTTTATTTAGGAGTTGTGGCTATTCATTGAATGTTGGTTGAGGTACCCATTATTATTGGTTTTTTTTGGTATCCATGATTTTTGTTTTTGATGGGTTATCCATGGTTTTTGAGGTATCAATTATTTTGGAGGCCAAACTTGGGGTCCCAACTATTTTGGAGGTTATGGAATAGACCATGAAATATCCCATGTATTGGTAGGAGATCTTGAAACAAATTGATTTGGCTATTGATTATAGGAAAAGTTATTCCATTTCCTTTGCAAAACCTAATTGATCTATTCTACATGTTGGGTATTTATTTTGAGATAATTCTTGATGTAAATAAATAAATCACATTTCTTAGTGGAATGTGTTTTTTCATAAATACCATAAATTTATGTTTTATCAAGAGGACAATGGATGCTTATCTCTACATATAGGACACTATATGGCTAAATTTCACTAGATTTTTATTTTGATTTCATTCCATCTAGTGTGATATTTAAATGTAACAATATGTTTATTTTAATATTTGAAAATTATTTCATGAATTGAATTACCAAATTGTGTCCCTTTCCTAGTTTAAGTTTTTAAATCCCAATACTTTCTCATGAGAAATTCCTACATAGTTTAACTATATCTGTAAGATCAAGTTTATTCACATCCCTTTTTACCATAATATTTATGGATTATCAAGAATAAATATCTAACCCTTTTAATTTTTTTGGCATATTTTCTCATCTAACTCATTTACACATTGGCTATAGACAAAGACAAATAAGTCAAGATTATCTTCCATTTTATTCTCACTTAAATGAATTATTTTTTATGATCACATGATCTATAATAATTTTAATATTTATCCAAGAATTTAATTTGAATTTTAGGCCATGTGTGATTCGAATTCAGTTGCAATCCCATAAACCATTGTAGGGATGAATCCTTGAGTGTGAAAGGAAACATTTTCATATTTTGGTTACCATTATTGTAATCATATATTTGAAAAATCCTTAAAATTAAAAAAATAATTGATTAGGATATTCTTCTTATTGTCCTAAAAGTAGGTAATGTGTATATAGATATGCTTCTCATAAGAGAATCTTAGTGTAATGGGATAGCTAAAGTTTATCCCTTTAGGATAAGATATACCTTTTACAATTAGTATATTACAATGTATATTTCCCATGTCTTCCCAATAAACATTATAAATGGTCTTTCTAGGTGGTGTAGGCTTTTCTAAAGTAGATGGAAGACCACTTCATTGGGATTAAGTGTCAAAGATAGAGATTACAAGTTGTTTTGTCTTATATCAGTTCCTTTGAATATATTTTCTTACTTATAGAGATGTACCCTAAGGATTAGGAGATTATAATTTTAGTTTATCCTCAAAAATTTGTAATTCACCTCAATCATTGTATAATATACCTACATTTATTATAGTCTAAATTTGATTAAGAGTTTGACCTTCTTCTGCAAATGAATTGAGGAGGATGTTTGAGTTTTTATTGATAGTGTTTGGATGTTTAAAGGTAAATTATATATTTTAGAGTGTTTTATACTCTATTAGGATCATATATATGTATTATTTTGGTTTTACCAATCCACCTTTAGTATGAACAATTGTTTACAAGTTGACTTTTAGTTCATTCATGGTGTTTTCATGTACAAGGAAAATGATTGATAAGTTTTGCATATGCGTAGGTGTGTAGTGATGAATTTAATAACTTTAGGGTGTTTTATGGATCATATTGAAATGACCTACATTTTTTTAAGTGGTATTTTGTTCCTTGTTTTGCTTGGTGAAGTGATAATAGGATGAATAGGTCTCCATGGACTTATAAGCACCATGAGTCTATGCTACCTATATATTTTTGTTAGGGGTTTTGACATAAAAATATCCCTTTATGATATTTGTGTCTATTCATATACTTAAAATCCTAAAATCAAACACTTAAAAATTGGTTGACTATATGTACTCTTAAAAAAACATGTTACCTTATGAGAGAGTTCTTGTCATGTTTCACTTCAACTAGAATAAATAACTCACCTGTTATCAGTACAAATGTAGTTTTAAAATATTTGTTTAAGTAAATAAATATAATTATAATGAAAAATTATTAGGAACTTATCAAAGAGAATAATTTTGAACAATTGTTCCATAATAAAAATAACAAAGTCACCAAAAATGGTGACAAAAATTATAAGGGTCATTGATCCACCTCACTTAGTTAATAATATTAATTTTGTGTAGTTTCAAAAGGCTACATGCAATAGTGGAATAATAATTTATTTACATATATTAATTGTTTCAAAAGAAAACTTTAACTAAATTAATCTCTTTAATTAAATCAATTCAATCACAAATTATTGATATCGAATCAAAACTAATATACAAACTATCTTATAAATCAAAGATAATAGTAATATAAGTGAAAAAATAGAAATTGATGTGAATTATATAAATCAAAGTAAGGAAATAAATTTTTTTATATCTCAGCACACCACACATACACACATGTAGGTTATATAAAGAAAATAAACTCAATGAAAGAGATGCTAAAAATTAGAAATGAAATGGATATAAATCTAATATATAAATATTACAAAGTTTGTACTTATTTATCTAGTGGAGAGGGACCTTAATTTGCCTTTTGAATATGAATATAAATAGTCAATCAGTAAAATTTGATACTTTCTTCATATTCTCATTAATAAAACAAAGATGTCTTAAAAAAGCATCAATAATTTAATATTAAAAAATAAACTATTTTGAAATGATAATTGTGAATATGAATAATGAATTAAAAGGTTGTGTTTATAATATAACTGTTAGCTACCTAGGCTACACCCTTCTCGAGTAAGACTGTTCAAACCCTCCCCAAACTTGAAGTAACATGGTATTGACCTATAGGTTGTGGGTTACCTATTGTCTAGGCCAAAACTCTAGTTTTTTGGGGCTAGATATCATAATTTGTCAATTTGACTTATCTTCTAAGACATAAATCTATTGGGATGAAAAGGGTAAAGAAGTTGCACAAATGAAAGCTACACTATGTAGATATGGAATCCAAAGTGAGTGAGATCAAGCATTAGTCAAGAAACTCAAGAAATGCATAAAGAACATAACTAGATAAGTCAAATCCTTCAACAAGGTTTATAAATGAAAATTAAGAGATATTGAAAGAAATAATATACATAAAACCTTCCTAAGAACATCCCATTCTCCAAATGCACCTCAAAACATGATTTTCCCCTTTGATTTGGTATTAAATTCTTTGTCAATGATGGATGTTTTGCTCTTTTATCACATTAAGTGCACCATTGTAACTTAGTTCATGATATTTGAATCAATTTTATTCCTATCTTGAAGCTATCTTATTACAAATTAAGCATTATAACACTACACACAAATGACTTATGGAGAGAATTCTACATAATAAGTTTACACAAATGAAGCTTAAAAATGGTGGGCTTGGCATTTCTATTTATAAATTTTTAAAAATGATCATAATCAAACATGACCATCCATCTTGAGATAAATATGTGTGGTCATGGAATAATTTAATTTTGGATAGTTAATCTATAAATATCCCCATTAATATTTTGAAGGAAGGGGCATTAAAGAGTCATGGGATGCCTTAAAACATGATAGTTGTTGCATTTATGGCTTGTGTATGCCACCCCAAAAGTTATGTCACCTGATGATGCAAATATTAGAAATAAATTTATAATTAATAAATCTTCAATAACTTCCATGGATTTTCCACTTAAGCCCTTAATTTGGATTAATTTTCCTAAGTGAGATTAATAAAATTTTATATAATTCTTTGGAAATTGATTGCACACTATTAATCAAACTAGTTATAATGTCATATTACTAGGTCATAATTTGAATGGAGCATAAATATAAGAATATTTGAAGTGCATAAGGACCAATATCCCATTAAGGACATTGTCGACATGAAGTAACACATACACGTATCTTTTGCTTCTAAATTAGAAGAATTAAGTGGTCCAGAGTGTCAAATTATGTTTTCATCATTTTGACATGAAATAATTTGAGAAAAGTCAATAATCACATATAATTAATTTCCCTATTTAGGGGTACATTATCCTAAATCATCACTTATATATGACATGATCAAACTATTTAGTGCATTTTAATGATTTTGACCTAAATTATGTGTTTGAGTAAATTTCAAGTAAGATTGACAATTTCAACACAAAGGGTGCTAGGAATTATATGTCTACACACTAAATGGTGGTGATGAAACTAAAATTACCTTTCATCCACTCATTCAACTTGAATTATTAACACACTAATGGAATAACAATAACTAAACAATCATTCTCATGAGTTCCAATGCAAAAATGTTTCATGTGGAGGTTGTACTAGGTGAATAGAATGCATAGGTTATGATAAGTAGGAATTTTAGGAGACTCTTACTAGTCATGTCACACTTTAAAATCCCATCACCCACACTTTTAGACTCCATGTAACTTACATAAGACACATTCTTGACATCTAGGTAAACAAGGACCTACAAGGAAAGGAAAACCATCACATTTGAATATAAAAACAAGTATGAATACACTATATGACATCACGAGAGAGGTGAAAAAGTTTATTGATCAGTTCAAGTAGGTTTACAAGTACAAAAATTGGTAGAGTTTCTTCATACCATCTTGAGGGATATAATGCAAGGCCTAAATCTCTCAATATATAGCAAATAAGAAGAGAGAAGAGGAGAAAAGTGGATTGGAAAAGTGGACAAGGGGTCATAAATGATTATAGTTAACTCATACATCATTTTCATTAGTTACAAGTAGCCATTTTAGCTCCTTCCATGGGTTGGTTCTTTTAATGACTCCTTGAATGAGGTATTGGCATTGAAATGAGGTGGTAGAGGGTATGATTGACATGTTAAATATTATACTAAGGCATTTTATGCCCATGTTTAGTCATGTAAATACTTTCCCTAGTAGTTAAAACATGAATAAGGTATAATCAAGTCATAATTAAGCATAACATAATCATACTCCTTTAAAGCAAATTGACAAAGTCAAGAAACTAATCTATATCTCAATTATAGCCATGAAATGTGCATTGATTTAAATTCAAGGGTTATCTACCAAGAATAAAATTTCTACCTTAACTCGTTTCATTATCCCTTCAATGCCATTTCCATCCTTTCAAGGGATCAAGTAGGTCTACTAGGCCAATTAGGCCTAGTATTCTATCTATTTTCATTTAGAAGCCATGAAAGTTTTATTTAAACTTTAAAAAGATATGTAAAAATTAAATTCATAACTAAAAAAACACCTTATACCATAACTTGAGCCCTTTTAGGTGAGAAAAATATGGAATTATTTCAAAATATCTAGTTATGTCTCCCTATTCTTCATTTCTTGTAGGTTGACAATTTGGAGATGAGTTTAAAATACCTTTCTATGTGAATTATTTGAAATTTTATGAATTTAGGAGATTAATAAAGTCCAAAACCATCATCCCCAAGGTTTGAGATAATTCTAAAATATCATGTACCCTTCATTATTCTCATTTCTTTATAAAAATATAGTTTTTGAGAATTTTGTACATATTTCATAATTAAAGTATCATGAAAAGGTCATATTATAAGTTAAATTAACATCATAAGTGCTTATAAAGTTATTATATGGTGATAGGATACCAAAACATCAAGATTTCTAAAATTGGGTTTGATTACAGTTTTAGTGAGGTTTTGGGTGTCTAGTACTCTTAGTAATGATTAATAGAGGATATAACCCTAAATAAAAAAATATTACCATGGATTTTAGGTAAATATACCCATTATAATTATCTAAGGAGATTATATTCCCATGCAAAGAGTGCATCAATATAAGTACATAGAGAAGTTGGCTTGTCTCCTTCTGTAGTCAATTTGAAAAGGTTAATATTCTTAACCTTTGTTCATAAATATGTAACCCTAATTAAAAATTAATATTACATGGATTTAAATTGTGTTAAAATAATATTTAAACACTAATAAAATTTTATGTGAACCCTTCTGTGGTGGGAGATACAAGCATTTGAACAGGGGCCTCAAATTACTATCTAGGACTGTGAGCTCAAATTAGTCTTCTTAGACCAAAATATCCTATTTATGTATTTATTTTATTGTAAATACATTTTTTTTTGATATATTAAATCCTATTAAACATTATCATAATGTTAATTTTCTTATAGGTGTCTGAAACTACCTCCATGGTGATGTTGGGGATCCTAGGCCTAAGATAGGATTTAACTCTAAGAGGCTTGAACTATGTTTTGGGGGTTTGAGTGACTTTTAGATATTTTAATTAATATAATATCATAATATAAAACCCTTATACTCTTTTTAAAACTTTTAAAACTCTCTTTAAATCACACCCTTATACTCTATGCACTCTCATTCTTTATTCCAAGGCTTATGTGCAGGCAGGAGTGGGAAAGCCTAAGATCTAGGTTCAATGATTTTTTCCTCGCCTAAGGCTTATAAAAATATGAAATTTCCTATTATTCCATATAAAATTATTCCTCTCCAAGTATTTTTATCCCTTTATCTATCACTGTGACTATCAAATGTCTTAATTCATGAATATAGGCATGTGTAGGTTTGTTCTCTTTAGTCATCCCTCAAGGGCACTTTGACTTGAAGTCTCAGTGTTGACTTGAAAACCCTTAATTAATATCTCTCATTGGCTCATAAACCTTTAAGGATTCCAAAATCTCTATCTTGGGTTAAAACCTTCAAAGAATGTAACTAGTCTCATCATAGGATGCTAGTGGACTATGATAGTTCTAAAATAGAGTAGTGGATATATCTACAAATTTTCTAACCCTTATGATAGCATAAATATATTGATCTATTTATATTTATCATCTATATAAATTTTAAGATCTTGAATATATATCTATGGATTTCAAAACCTAAACTTTATCCAAAACTATATATAAGGATTTGATCATGTCTTAGCACTTAGAGTTTACCTTCTCTGCCAACAACCTTTGCATCTTGATGAAGATATAGCTAGGTTCTTGTAATTATTGAAAACTTATGCCTCTTCATGTGTTCAAAATCTCACTACCTTCCTTTTAGGTCACTGTATCTTAGTTTGTATACTAACTTGATGATGGTTTGATCAAAATAGGGGCCTATAGGTCACTTTTGACTATGTCAGCTAAAAACCTCTTCATCAAGCCTTTAAATCTAATAACACTTTCAAACATGATGTTTCTATTATAATTTTTTTATGATTCATAATACCCATATCAAGCACAAGGTCACCTTCACTTCTCCTATCTCAGTGAGCAGTATGGCAATCATATGACTGTAGGTCTCTCTCTTAGGATTATGAATTTAGATCAATATAAAGACCCTTTGGAGAAGATAATGAATCAACCTTAGTGTCAATTAAGGTTCAAAATTATCTACTAAATTTAATATATTCATTAAGGTCTCACAGTTCTTACTATCTTTCATTTGATTGACCTCTTCTTATCATGGTTGCTGGTGTTCTTTTAGCACCTCTATACAGACTGAGTCCCTTATAGAGAACCTATGGACTGATGGCCTTGAATGAGCATATATACCTTTGGAGTTTGGTTCCATATTCTATTTTCCTTTTCATTTTTTTGGTTACCTCCACTTCAACCATAACATTCTAAAATACTATCAATAGGTGAGTATTATCTCCAATACTATAGGTGTTCCTTTTGATTTCTTAAATGGAGTGTGTTGTACCCAAGATCACCCTTTTTCCCATGATGAAATGGGGACCCACTTTTTTTTTAGATTCTTTCCTTATTATAAATCAATAATGTATTGATTTTGTTAATTTATAGACTAACTTTATTAATGCTTCTCAAAGTTGTCAACTATACATTTTTTTTGGGACTTGTTTATTCACAGTATTTTATTTGGAGATTCTACTCTTTAGGATTTTTACTTAGGTATTTCATTTAGACATTTTTTCCAATATTTTTGGAATTCAATTTTACATTTTAGGTAATTTGTTTGGTAAAAGTTTTGGTGGTTTTTTATTTTTGACAATTCTTATTTTGGATTTTGATCTTTAGGACTTTTGTTCTAAATGAATTGATCTTCAAGGTTTTTTTGTGGTCATTTTATTTGAAATAATTTCTTCAAAGTAATAGATCTTTATTGGACTTAGTTTTTGTGAAAATTTTGTCATGATCATTTTTTATGATGAAGTTACGAGTTTTCAGGGTTTTTTATTATGGAAATTTTGTCTAATAGCCTCCAAGACCCTGATATGCTTGTTGTGGACATTTTGTTTCAAACATTTTACTCAATGAAAATTAGGTTTTAAGTATTTTTATTGTGGGTCTTTTGTAAATACTGGTCCCTAATATAAAACCTAAATACCTAGTTACTGAGAGTGATAAAAGGGACTTGTTATAGTTAGCAAAATAAATTTGAAATATTTCCTAATAGTATGTTAAGGATCCCCACCAACTTGAACTAAAAAAATTTGAACTATACAAGAAATATAAAATAAGTGAATGTTGGGCATTTATGTTACACAAACTGGTATTCAATGGAAAATCCTATTTATGTAATACACAGCCATTGAATTCATCATTGATATCAAACAAACTTCCACTCAAAGTCTACTACTTTCCTACGTGATGAAGAACCTTAAATACTACCTATGAAGAGATTGTGAGTAAAATAGTGAAATTAAGCAAGATCCTATAGCACATATAACACATAGAAAGAGATTATAGGAAACACATAATGTGTATATAAAATGGCATCTTAATCTAGTGAATCTTAAGGAATAAATCCACCATCTGCCTACACAATCAAGGATTCTACATAGTTCATTGATACATTTTTGACACCACGATATTCAACAATCAATACACAAAGAATTATGCTATGTAGTGGATTATATGGTGCATTTTCACTAGAATATGTGATTATGCTCTCTGATCGGCTATTCATTAAGGAATTGTTGGCCTTCAAATGATAAAGGCTACATTTTTCCACTTCCAAGCAAGATGTGATGTGATACATCAACCTCATACATGATTTATTCTTCATTGATAAGGTAACATAGGATCCTTTCTCCATCACATGAACAATAAAATAGTTGTTGCTTGTATTTTGGAAGTAGACTTCTAGAGATACCTATCTTTGTGCATAGCTAATACATACTTTAACAAGCATACATTTTTACATTTTAATGTGGAAAGCACAATTGAGAAGCTGTTATCTTCATGGTTTCTCTCTAACCAAACTATCACTTAGAAAGGGAAGAAATTAGTTGGGTCTATTTATATAAATAAGCTTAAAATGGGGATATGCATTGGCATAGATATTTTGAATCGACTCTATGGTATATTAAGCATTCATTTTGTCAATTTAGACTACGTGTCATTTCTATACATGATGCTGACACATGATGTTACATTCACCCTAGGAGAAATAATTAGTTTCCACTTGAGAGAACAATTAATTGACAAAGACAAGTGCCCCATGCCTATGGGCCATTTTTATATTATGTCTTATTTATTTGACACTATTATGGGAACTTGCTATAAAGTTCTCTTTTAAATATGGAATCCAACCACTAATCACATCAAGAATAGGATTTGTGATCACTTCTAGTTTATGCATGTGTATGCTTACTCAAAAAACATGGTAAATATAGTAGAGGATGTATACCCCTAGTTTTGGCAAGCCATCCATGGCTCGTGCATACCTAAAATTGGAAAAAATATTGTGAAAATACTTGTTGAAAGAGGGGATTAAATATTTTATCCAAAATTCATAGTTATAATGAATTGGGGAAATAAATTGGAACCCCTATATTTACCAAGATATGTTCCATACAAGTTAGCAAAACAAGAAATCACCTTTCAACTATGGTGGAATATTGAAGAAGATTTATTCAAGAGAGAAAAGAAAAGTTCATACTTAAGCCACCATGTAGTCATCAATAAAATGATATACATCATGAGGAGGAATTTTGGAGAAGTAGGAGGCAAGTATAAGAGATATCATTTCCCCACACTTTCACAAAGGGAGTGGGATCCACATGTTTTTATTTAGAAGAACCTATAGGGGTTTAATATCACTTACATCCATGTTCCCTATGCATATGACTTTTTATTTTTGAATGCAAAAGATGATGAAGAAGTAATAGAAAGGGTAAGGATTATGGGATTGAAATAATATCATTTAAAGATGATAAAGGATGACCCTTTAGTTTATGAAAGTGAACTTGATAACAAAAATTTCCTTTACAAAGGATGGGAGCATTTTGACTTTTGGAGAAGATAGTTTGAGGATAAATCTAAGGAGTAGGTAGGTTCCTCATCTCAAGGACTCCCTTTGAAATTAAATATAAAAACTATGAAGAAAGATATTTGAGTAGGTAAAACTAACCCTAGGGGAGTGTAGGTGGGAGATCTCATTAGTCTAGATTCTGATGAGGAGGAGTAATAACAATAAAATCTAACTACAATCACAATTTAAGAAACTAATGCTATTCCCCAAGCCTAAACTACCACATATGCTAGGATATAAACATAAGAGGTAGCTACATCACCATCAAGGGTCCCCCACATAGCTAAAGACCTCTCTTATATACACAAAGAAGCTTAGGACCCATATAGGTATTTCCACAATTGAGTCATCTCAAGGCTTGCCTATTATACCTCAACACTCAGAATTGGTAGAGGAAGAGGGTATTGAAATTGAGTATGTTAAAGATAAAGAAGATTCCAATGAAGATTCAAAGATGGAAGTAGTTAAGTCCCTCAGCATTCAATCAAATCTAATAGTACAAATTCTCCTAGATACCTAGTTTACTCAAAATATACCATTGTCTACTATTCCAATGTTTGGTAGTGTTTATATTTATTTTATGTTGAAGACAACCAAAGTAGAAGTGCCTAATTACACCTCCATTGACCCCTATACCCCAAACACATTCAATTAGTTACCCCTTCTCATCCTAAAGGTTGATAAGGATGTTTCCACCACCACCTTGGCCACTCCATAAATTACTTACATACCTTTCCCTATATCCACCTCCTTTATCCTTTCTGGCACTACCAATATTAGAGCCCTAAATAAGAATAAGTTATCTAAAAAAGTGAAGACTATCATGGCCACCCCATAATTACACATTTAGTAAACTCAAATCACCCTTCCCATGCCTTCCACCACTTGCATAAAAGAGACTATTGTAATAATTTATAGTAGGGGAAGGAAGGCCAAACCCTAATTGGTCACACTTTATCCACTCCCTTAGTTTATAGGAGTGGATTGGTCTAAGATTATTTGGAAATCCCTTCCTGATGTCTTAGTCAAATCCCCAAAAAAATAACTAGTAGTTGAGGAGGCTAAGGGATATATTATATTTAAAACCTCAAATGCATCATAATTAGATATTCCTCCATGTAAATGGATTTGAGAAATAAGGCCTCCTAATTACCTAGCTTAAAGATCATCGAAATCCCTTCTATTACCACTTGATTTGGTCTACCATATGGTATCATATAGAGGGTGAAGAAGAGGAATTTGGAGGATTAAAAAGGTAGGGAGATTATATTTGAGTAAAGATAGGAAGTATTCTCCCTCACCAAGAGTTAATATAGGTAGTTAGGATAGTCTCCCTATGTTTAGAATTTTTCATACTTGACTCAAGCACACAAGGATGCTATGGTAGCTATCCATGAGGAAAAAAATATGGCTTAGTAAGAACTACAAGTTGAGGTATAAAAAATATGGGAACTAGGAAAGATTATGAATATCCTTGAAGGCACAGAGGTAGAGGTAGAGGTAGAGGTAGATTATGAATAGCCTCTAGATGTTATAACTCCTTAGAAGCATTGGATTTCATGAGGGCTAAGTTGGCCCCTCATATCAATAAAACTAACCAATTTTTTAATTCTTTTATAGATGACATTAGTAGTATGAATATGATAGTTTCATTTATGGGCAATAAAACATATTGTTATCTAGACCTTATGAAACCACTTGAGGCATTCAATGCTCTTAATTTGGTTTTCATAAGGCAAGAAGAAGCCTGAGGGTGGTTATAATAAAATATGGATTTAATCCCCAAATATTAGTCATATGAAGCCCAAGTTCTAAATTTTTTTGATGATATAAATTCATAAAAATTAAAGGATGCTATAGGAAAATTGATCAGTAAGATCAATTTTGATAAAATCATACAAGAGGCAATTGATAACTTAAAATAGAGTCTACAAGGCTTGACATTAGAGGAGATAAAATCTAAGTTAAGTGCATCTAGAAAGAAAGTCATAAAGGTGTAGATATTCAAGAATGATGTCTAAACAAGGACAAACATGCAAAACTCCTTGACCAAGTCAATAAGATCCACCGATAACCTCTACCTAACTTTAACATCATATGAAAACAACATGATGTAGCAAACAAGTGTTATAAGGAGAACAACGAAAAGAAAAATCAATCTCAAGTTCTTATTTTTGGCACCATGTCAACATCTATAATTTATATTTATACCACCTCATCTACTATACCAACCAAATTACATGCAACAATTCACATGATTTAACCTTTAAAGGCTAAAATTTTATGCATATGCAATTTTATAATGGCATATATATTTATAATTTTCTTGTAGTTCAGACTTTTTATTGTAAAGTTTTATTTTCTTTTATACACATACACATGTTTCATGATCTTTTAAAGTCTAAATTATCTAATTAACAACTATAAGTTTACTCTTATATGATTTTTACTATAGTTAGAACTCATGTTATAACTACGATATGTTATAACTTTGCATGAACTTGGTGGATGAGGTAATCCTTTCCCAAATTCTATATAAATAATTATAATCCACAATTTTGGATTGGTTAGAGAATTTTTTAATACAAATGAGCAAAGAAATTTTAATTATCTACTTCACATGTTCACATATTTTCTTTCCATTCTTTGTGTAATTAGATGTTATTTATTTGGTTGTATGTTTCGATAATCTTTAGTGTACAAAAACTACAAATGGATTATTGAATATCTTTATTAATATATTTGTCTTAGACATGTAAAATCTATTGAATGATTGGTAAATTACATTAGTTAAGATACTTAATTAAAAATTGATACATAATTTTGAGTATATATAAGTGTTTTCTTTTGATGTAGTTTTCTATGTGTTTATAAGAGCTACCTAAGATAACTACCTATCTTGATCCATAATCTCCTAAGTAATAGTGTGAAAGCACTACCCTAAATGGAGCAACATTTGCCTGAGGCCCATGAGTTTCCTACATTAACATCCCCTTAGACTTCTTATACATGTATAACTATGTGTGTGAAATATATACTTATAATATACATTGGTTTTGAAAGCACTTGTCTACTTAAAAAACAGCCATGGAAGTGATTTTTAAACACCACAAACCTTCATTTTATGCCTTACCTTTCCCACCTCTTGAAGTTTTTTTAAAGGACCTACCCAATTTAGACTAATAACTATCCATCCATCCAACTCATATATATTCACATCCCCTTTTTAGATACCACATCTTAGTCTAAAAAACCTTGTAAAAAACCTATATATCCTACCATCTATCCAATCAAAAGGTTGTTAAAACCTGCATACCTACAACTCAAGCCTTGGAGTGGAGTTCACCTCCATAGAGATGCTAAAATGTTAAAGGCTACCTCATTATGAGATTGGTGTGATTAAAACCCTCATCAACAAACTTTTTATGGTGATAGAAAGATGGTTTGAACCTCTAATATAAGAGGTTAGCCTAAACATAGAGTTGTAATGGATTCACCTAGGAGAGTGACCAGATCCAATTCCCAGGCTGGTATTCTAGTTTCACACTTGGAAAACCATAGGAGACTTAGAATTATATCAACTATTCTTAACAATCCACCTCCTCTAATAAGGAATCCTTTATTTATAAGTGACCTTTACTAACTAATAAACTAATGGATCAACCACCCTAGTTAGTGGGATCTACTTTTGATGTCTAAGGGGATGTGCATGATTTACCTAAAAATCTTAAAAAATACCTATCATCCTTCTTTCCTTTAAGAGCAAGGATATTTAAAGAGCATATTAGATCTTTGAAAGTTACTTTGAGGTTAATGAATGGTGGTGATGAAGATGTTGTATGCATATTATTCCCATTCACACTAATGGATGTTGTTCATGATTGGTATTTAAATTTGATAGAAAATTCTATCACTTCTTGGGATGCATGTTAAGAAATTTTTTTTGCACAAAATGGATAGGTCACCAGTCATAAATTTATATATGAGCACTTCACCAGCATGAGAGGGACCCTAATGAACCAATTTAAGATTTTAATGCAAAGTTTAAAAATACATACATGTGGTTAAGCCCAAGGTACAAACCAGATGATCTATTAGCATTAAATATGTAAAAGAACACCCTAGACCCAATCACTACTATGTTCCTAAGAAGAGAAATTATGGTCACTGACCTAGTATTGGCATATGAAGAAGCTATCAATATCGATAGGTATCTCAATCCATAGATTATTGGCCTATTTTTTATAGTAATAAATCTAGTTCTACATGTAAAGTAGAACATCCCAGTGTTCAATCAAAACTAGCTCTATATGATACCTTCATTAACACAGGCCACACAGCCAAAGTTATAGCTTCTTGAAAAATCATACACTAGATAATGGTTATCAAAAAAATAAAAAATTGGCCACAACTTCTTTTATTATGGTTTTACAAGGAATTGGCTCTACCAAAGTAGAGTAGGATCTTATTCAGAAGTTGGTCTAAAAACTGAGCATTGACTTTATTGAAATGCAAAGGAAGATGCGAAATACTAATGCCCCAGGTGAAAATCATAATACTAGATTCTAAAGATATAATAAACCATTTAATACACCTATTAATAACATTGATCATTATAAAAATATTCCATAGATCAACATGATAGAAATATCTCTACCTAATTGGTGAAAAATTCACAATACTTCTTTGCATGGTGATCTCAACTATGTAGAATTTTGCACAACATTCAAAATATCTTAGAAAGAAGTGATGCGATAAAATAAAATAAATAATACCCTAGAATCCCACCAAGATCATGGATCTTCAAGCACTGATATGTTCTTTGAAACTCATGAGTTTCCCTTTCCAAGTGATGATGATAATATACCAGAAGATAACACTGATGAGATTCACACTTTTCACTAATTTCCAATAGGTGCATACAACCTAATGAATAAGCTAGCACATAAAATTTCCACCCCTCTAGATATTATAACCATTCTACCCAATCCTAAAGCTAATAACAATCCACCTCCTCTAAAATGGAATGGTAAACCATAAAATAAGAAAGAACTAAGTGAAAGAGGATACAACATTATTGAAGATATGAAGAAGATCAAGGGAAATAAAACTCTTCATGAGTTAGCTCAGATCATGGAACAAAAGGAGATACTATGAAATTATATTACTGGAAAGTCTCTTTTGGAAATAACTAAAGTGTCTATAGACAAAGTGAAGGTTGTTGATTCCAATGTCATCTACAAGAGTAAGCTATAAGTTCCACCCTTTTTGCTGACTATCAGGGCATTTAGTAAGAATATTCATAATTATTTAGTTGATTCTGGAGTATCCAAAACTATCATGCCTACTTTCATATTTCAAAATCTTGGTCTCACCCTAAGCCCTTTAAAGATAAAAATTTCACAACTAGATAAAATAGTGGTACCCATAGTTGAAGAACTAACTAATGTGTGCATTCAAGTAACATCTGAACCATGAGTCTAAATGATAATCAATATCCCCATGGTGGATATACCTAAAGGCTATGAATTAGTGTTGAGTAGGGACTAGTTCAAAATGCTTAGCGGATATCTTTCTATAGACTTATCTCATATTTAGCTACCATGGAGAGGCATTGTGAATTAAATTAGAATTGAAAGAGAACTAAGGATGAAATATCCTATTACAAATTACAACATCAATAATGAAGAGGTTAAGTATGAATCTCCTAGTCTTGGTATTTATAATTTAACTACA
>JARHVA010001756.1:2307500-2360000 GCA_037957365.1 Torreya grandis
CCTATGGCCTCTGTTGTGATGTATACGATTGAGAAATATATTGAGATGGTGTTGAAACCTATGATGAGGTCTCATTTAATCTTAATCATAATGGGTTATTACATGAGATATGACCCTAAAAACTTAGTTGTAATGAATATTTCTCTAGAATAGTATTACTTTATAATCTAGGTTCAACTAGTCTTAATCGTAGAAGATTGCTACGTGAGATAGGACCCTAAAAACTTAGCTGCAATGAATCTCTATGGAACAATACTCTACTATGGTGCTTGTGACTCTACTCGATATGTATATGGAAGAACATTATATATTCCATGAACTACACTATTATATGTGGGTTTTTTTTATTTTAATGGTTTCTAAACCTTTTGAATAGTTAGAATATGAGATCTCCTATGATATTTTATCCTAAAACCTACATTGTACTCATGATGAGTGACTGATAATTCTTGTGAAGGAATCTCTTGGGATGACTCAGTCATGGAGGAATGAGGTCTAGAGTTCTATGAAGGAGGAGATCTTAGTGCCACCTATGTGAATGTTATAATGCCATTACCAACACATCTAGTGATGCAATCTTTGAGTCCAAAATAGTCATTATCTATGTGTCCACATATATGTTGATAGTTGTAAAAATGCTGATGTGGTTGTCTATGTAAGAGACATGGGTAGAGTTAATGAGTAAAAGGTATAAATATTAGCCTGCTATCTAGTACCACTAATAATATGGCAGATGGGCTATCCCATCATGAATAAAACTATAGTGGTGTTTTTATGTTGTTATCTATAGTTCATAGTTTTGGTTATGCTCTAAAAATATTTATTTGTTCTTTATTGGTTGTTTTTCTAGTTGTGGTCTCCTATCTTGTCTAGGACATGGTAGATGTTGAGTTCTAGGAGCTATACAGGCAGATGCTACTATGTAATCTAGAATGATCCAATCAATTGAATCTAGCTCAATCAATCCTAATTTGATTTCCAAAGATAAAACTAAATAACACAAATGTCTAAAATAAGACTCTATCTAATATATTATATGTTCGAGGAGAGGTTTGGGAAGGCCCTTGATGAAGATATGCTAAATCTCTAGATCTACTACTTTGTATATCAATATTAACATATGAGACTTGAATATTAAGATATACTGACTAACTACCTCTAAATTTATTTGATGTAGTGTGGAAAGTTTCTCATATCTAAGAAATGCCTCCTCTAAGTCTTCATATGTGTGCAATGAACCAACATGGAGTAGATGAAAGAACTAATTATATTCTTCCCCCACTAATGTCTACTAGAATAACTTAAGTAAAATCAATGGGATTTCATGAGATGGTTTAGCCTTCCAAAAGGTCTAAAGGTGCACAAATGGATCTCTAGTTCCATCAAAGTGAGGTAATGATGGTATCTATAAATGCTTAGGCAATGAAGCTTTTATGAATGTCTTCATAATAGGGTTACCATATAGATCATTGGCATTCATCCAATACTTGTAAGATTTATTTGTCAAGTTAAGGAAATTTACTTGGTATTGTAATTCACCAACTGCATGCATCAAAGAGATGATCTCGTAGAATGGTACATTAGTTTCTTTAAGTGGTTAATTTAATATTCGAATTTGATCATTTACTTTAGCCATAAGAATGCTTCATTTAGTAACTAGATCATAAAGAGAGGGCATGCTCACTTAAACCTTGGGATTAATGGTAGTTTGGACCTTATTAGAGGGATTTGGGATACCATTCTCTTTAGGTTAGGTGTGAGAACTAGGTTCTACCGTAGTGAGGGGTGGCTTGGGGGATTCATTGGTATCTTTATGTGTTAGTGAATCACATTTTAATTGAGTAAAAGTGTGATGTCAATATTATCATGTGCATCATTTGACATAGAATCATGAATAAAATTAAGAGCACAATTTTGACATTCATGAGATTTGAGAGGAGTGGGAGAAGGGTTAGAAGCATGAGATGCATTTTATTCTTCACTATATGCATAGTAGTAATCATTATTCCATGCATTATCACAATCTACATTTTGTTCATTTGAAATAGAAGAATTTGAAGTATAATTTCATATTCACTTTCATTCTCATATTTATTTGCATGTGCACTATCATATTCATTATCACTTCCATCATTGCTAGTGAGAGGTGTAAGAGAAAGATTTAATTCCTTTCTAATATACAATAAGTTATCATTAGAATTTGGAATATAATGTGTATCAATGATATCCATGGATGGATTATATACATTTTCTTCATTTTAAACATGAGAATTAAGAGTAGGAGAGTTATTATTTGAACATTATTTTGAGAGAGTAGAGTTAGGAACACATAATGAATCATTTGAACTATGCTTTGATAATTTGATTTTATTGCATTTATATTGTTGTATTTTGAACATAATAGTAGCAAAAGAGAGAGAGATATTAGGTTCACATGGAAGAAAATCATCACCAATAAGAGGTTCAATTGGAAGTGCATGACTAATTTGTGTATTTGTTGCATTGTGCCTAGGAGAAAGAGGTGAGAAATATCTTTACCATTTATCAAAATTATTTTCATTAGAAGAAGGAATGACAGAGATGGGTTTAAGAGAAAAATATTCATTTATTTTGATTCACCCTCATCATTAATTATATCATCATATTCTTCATTATAATAATAGTCATTATCTTCACTATAAATGAAATCATTTTCTATAGTTTTAGCTAATGTGCAATTTTGCAAATTTGTCCAATCATTATCATAATTGAAAGAAAATTTTAGAAATTGATCTATGGGATGAGAAGGAATAATTGCCTTTGTGGCCATTTTATCACAGAGATAATTTTGAAAAGTACTATGAAGCAAATAAATGCAAAAAGAACTACTACCATGGAATTTTGAAAATTACTTTTGATAACCCAAACATTTTGCAATAAATTCAAATTATTTTTCTAAAAATTGTAAGGGAGGAAAATTTGAGGATTGAGGACCTCATTTTAAAATCTAAGGTTTTGAACTAGGGTTTTAGAATTTTTGAAAATTATGTAATAATTTTAAATTTTAAAAATTATTTGAAATAGGATAAATGCACAAAAACTAATACAAAAATTGGAATTTTAGAAATTAAATTTTTGCATAAAAAAGTACTAATTTTGAAATTTTGAAGTAATTTTTTACATGGTAATTAATTTTCAAAAATTCCAAAATAGTTTTATAAAATTGACGATGAAAGGCTTGGTGTTTAATGACCTAGTTTTGAAATCTAGGGTTTTAGACTTTTTGAAAATTATGCAATAATTTTAAATTATAAAAAATATTTTTTAATAGGATAAATTTAAAAAAATTAATACCAAAATCAGAATTTTGAAAATTAATTTTTTTGCACAGTGTAGCTAGGGTTTTAAGTTTGTTAGAAGTAAGTTAGGTTCACCAAATGTTTATTTGTTTTAGGAAAATCTAGTGTTTAGATCCTAAATAATAAGGGTTTATAATGATAGGGAAAATATACGTTAATAAAGAAAAATATAGGTTTTAATTGATAATTATAAAAGATAAATAGAAATTAACTTAGCTAGATTTGTGCTGAGACAGAAGATTTTGAGTCTGGTATTTGAGGAGCAAGTCTAGGATAGTGTTGGAAATCTAGCTCTAGCTTCTAATTTTCTATTGGATTGGAGAATTAAAAATAGTACACCCTAGTGTTCAATGCTATAATCCTTTCTTAGCACTATTTTCCTGAGGTAAAAAGCTTTTTCGATTCTGTTTGTCTACTCAATATGACCCTATGTACCAAATTTCAAGTCCTAGGAGTCTTCAAAGGTCATTATAGGTTTGTTTCAATATTTATTACCTATATTAATTTTCACACATGAAAACAAAAAATAGATCAAAAATAAAAAGGGAAAAAATTGGGTTAGGGGAAGAATTATCGCATAATCAAGAACCCCTATTGTTTTGATTGCTTCCTACATTAACCCTCAAGCTAGGGTCCTAGATCTGATGTAGTTATCTATTATAGAACATGAATAATCAATGAAAATTATTGTTTAAGGAATTAATTTCACCTAATCCCTTCCTTGATCAATAAAGCAAATCTATGTGTGATGCATAGAAGCTGAGCTATAGTATTGACTAATTTTTTATTATGTCTAAAGTGCCAAAATAGTAAGTGCTAGATACAAAATGCCTTTTGTAGTCCTTTATATAAGATAATTATTTTTTTAAATTTGGGAGATTTATTTATAATTGGATAACATTGGATAAATTATTTATGAAGCAAAGAAAAGGGATAAGACTCATCTTGTAGGAGAAACTAATCGTTGAAACCAAATTTGAACTTGGAAAATAGCATAAAAAATTAGACACCCTGGGGGGATGGATCTAGGCCTGAAATTAATGCATGGATATATAATGGGTAAGTTTAGAAAGCTATGGATGATTAGGGATAAGCAAAGAGGTGTCTAGGGAATAGAGTAAGACCAAGACAAGTCAAATAAAGGGGCATGGCTAGATGTGAATAAAATATCATATTCTCCAATCATATTCTCCTATGAAAGGACTATGAAAATACATTATATGTGTTGTTTATTGACCAATTTAGTGTGTATACAATAATATGGTCTCTTAAACTACCAATGTATTCAATAAACATAGTCAAATTTAAAAAATTATTCACACTAAATATGGATTGGTAAAACTTAAAAAATCCACACATATGGTCTTAATAGAGTCTAAAACACTCTAAAATAGTTATTTCATCTTAAAAAATTAATACACTATCAATAATAACTCAATTATCCTTATTTGGTCACTAACAGAACATGGTCAAACATAATTAAATTTGGATCTTAATATCTATAACTATACAAAAATTCAAACATTATAATAAAATTTTATGAATTTAACTTGAAGTCCTATTCAAATTTTATTTTTACATCACCTTAAAATTCATCCAAGATAAAAATATATAATAAAAATACTAAGCACTAGTTTTTTATTTGTTAAATTCAAATGCCAACGGTCACTATGTAAATGCTAAACATCAGACATTTTAACCTCATCTCATGCTCCCTAAAAAATTTGATAAACTAAACACCATTGATATCCTTGATAGTATACTATTCTTTACCTTTAAATTCTCACCATTTATCTTTGATTTGATCTTCCATGATTGTGCCACTTAGAAGCTTTGCATGACTTCTACACACCTTGCATCTAGTTACCAATGAACTTCCACCACTTGGTAGCTTCACGTGCCCTCTAAGCATACTAAGTATTTTACTATAATTAACTTCATCAACTTGGAATACCAACATTAAATCTTCAATATTTGACTCAATACACTCTATTGGATCATAATATGCATGATCACACACTCACCATTGATCTCTATCTGACAGGTTTCATGCTCATCATTAGATTTGCTACTCAAACTCATTGACTATGACACATGTCACTAGCACATGCAATATTTAATATTTGAATTTGAACCATTCCATGGGATCCTTATCTGGTCAAATTAAATGCTCACTTTTACATCTATTATCTGATTAAATGCTCACTATAGATCTTTCATATCACAAATTTGGCTAAGTATGGGAACTTGGTAAACTTTGTCTATGAAGCCAACTTTGTACCCTAATAAATTTTTCTATAGCATGTGTCTAAACCTAAAATTTTATAAATATGATAATATTTCATATGGGAATCCATCCATGTATCAAAATTCTCTTGAAACCTTCATACATGTGGAATATGATGTCATAAAATTGCTTACTCAACCTTATTTGTCAACATGACAAATTAGTCTTAGACATGTGTGTGACTATTTGAAGAATTATATTCACATAAATAAGTAATATAAGCACTCATAACATCCCATAGGGTCTCTTCAACATGTCCATACCATTAATATCATCCATCAATTGCCTATCCAAGTCAAACATTGAAGAACCATGCAAGAACACTGAAGCTCATTGAAACACACTTTATCATTGTTATCCTAGCACACATGACACCTCATAAAAATACTTGTTCACCTTGTATACATCATTTAAAAACCTCAAAAAATATCCCTCTTTGTCATTGATGTTAACACCAATACAAATCTTATATATAGACTCTATCTCTCTCTTCAAGCACTTTCTCCCCCTTTGACATAATGACAAAGTGGGTTCCACTTCTGATCCTAAAGACCTAAAAAGACCTCAAGGACCAATAACAGGAAAGTACCATATCTGATAGATGTTATATACTCCCCTTAACATTGTCCATACCTACTCTTACCTTGAGTTTCTTAAATATGATCCATGATTACATTCATTTTTTTATCATACATAACTTCTATGAAGATAAAACATACGTGAACATTAGAAAATACAGGGATTTTACCTTGAAAAAATTAAGAGTGACTACCCCTAATTAATAATATCTTAGGCAACCTTTTATCACCATTGTATTTTGGAGAAAAATACCAAAAATTCCACTTCTTCATACTTGGCTTGCTTAGAGGCCTTGTAGCCCTACTTAAACCTTATAGAGCGCATAAAATTCAACATATAAACTTTAATGACATATAATTTCATATATAGATAATTATCATATGCCCCCTCATTCATGACAAAAATAAACACTCAACTCTTCCTTTGCAACATACTTCCTTCACAAACTTACTAGCCAATTAACCCTCTATTTGCACAAATCATCGTCTATGGAACCAACCATGCACTTAAAAAATAATTTTAGAGAGTTTTTGGTCACCCATTTTGCCATTTTAATTGATTAATCATCCTCATATCTCAAATAATTAGGCAAACCTTTTTTCCAACATGAGCAAAAACACTAGGTTTACAAGATAAACTCAAACAACACACCACCTTTCATTCAATGCCCATATCTAAAAATTTTCTCACACCTGGAGGTCTTAAATATACACTTACAGACCATATTTTTATCTTAGAATAATTTGGGAACCCATACTTCCTATACCATGATTTTGACCTGCATACCCTTAAACACAAAGTTGGGAAACCTGAGAGCAAACACAATTCTCCAATTACACATAAAATATCTTAAAAAACTTGAAATCACCTAGAACACACTTTAATGAGGTCAAAACACATTTATATCCCACTAATACACCTTGAGAAATTTAAATTCTTCAAATGACACCTACAAATCTCCATACCTAGCCTACAGACCTTACATATACAACAACAAACATGCCAAAACACTAGAAACTGATCATGAAAATATTTTGACATTACCAATCCACCTCATAAAATTTGAAAAACCAAACTCAACTAATTTAAACTCTCTTTTTTCTTCCAAATTCTACTAAACAATCCTCTGATCCTAAGACCTGACCATTTACAAAGCCCCCCTTTTTTGTTTATGCATAAGGATAAAATACATTGTCAAAGCACCTGACTTAGTTTGATCAGGTCATCATATCAACATTCTTGAGTTCACATCTATATATGACTTCTTCATATCTCTACCATGATTGGAATATCTCACATATGCTCCCCCTCACATCATGCAAAGCTCTTTAAGCCTCTCAAACTATTTGAGTTAGCTCTAATAAATCCATATCAATATTTAAACATCTATGGTGCACAATTACTCTCTCAAGAGTCACCATAATACTAATTAGAACAACAAGAATAAACATAATATAGATTGGCTCACCATAAACCAAGCTCCCAATTACTTTCAAGGCACTACACCATATCAAGCTACCTCAAGAGACCAGTTATGATGAAATCTAATTGTATCCATACCTTTCTTCTTCTTCAAATCATATTCATAATATTATCCCTCAAATAACTCTCTCTTTATACTAAGGAATGCCTCTTGAATATCATAACATGAATTCTTATGAATTGAAACAACATAAAAGAACACATAACCATACTTTGTTTTTCATACCTAAAATTGATACAACAACTCACCTTCATTGATTTATTGTCATGTAACACTAGCTGAGACCCAACAAGCATCCACCATGCTTCCTCTTTCTGTAAAGTGTCTCCTTGAAGTCTATAGAGAGATACCCCTTTCACATAGTGAGACTAAAAGTCCCAAAAGTCAAGAGGCTCCCATATCTCCATACTCTCATGTGACTTGCAATCCTGCCTCATCATCAAATTTAATTTGAATGGATCCTTGACTTCATTCTTTTCTTTAGACTTGTCAAAAAATTTGTACAACATAAACTCTTGACTTTCCTTCATGTCTATCATGGAAAACAAACCATCTTTGGTCTCAATCTAGTTTTTCCTAATAGGCTTAGTTTTCCATAACCTTTTGTGACCTCTTCCTTACACACTAGGAGCTTCATACACCTTATTTTACTTTGATAACTCATTAAACCTATCCTTTTAATACGTATCAATGTGACCAACTCTATGACATATAAAACAAATAAGATCATTCATACCTTTTGCTTGATGATGATTGTGATCTTTCTTTGACTGATTTTTTCTCCTCTTGCATTATCTAGAAATATGTCCAAACTAATTACATACATAACAATGAATATGGGATGAATATCTCACTACATTGATTTTGTTTGAATATGGTAGTGATCTCCCTTTGACTAACACCAACAAGACGACAAAAATAATAATGGCACATAAAATATTTGGCATACCTTGAAGCATTTGGTTGTCTAATTGGCTTCTTCATTTTTACTTTAACCTAATTTGACTTATTGTCTTTCATTTTACCATCCTATTTGCTTTGTTATGCTATTTTTTGTTCTTCTTCAATATTGTCTATCTTGATTATGACCTTTTCATGCTCATCATTTAGGGAAACAAGATTAACCTTCAATTGAATAGATTAATCTTCTTTAGTTCTCATGCCTAAACTTGTAACCTCTAATTTAATTCTAAGATCTTTGATGGTATTTTTATCCTCCTCAACTTATCCTTCAATCTACATGATTTATCTTCAATAGACTTGATCAATTCATGATTCTCCTTTTATTCTCTCATGGACTTACCTAACAAACTCCCCTCAAGAGACTATACTTGTGCTTAAATTACTTTGATCATATTCCTCATTTCATGATTCATCTTCTTTTGATCCTTCAGTTCACCAAGTGAACTCATGATCTCAGCTTCTAGATTAACTTCTTATTCCTCACTATCATATAACTTTTCTTATAATCTATTTTTATGGAAAACATATTCATTAAACATGATGATCTTTTCTTTTGAACAACTTTCCTTTTTACCAATATTGTACCTTAAATCACCTCTAGGTGGCTAAAATTGTATATAAGGTCTTGCTATGATACCAATTTTTAGAAGTAAAATCACTAGGGTGTGAATTAGTGATGATAGATAATCTAATTCAATTATCGACTCTTAAACATTTATCACATATAATCATGATGCATACAAATTAACCCTTGTAATGTACAAAGAAGATATAACATGATCAAGTGCATAACACATGATATATCTAAGAAACCCTCTTCCAAGATAAAACCCAATGAACCCTGAAATATGTGCTATAGTCCTATAAAGACAAGATTCAACATTTATATCAACACCAATTGATCAAGGAATACCCATCCCTTAATTTAGTGAGACACCCATAAAATAATTAGGAACCAACCCGCCAGGCAACCAAGCACCAACCCATCTACCTTGATATAATCTCCACTTCTATCTGATGTCTTATACACTTGATGATGGACTTCTCTTAATTTCACTTTCTCCTCTTTACACTCTCATAAACTTGCACACTCAAGCCATGCATCCAAAACACTATTCTGGATCACTCTTCACTTCTTATCACATACACAATTATAAAAATTACAATTTTTTTTCACAACATGACCTACAGATCATGTACACAATCCTCAAACTTCTCTACTCTTAAATCCATCCAAAAGGCACACTGACTCAATTAGCCTCTAGGGCTTACTCACTCAATATGCCTCTTCTAGGCTCATTAGGTCTATTGACTTATGTGTTCACCTTCATCACCTTGATCAGATAAGCATGAATAATCTCTTCACTCTCTATTGTTACTTAATGACCTATACTTTCTTTTTCAAATGTTCTCACCTTCACTTGGATCCACACACACACACACTTACACAAATGGGCTAATTAGGCCTTGTACTTATATCATAGTCTTAGTTTAACCTATCTTGGTCAGAAAAAATCTTTACCAAATATAATTCACCCATGAAATAGGTTCATTCACATTTAAAATATGATAAACACACACTACAAAGGTTTTTCATTACCTCATTAGCCAAAAACCTCCATTAGGCCTAGTTAAGACTTAAAGTAATCAGGCCTTCAAAACCAAACGTTAACTTTTGAACCCCTTGGACCACCTTTAATATCTACCAATTCTTCAAAATATTAATATGCCACATGAATTAATACCTTATATCATCCATATGGGTCCACATTACTTGAAACTCTATTTCACACTTCAAACCAAGCCTTTTAGCCTACTCACTCTTTAGGACTTCTTACATAGAAAACACTATATTATAGAAATAAAGAATAATTTCACTTTTATAACATAAATTAATGAAAATATAATATGTATAGGTCATACATGACCTAAAAAAAATCACTAAATTCATTTGTTTCCTCAACTCTACTCTGAACATGTTTAACTTACCTCTACAAGATGGTCACTCAAACTGGCAATGTATTCAGTAAACACAATAAACTTCTAAGTAATTATTCACACTAAATATAGACTGATAAAACATTAAAAATACACATATATGTTAATAATTTATTTTAAAACACTCTCCAATATTTATTTCATATTGAAACATCAAGACACTATCAAGAACAACTCAATTATTCTTCTCTGGTCACTTACAAAACATGGTCAAACACAGTCAACTTTGAAGCTTAATATCTACAACTATACAAATATTCAGACCTTAAAATAAAATTTTATAGATGAAAGTTGAATTACTATTGAAATTTAATTTTTAATTTTACCTTAAAATTCATCCTAGATTAAAATAAATAAGCAAAATACTAAGCACTAGTTTTTCCTTTGTTAAATTCAAATGCCAACAGTCACTATGTAAATGCTAAACATCAAACATTTTGACCTCATCTCATGCTCCCTGATAAATTTGAAAAAATACTCACCTTAAATATCCTCAAGAGTATCATACTATTTACCTTTAAATTCTCCCCATTGATATTTTATTTGAGCTTCCATGATTGTGTGACTTGGTAGCTCTGTGTGCCTTCTATGCACCCTATAGCTAGTCACCAATGAACTTATGCCACTTGGTAGCTCCACATGAATTTTTAGCATATTAAATATTAAAATACTATGAAATTATACCAATTATAATACCTACATGAAATATTTAATATTTTAATTAATACACTTTATTGGATCATAATCTGCATGATCACATGCTCACTATTGATCTCTATCTAATAGGTTTCATGCTCATCATTAGATCTGCTGCTCAAACTCCATGATTGTGACACATGTAGCTAACATGTTCAATATTGAATATTTTAATTTTAACCATGTAATTATATCCTTATCCATTTATATTAAATTCTTACCATTATATCTGTGATATGATTAAATGCTCACCATAAATATTTGATATCATAAATTTGGCTATGGGAACTTGGTAAACTCTATTTGAGAAGCCAATTTTGCACCTTAATAAAATTTTATACACTCCATGTCTAGACCTAAATTTTGAACCATATGATCACATTTCATAGGGTAATCCATACATGTTTCAAAATACTCCTAAAACCTTCGCATGTGTGAAATATGATGTCATCAAATTGGTTACTTAACATTATTTGTCAAGATGACAACTTGAGCTTAAACATTCATATGAATATTCTGATGAATTTTGTTCACTTCCATAATCACTCTAAGAATTCATAACATCCCATAGGGTCTTTTAAACATTCCATACCATCAATATCATCCATTAGTTTCCTATCCAAGTTAAACACTAAAGAAGCATGCAGGAACATTGAATCTCATTGAAGCACACTTTGTCATTGTCATCTTAGCACACATGACACCTCATCAACATCCATGGTCACCTTGGAGACATAATTTATAAACCTCCAACACCAATAATCTAAGGTAATAAGGTTTTAAATTGAATTGGTTCCTTATCTCTCTTTCCTAATAATGTAGAGAATTTCTATGTCTTTGATGATGACCAATAAATTATTTAGTTTCTAGCCAATTTAGGGGAATTTAATACCCAAATAATCAATGTTAAGGACATTAATCACTTATATCAAGAAGAATCAGATAGGGAAGGCATTCTCTAAATCAAATAGAATCATATTCTAGCTAGTTTGGTCTCCTTAGAAAGACCATTCAACATAGACCCTCAGGCTCACTAGCATAGACAACACAAGGTCAATGAATCTGACTTCAAAAGAGAAAATATAGGAGACAAACATATCCCATGCTATGTTAATATTGTTCTCATATACACCCTAGAGGAAATATAATGAGTTAAGGATATAATGTCTCAATATAGGGATGTCATTACTTGGACATATGAATATTTGAAAGTATATGACCCTCAACTCATTACTCATATGATTCCCCTAAAGCAAAATCATAAAACATTTAGATAGAGGTAAAGAATATTCAAACCTATTTTGGAACCTCTCATTTAGAGAGAAGTGGAGAAGATATTAAGTGCAAAAATTATCTTTCCAATTTGACATTTTACATGGGTGGCCAATTTGGTCCCAATAAGAAATAAAAATAGTGAGATTAGACAATGTGTGGATTTTAGGAACTTGAATAAAGATTCTAAAAAAGACAATTATCCCCTACCTTATCTATATGAGGTGCTAAAAATAGTAAGTAGATATGAAATGATATCCTTCTTGGATGGATTTCTAGGTTATAATAGGTATTGGTATAATATGAGGATAGAATTAAGATGAAATTTACCACAAAATGGGGAACTTATGTATATAAAAGGATGTCATTTGGCCTAATAAATTTGGGATCTACATTTCAATTTTACATGGATCATGCACTTAAGGGATTAGCTAAAAAATGCATAATCATCTACATGGATGACCTTATGATATTTTAAATTAATAGAAAGGATTGCATAGGTTATTTATAGTCCATATTCAAGAATTACATAAGATTTGGTATTTTATTAAATCCAAAGAAGAGTATATTTATAGTCACTGAGGGTAAGCTCTTAGGGCACATTATCACCAAGGATAGAATCATCATTGATCCAAATAGAATTCAAGGAATTTCAAATATTATGTCACCAAATAGTATGAAAGAGCTCAAACAATTCATTAGAAAGATTAATTTTGTAAAGAAATTTATTTTAGGACTTTCAAAGATTATTATACCTTTGAATGCCATGCCAAAGCAAGATGCCAAAATAGAATGGACAATTAAATCTAGAAAGTCGTTCTAAGACATTAAAGGTGTAATACCTTATGAATTAGTATTGATCAGTCTAGATTTCACTAAATATTTCTACATGTAGTCATTCACTTTAGAACATACAATTATTATTGTTATAAAAAAATAAAGATCAAATCAAGCATCTAATTGAATTTATGAGTACAAATTTGAAGGATGCAAAACTCAGATATTCTATGATTGATAAGTAGATTTTCACTCTTATCAAGGTAGTAAATAAATTTAGACATTACATCCTAAGGAATAAGACCATTGATATTTTACTTGATCCTACTATCAAGATCACTCTATCATAGAATTAATTAGGATAATTCTAAGATAAATGGATGGCCAAATTGTAAGTGTTCAACATAGATATCAAGCCTACAAAGATCATTCAAGGTCAGGGGATTGTTTAACTAATGACTAAACTAGATACATGTATCACTGTTGAATATGTATTTTAATATCAAGTATCTAAAGGAGAATTGTATACTAATATAATACAATAATTACTTATAATAACTTGTTCCTGGGAGCTCAATAGAGAAATAAAGAGGGATGTAAGGCTCAAATCTACCCACTACATGATTAAGAAGGGAGTCCTTTATAGAAAAAACTATGAAATAATTTATCTTATGTGTGTATCTATAGAATAAGCTAAAAAACTATAGAAAAATTTCATAAGAAGATAGGTAGTGGTCATCCATTTGGAAACACCACAATCCATAAGATCTTAAGAATGGGTTACTACTAGCCAATAGTTTTCAAAGGTGTCCATGCTCATGTAATAACATGTCATAAATGCCAATCTTTAGCTAAGACATAGGTGCACAAAATGATTTCCTTATATCTAGTTGTTTAAGTAAAAGGTAATTTTCCCAATGGGTTTTATACTTCATTGGTGGCATTAAACCAAATTCCTTGGTAGGCCATAAGTTTGTGCTTACTAATACAAAATACTATACTAGATAGACTAAATCCATAACCACAAATAATTATAAAGCACAAGATGTGATTAACTTCTTGGACAAACATATCACTACTAGGTTTTGCACCCATATTTATTTAGTTCATGAAAATGGGCCATCTTTCATATCATCAAAATTTACTGAATGGGCATATGACAACTAGATCACTATCAAGTCATCCTCTAATTATTACCCCTACAGAAATGGTTTTGTATAATCAATAAATAAGAACCTAATATATGCAATCAAGAAATAATCTAGGAAAAAACCTAGTAATTGGCACAATCTATTAAATTATGCTCTTTGGGTAGATCAAATAAGATATAATCAATCCCTTAAAACATTACCCTATCTACTGGTATATGGATGTAGACTAGTATTTTCCATTTTGCTAAAGCTACCTACTTATCAGTTTATGCAAGATTATATGGAACCAAGTGATAAAGACAAGTCTCAAATGTTAGACATAATAGAAATAGAAGAGTCATAAAATTAAGCTTTGTAGATCTTCAACAAACACCAAGATGTAGCCAAGAGATGGTTTGATAAGAGAAAAAAGGTCTAAGCATTCAAAATTTATGATTTGGTGTTATTTTGGGATAAAGCCCATGAGAAGAAAGGATAGCATGAAAATTATTCCCCATTATGGAATGAATTTTTTAAGATTTCAAAGATCATGGGCAATAATGAATTTCATCTAAAGGACATGCAAGTAAATAAACTTACCTATCCAATCAAGGGGTAATTTTTTAAGCATTAATTCATGGCTATGCCATCTAAAGGTACATATATGACAACTAGATCACTATCAACATTTTGCTAGAGGTAGGATTAGAATATATTTCTTTCTTTTTAAAAATATATTTCCTTTTTTTTAGAATAGATTTCCTACTTTTTTACGTTAGAGTTTGGTGCTTTCTAGGTTAGTTATTTTATTGATTTTTTTGATAATCTAAATTATGGTTACTCTAGTGTAACTAATATAAAATACAAAACCAATTGAGCTTATGATTAAATATACTTTAAAGAAAGGGTAAATTTTAAAAAATAATAATAACAATTTGGGACCTATTCACAAATAAGGTATATTTCTAGGTTTTGAGTTTTTAGGATGATGGTAGGTAATCATAAACCATTCTGGATTGTGTGACAATTGAATAATTTTACCAAGTATGTGGAATTTGATCTTAAAGTACTTCATATGAATTTATAAATTTTTCTTATCTTTTGGATCAAGCACACATTATATTAGATACTTGTTGGAAGTGAAAATTCTTCGTATAAATGGAAACTAGTAGGGATGTTTTGATAGTGATTTGTTTTATAACTATACTAGATCACTAGGGTTACCATTATTCTCTTTTCCATTAAAAAAATAAATAATAAAAGAACAAATTATTTAAAAACATCAAAATAAGATCTAAAGGCTCACATGACAAAATAAGGTCAATGTACCATGCATCATGATTAATAGAAAATAATGCAAAGGGAATAAAAGGAGACCAAGGTATCTCTATCAAGGTTATGAATGCCTAGATGGTAGTAGAGAAATGCCTAATCTTCCATCATTTTCAAGATTTAATAGACACTAGAATGAAACCTATAGCTTCATCAAGAGCTTATAAAAGTTCATCACAACAAGGGTTAAAATGAATCACACATTTTAACACACACAAATCCAAGGTTGAGGAAGCAAATATGTTGTGTGAATTAACATAATATTCTCTTTCATGTTTCTAATTTTAAGTATTATTTTATGACACACTTCATGATTGATTTAAGGATTACTAACCAAAATTCTATGTTCTTTAATAATCAGGATTATTCCCCCTAGAAGTCACCATTTGTTATACCCAACATCCCCTTTTTTCCCATAAGGAAATGGGGACCCACTTTTTTTTAGATTATCAGCTTGTTATGAAGCCTCTCTTCTATATGTTTGTGTAAATTCTTATAAGGGTTGATTGTTAGCTTTGATAAATTGTCAATGTATTCATTTTTTTAATTAATGGACTAACTTTATTAATACCTCTCAGAGTTATGAACTATATAGTTTCTTAAGGACATGTCTATTCATAGTATTTTATTTTGAGATTCTACTCTTCAAGATTTTTTTTCAAGGAATTAATTTGGACATTTTATCTGACAAGTTTAGAATTAGGGTTTTACATTTTGGGTATTTTTTTGGGTAGAATTTTTATGTTTTTATTGTTTTCAACAATTCTTATTCAGGCTTTTGATCTTAAAGACTTTTATTTCAAACAAATTGGTTTTCAAATTTTTTATTTCAAACATTTTTCCAAAATAATTTCCCTAAAGTAACTAATCTTTATTAGAAGTTTTATCATGGAAAATTTGGTTGATGAACTTATGAGTCTTTAAGGTTTTTGATTGTGAACATTTTATCTGATAGCCTCCAATTATAGACATCTTATTACAAACATTTTGTCTGATGAAAATTAGGTCTTCAGTATTTTTGTTGCAGGTATTTTGTAAAGACCGGTCCCAAATATAAAACCCAAATACCTAACTACCGAGAGTGACAAAAGGGGCTTTCTATACTTATCCAAATAAATTATAAATATTTATTAATAGTATGTTAATGACCCCCACCAACTTGAACAAACAAAATTTAAACTATATAAGAAATATAAAATAAGTGAACATTGGGCATTTATGTCACATGAACTGGTATTTAATGAAAAATACTATATATGTGATACATAGCCATTAAATTCATCATTTATATCAAACAAACTTTCAATAACAGTCTAATTCTATCCTATATGATGATGAACCCTAACTATTACCTACAAAGAGACTACAAGTAAAATAGTGAATTTGAACAATATCCTACAACACTATAGCATATAAAAGGAGATTACATGTAACAAAGAATGTGTATACAATAATGGTGTCTTCATTCAGGGAATTTGAAGGAGAAAATACACCATCCCCATAGTCAATCAAGGGTTCTATAGAGTTTAATACTATAATTTGTAATGCCACTATATTCAATAATCATTACACAAATTATTTAGAATTATATGATGTAGTGGATTAAGTGGATGTATTTTCATGAGAGGATGAGATGACACTCTCTAATCAGATGTTCATCAAGGAATTATTTGTATTCAAATGATAAAGGCTACGTTTTTCCACTGTCAAGCTAGATGTGATGCTATGCATTGACCTCCTACATGATTTGTTTTTCACTGGTAAGGTAACACAAGATGCCTTTTTCCATTAGATGAATAATAAAAAAGTTGTTGCTTGAATTTTAAGAGATGACTTATAGAGATACCTATCTTTATGCATACATGATACATACTTCAATAAATATACATTGTTACAATTTAATGTAGAAATCATAATTGATAAGGTTTTATCTTCATGGTTGCTCCCTAGACAAACTATCACTCAAAAAGGGAAAAAATTAGTTGGGGCTATTTCTATAGGCAAGTTCAAAATGGGGATATGCATTGTCATTGCTCTTTTGAACTGAATATGTGGTATGTTGAGCATTAATTTTGTTAATTTAGACTGGGTGCCATTATTATATATGATGTTGACCCATGATGCTACATTAGCCTGGGGATAAATAATTATCTTCCACCTAAGAGAATAAGTAATCCATAAGTACAAGCACCCCACACCTAGAGGCCATTTTTATATGATGTCCTATTTGTTAGACACCATTATGAGAAACTACTACAAATTTCCCTATGAACTATGGAATCTAACCATTGACTTCATCAAGAATAGGATTTGTGATCACTTCCAATTTATGCATGTGTATGATTATACAAAGAACATGGTAAGGATATTAGAGGATATATACCTTGAGGTTTGAAAATCCATCCATGCCTCACCCATGCCCAAAATTGGATATAATATTATGAAAACACTTGTTGAAAGAGGGAATTACTTCTTGTATCCTAACTTCATAGTTATAATGATATGGGGAAACAAATTGGACCTCATATGTCTCCTAAGATATGTTATAGACAAGTTGGTAGAGCAATAAATTACCTTTCAACTATGGTGGAGTATTGAAGAATATTTATCCAAGAGTGTAAGGAAAATTTCATACTTTGGCCACCATGTATTCATTGAAAAAATGGTATATGCCATGAGGAAGCATTTTGGAGAAGTGGGAAACAAGTGAAAGAGATATCATTTTCCCATGCTTCCATATAGGGACTGGGATCCACATAGTTTTATTTAGAAGTACCTATATAGACTTAATATCCCATACAACCATGTACCCTGTGCGTATGACTTTTTGTTTTTCAACATCAAAGATGATAAGGAAGTAATATAAAGGGAAAGGGCTATGAAATTGAAATAAGATCATTTAATAATGATGTAGATTGACCTCTAGTTTATGCAAGGGAACTTGACAACAAGAAGGCCCTTTACAAAGGATGAGAGCATTCAAAATTTTGGAGGGGATAATCCAAGGGGAAAATTAAGGAGCAGGTGGGTTCCTCATATCAAGGACTCCCTTTAACATTGAAGATCAAAACTATGAATAAAAATCTTAGAGTAGCTAAACCCAACCTTAGGGGAAAATAAGTGGAAGATCCCATTAGTCTAGATTCTGATGAGGAGGATCAATCACAAGAAAAGCCAGCTATAAGAAAAATTCATGTAACTACTTCTATTCCCTGGGTCTAGACTACCACATCTATTGGGATAAAAACATAAGAGGTAGATACATCAACCTAGAAAGGCTCCCCCACACAACTGAAGACCCCTCTTATATACATAAGTAAGCCTATGACCCTTATAAGGAGTCCCGTAGTTGATTTATCTCAAGGCTTGCTTTCTTCACCTCAACACTCTTAACTAGAATAGGAGAGGCTATTGAAATTAAGGATGTTAGAGATGAAGAATATTTTGATGAGGATTTAGAGCTAGAAGTAGTTAAGACCCTGAGACCCTGAATCAAAACTAGTAGTACAAGGTCTCCTAGGTACCCAATCTACTTAGACTATACCTTTGTCTATTATTCTAATATTTGGTAGTGTATTTATTTCTTCTATTTTGAGGATGACCAAGGTAGAATTACCTACTTCCATCTCTAATGACCCCTTTGCCCCAGTTAGATTCATTTAATTCCCCCTTCTCACCCTAATGTTTGATAAGGATGTTACCACCACCACTTTTTCCACTCCACAATCTACTTCTATACCACTCCCCATATCCACCCCCTTTGTCCCTTATAGCACTACAACTATTAGAGCCTCAAAGAAGAAGAAGATATGTAGAAAAGTGTAGACTACCATGGCCACCCTAAATTTATGCATTTTATCCACTAAGATCACCCTTCACATTCTTTCCACCACCTATACATAAGAGGCTATTATGGAAAGTTATATTAGGGGAAGGAAGGCCAAACCCTAGTTGGTCACAGTCCATCCACTCCCTTAATTTGGAGGAGTGGATTGGTCTAATATTATTTGGCCCTCCCTAACTGATTTCATTGTCAAAGCCCAAAATATACAAATAATAATTGAGGAGGTTGAGGAAGATGTTTTAATCATAACCTTAGATGCATCATAATTGGATATTTTTTCATGAGCTATGGATTTGAGAAACAAGGCCTCCCAATTTCCTAGCTTCAAGATCACTGAACTCCCTTCCATCACTAGCTTATTTGACCCACCATCTAGTAGAATACAAAGGGTGAACAAGATGAAATAGGAGGATAAAAAAGGTAGGGAGATTATATTTGAGGAAAGAGAGGAAGCATTCTACCTGACCAAGAGGTATAATTGGCAGCTAGGATAGTCTCCCTATCTTGAGAATTTTGTAGACCTATCTCAAGCACACAAGGATGCTATGGTATCCATCGATGAGAGAATAGAGATGGCTTAATAATAAGATGAGGTATAATAATTGAGGGAGCAAGAAATTACTATGCATATCCTTAAAAGTATAGAGGTAAAAGTTCAAGAAGTAGCCTCTAGATGTTACAAATCCTTAAAAGCAATGGATTTCATGAGGGCTGAGTTGGCCCCTCTTATTAATAAAACTAACCAATTGTTTAATTCTTTGAGAGATAATAATATTAAGTTGAATATTATATTTACATACATGGGCAATAAAATATATAGTCATATAGACCTTATAATACAACTTGAGGCATCTAATGCTCTCAATTTGGTTATCATAAGGAAAGAATAAGCCTAGGGGTGGTTATAATCAGTTAGGGATTTAATCCCAATATATCAAGAACCTGAAGCCCAAGTTCTCCAAATTTTGGATGATATGAAGTTATCAAAAGTAAAGGATGCTATATGAAAATTAATCAATAAGATAAATTTAGATAAACTCATATAAGAGGCAACCAATAACTTCAAATAGATTCTACAAGGTTTGACATTGGAGGAGATAAAAATTGAGTTAAGTGTAGCTAGAGAAAAAGTCACATAGGTGGAGATATTCAAGAATGATTTCTAGATGACTAAGGCTGAACATGCAAAACTCCTTGGCCAAGTCAATAGGATCCAAAAACCACCTCTGCTTAACTTGAACATCATACAATAACAACATGGTGTAAAAATTAAGTGTTACAAGGAGAACAAAGCAAAGAAAAACCAATATCAAATTATTACTTATGGCACCATGTCAACATCTATAATTTCTACTTCTACCACCTTAGCTACTACACCAACCAAAGTACGTGCAACAATTCACATGATGTAGCCTTGAAAGGCTAAGATGTTATACATGTGCAATTTTATAATGGCATATATATTTATTGTTTTCTTCTAGTTTGGAATTTTTATTATAAAGTTGCCTTTCATTTTGTATACATGCAAACATTGCATGATCTTGTAAAGGTTAACTTATTTAGTTAATAATTATAAGTTTACTCTTATATGATTTTGACTAAAATTAAAAATAATGTTCTAATTAGCATATGTAACAATTTTTCATGAAATTAGAGGATGAGGTGACCCCTTCCCTGAGTCTATATAAACAATTGTAATCTAAAAGTTTGGATTGGTTAGAGAATTTTTTTATACAAAGTAACAAATAAATTTTGATTGTCTACTTCACATGTTTGCATATTTTCTTTTCATTATTTATATAATTAGATGTTATTTCTTTTTTTGTATGTTTTAATAATCTTTAGTCTGTGAATTCTATGAATGGATTCTTAAATATCTTGATTAATATATTAGTCTTAGACCTGAAAAAGTTATTGAATGACTGGTAAATTATGCTAGTTAAGATACTTAAGTCAAAATTGATACATAATTCTATGTATAAGTGCTTTTTTATGTAGTTTTTTGTGTGTGTGCAATAACTACCTTAGATACCTCCCTAGCCCAAGCCATAATCTCCTAAGTAAGAGAGTGAAAATTCTACCCTAAAATAATAAACCTTTGACTAAGTCCCATGAGTTTCCTACATTAGCTCCCCCTTAGAATTTTTATCCATGTCTGACTGTGTGCATGCAAGAGCTACTTAAAATAAGCATTGGTTATGAAATCACTTGTCTACTTATAAAATAGTTAGGGAAGTGTTTCATAAAAACCATAAAACTTCCTCTTCTACCTTACCTTTACCTCCTTTCAAAGTTTGTTGTAAGGACCTACCCACTTTAGGCTAATATCCATCCATCCATCCAACACATATAGATTTACATCCCCTTTTTAGACACCACACCTCTATCCAAAAATCCTTCTCAATAACTTGCATATACTACTAGCTATTCCATCAACAAATTTTTAAAAATAACATACCTACAACTCATGTGCTAGAGTGGATTTCACCTCCAAATATATCCTAAAACATTAGAGGCTACCTTGTTATGATATTGAAGTGGTTAAAACCTTCATCAATAGAGTGATCATTGATATCTACCTTCTTCTTTAGTGTGAGCCTTGTCTCTTTTAGGAATGAGTGTTTCTTATTATTATAGATAAGATTGAGATGTTAATATTCAAAATTGATGTTATATGCATTCATTTTCATGTATTGACTATTACAGGGGTTCAAGGGTTGAATATTTGAGAGAGTAGGGTGTTTAGAACCATTTGAAACCTCCTAATTACCTAACTCATATTATCCTCTATCTCTTTGAGGCATTTATGCTTTATATCATACCACCTTATATACCTATGAGTGATTCATGCCTAATGTTTTTGGAAACTCTATTATATTAGGCCAAATGATTAGTTGTAGGTGTTTATTAGCTTTCTTAATGAATGGCCTGTATAGCTCCATCCTTACATTAAATTATTATTATTAAGGTTTACAAGGTGTATATAGGTCTATTCACATGGTTTGGGCTTGGAATTAAGGATAGATGGATGGAGGAGGGTGACTGTGGGGTGATATGGAGGTTGAAGTATGAAAACCTAGTTGAGGCATAATGAAAAGGTAGTGAAATCAAGATGAAACAACAAAGGCATGGAAGCATCATGAAATGAGGTATGAAAACCCTTAAAAAATAGCTAACATAAAACTTAAAGACCCTAAAACATATACTTATGCAAACATATAATTTTGGATGTAGAAAAAGGACATATATAGTCAAAACATATAACCTAGGAATCTTTGAGGAACCTTAATCTTTACTAAACTAACTGTGTGACAATTTGGAGGCAATATGAGTGGTTTTTAGGGCTGATAAGGCTACTATGGGATTGAGATATCTATTGAAAGGAGTATGATTATGATCTATCATGACTCTAATACCTACTTCTATGTTCATAGCTACATTTGAAATATCTGAGTGAAACTTTGAACAACATACAATGTTCATAGATAGTGAATCCTCAGATATGCATATGATCTCCTTCATTGAAGACACACCTTGAGATGGTAAGAATATTTTGTATCTCAACTTGAGAAAATAGGCATGGTGAATCTTAAAACACTCTCCTAGCCCTTCAACACTATCAACTCCTGAAAAAAAACATTCAAGACTCTATTCATTGGCCAAAGTTGACTCCAAACTATAGACTACTCTATTTTTTATGTTTGATGTTTTTTGGTTCCATGAGTTCAAACGTGTGAGATAATCATTGAAAATTCCATTAGAGGCTCCTTTAAGACCATAAGAAACATGATCACTCATTGGTTTGACTAGACCAACTAGAAAATAATGAAAATCATTATATTCTACTTGGCCTTTACAAATAAAAATGGTGTACAGATTAATTTTCTTAAATAATGTTCATAAAGGGGTAAATGCAATAATAAATACTCATGGGTGTAATATAACTGAGTTTACATACCTTGTTAAGAGATTGAGCCCCCATTCTCTCTCCTCTATATAATCTATGCATAAACCTAAGAAGTTATCTAGGTCTATAAATGAGGTAGATGAAGTGATATGACTAGTTTTGTGTTTATTTGACACCATTTCACCATGAAACTTTTCTAATACATTAGATATGAGACACCCTATATTCCTCTAACTCCTTTTGTATGGTTGAGTCTGTATAGTTTTGTACAAGTGCAAAAAACTTCTAAAAAACTATCTTTCCACCATTTTATCCATGTTTCAAGTTAGAAACCACCATTTTAGGGACAAATAAGAGGGAACACAAGTTAAAAAACCTTTTCAAACATGAAATACATACGGGGAAGTGTAAAATTCACAATTTGGGATGTGGGGCCCATTTGACTAGTGAAAAGGTGTGAATGGGTCTCAAAATGACTTTTAAGGCTTATGAAACGTATAGGTCATGTCAATATGGAATGAATAAGATCATTTCAAAACCCATTTTAATTTAATTTGATCAAACACTTCCCTTTCTATGTAATTTAAAGTAAATAAACTCACATGAAGTGGTTTGAAGGGAATATGGTGCTTAAGGAGGGGTGATGAAGGTCTAAAAGGGATTAAAGGAATAAAACAAGTCCATTTATATTGAACACACTAATGAGCCTTCACATTATGACCTCAAACAATGTCAAACACTTTTAATAGACCAAAATATCATTAAATTTATCAAATAGGGTTAAAATCACTCATTTAGACTTTTCAAGACTTCTTGGTAGACATCTTTTTCACTCTAAGATCACTATGATCACCGTGACCTCACTATAAGACTTAATACATTTATGAAACAAAGTATTCAATCATGAAACTATGTCACACCTGTGACACTTCTCATATATATTACCAAGGCTTGAAATAGGACCAAAAAGACATGATCATATATGATATCACCATGAGTAGGTTAGGATAGTTGTAACCCAAAATCTTTTAATGTTTGGGGTTGACATTTAGCCTTATAAGGCAAAAATGTCAAATTTTTTGGTGACTCTATGGGGTGACCAAACTACTACTCATGAATAACCAACCACTTCCATAACAATTATGACATCAATCATGGTAACATGGATTTGAGAGACCCTTCTTATACTATTAATAAATTTGCACTTTATGACACTTCAAGGACTGTATCAACCATAAGATACACAAAGTAACAAAGCCTAAACCTAAGAAACAAACCTAACACCTAATAATAAAACCAAATAATACACACAAGAAATAAAGGAGAACAAGTTACAAACTTGTGTATACCACACTTATTGAATCATGATGACAACTATTGAAAATGACTAACTAAATCATTCCTTGTTTGTCCTCTAGGATGAAAATGGAAATTCATTTTATCAATTTAGATATATGAGATCAAATTATTGTGTTGGTTTGGACCCCCACTTGTATCTATAATCATTTTCATGTTCATGGCCTCTAAAGAAGGTAGCTAGATCTTCTAGATCCATCCCTAGGTGTATGAGTCAGTAACCTAATCATATTATTCCCATATCCATCTATATTTCATAATTAGTCTCATATCTTCTTCAATCATTGGCTACACCTAATTATACTGATTAGACTCAAAATAGTCTTCTATCATAGTGCTCTTTATAAGACTTCCACAAGATCCTCATGAGGTAGAGATGGAGTGCCAAAGCTCAAGCAAAGTTTTTCCAAAACTTCCTAAAATGACATCTCATCATAATCAATGGAGTAAACATGGTTTTAATTTCCATCACTACCATCTACTTGTAAAACATCTTACTGATCACTCACATCCAAATCTTTGATAAAGTCATAGAAAAGTTCATTTTATGTTGAAGCTTGATCATCTTCATTTTCAATTGAGAAAGGTAGCTCCTCAACCCATTCAAATAAAATTTCTTCTTATCTTGGTACTTATATAATTGTATTTCCTTCTCCATTTGAAACATAAACCTGATGTCCTACTCCACTATCTAAGTCTACCACATTGAATTATTTCATTTAATTTAGGAACTCATGGTATAAGTCCTATCAAGGGTCATCAAAATGACTTGAAGTGTTTTTTTATATCAATAATGGACTCATGAAGGTTGTCTTATTGATTTCCCCTAGAAGAGTTGCATGAATTTTACCTTCATTCACTTCACCATCATGGAATTGTAACTAACCTATGTCATCCAATTTTACCTCATGTTCAAATCCTGATCTGTAGGGGTGTACTGGGGTTCCAATCATGATTTCCTCTTCATATGTTCTTGAGGTGTCCTCTTCATGGTATACTTAAAACCCTATTGTAACTACCTTATGGTCAAGTTCTGGAAGGACTTCTCCTTCATTGATCAACCTTGATAGATTACTTCCCATGTTTAGATTTTCAAATTATAATATTAATGCATTTGATTCCTATTTAATAAAGGAGAGGGTGTGTGGGGAATAAATTTCATTAGATTTCCTAATGGATGACAAGGTATTCTTCTAGCTGAGGACCTTAGGAGTGTCAAGCTTGGACACCACATTCATGTTCTTGAAATATTCAATTACCTTATAATATTATGATATACTTTGATGCTCAAGAAGGGTTTCAACATGTATAATTGATGAGTCACTTGGATAACTTGAGAGACCTCTTAAGATAGAATTCATGCTTTCCCCTTATTTTTTACTCTCCCTTTCAAAGGCAAGCAGACATAGTTTGGGTCTTTGGCCCATGACAACTTACAAGCTAGTGTGACTACATACTCTTGGGAAGACATAGGATATTGGGTGGAATATCAAACATAATTACATTGGTTTGAATTAGGATAATGAATAGTGTATTTGTATCCAATATCCTTATGTTACCTTATACATTCTTGTAACTTGTCTCTCTCTTCCCTTAGCTTCTTAATCTCTAAATGAAAATGACCATTGTTTGGTGTAGTTTGATTGTAATTAATAATAGGTTGGGAGCATGATTGGTCATGAGGATAATAAGGATGACATGGATGTGGAGGAGGTTCATAATAATATTTTTAGTCTTGGTAGTAGGGAGGCCCATTATAAGGTTGATAAGGGTTAGCATAAGGCTAATAGGGATCATGGTAGGGCTGATAGGGAGGTGAATGATAAGAATTTTCCCCATAGGCTTCCATAAATCCTCATATGTCATATGAATAACACCATGTATATAACTAAGAATCTATTTATCTCTACAATAATGATGAAATGATGTCCCTAATTTAAAAAACTAACTAAAAATCATTTCCAAAGATAATTGAAGCTTTTCAAGATGACTATAGATGTTCTTATTGATGTCCTCAGCTTCTAGATGTCCTCCAAGGTTGCAAAATCAAGCTTAAAATATCTTAAAATATGGTCCCACTAGGCATGCCATAACTATTAGCTACCCAAGTTGTACCCTTCTTGAGGAATACTATTCAAACCCTCCCCAGACCTGGACTAACATGGAATTGACTTATAGGTTGTGGGTTACCTATTGTCCAAGACAAATCTCTTTTTTTTATGTGGTTATATCCAATTATTTTTGAACTTGACTTATATTCTAAGACCTAAATATATTGAGATGAAAAGGGTAAAGAATTTTCTTGAAGGAAACTTATACTAAAGGGTGGTGATGCACCTAAAATGATATTTCATCCACTCATTCAACTTGAACTCCTAACACATTAATTGACTAAACACAAAAAAATAATTATCCTCATGAGTTATTATGCACAACTTTTTTCTATGGATTTTTTATTAGGTGAATATAATTTAGAAGTTATGATAAGTAGATTTTCTAGGAGACTCTTAATTGTCATGGCACACTTCAAAACCCCATCACCCACACTTTTACACTCCACAAAACCTACATAAGACATCTTATTAACATATAGGTGAATAAATAACTAAAGGGAAGGAAATACATCACATTTTAATATAAAAAAATATGAATACACTTGAAACCATAATGAGAGAGCTATAAAAGTTTACTGATCAATCCAAGTAGGTGTATAAGTATAAACACTAGAAGAGTTTCCTCATACTAGCCTAAGGGATATAATCAAGGCTAAATACCTCAATATATAGTAAATTATAAGAGATATAAGGATAAAATTAGTGTGAAAAAGTGGATAAGGGATCATAAATAACTACACTCAACTCATACATCAGTTTAATTAGTTACAAGTAGCCCCTTTAGCGCCTTCCATGCATTAGTACTTTTAATGACTCTTAAATCAGCTATTAGCATTGAAATAAGGTGGTGGAAGGTATGGTTAACCTATTAAACATTATATCTAGGCATTATATGCCCTTATTTAGTCAATTAACTCCATTCCCTAACAATTATAATAAGAATAAGGTGAAATCAAGTCATCATGAAGCATGAAATAATCATACTAATTTAAATTAAATTGATAATGTCAAGAAACTACCTTATCTCTCCATTATATCTATGAAATATTTATTTATTGACCTTCAAGGGTTAACTACTAGGTGTAATATTTCTTCCTTCACTCATTTCATTATCCCTTTAATGATATTTCCATCCTTTCAGTTGACCAATTAGGTCAGTCTACTAGGATAATTAGGCTTTGTATCCTAACTATTTTCATTTGTCAGCCATGAAAGTTTAGTTTAAACATTATAAAAATATGTACACATGAGATTAATACCTAAAAAAACACCTTATACCATAACATGATCCATTTTGAGTGAGAAAAATTTGGAATTATGTCAAACTAGCTAGCTATGTCTCTATGTTCTTCATTTCTATAGATTGGTATTTTGGAGATGAGCTGTAGAGACCTTTATAGGTGAATTATTTGACATTTTATGGCTTGAGGAGATTAAAAATTTCACAAACCATCCCCCCAGGGATTGGAATCATCCTAAAATATCATGTACCCTTCATTATACTTATTTCTTTGGAAAGATATAGTTTTATGAGCATTTTATATATATTCCATAAAGGTAGGTATTAGAACTAGGTCCTCCTTTAAGTGTTCTTGACATTAAAAGTGATTATAAGGTTATTATAGGGTGATAAGACACCAAATCATAAATATTTATAAAATCATGTCTACTTAGGGTTTTTGGGAGGTTTTGGGTATCTAATACTCTTAGTAATGATTCATAGAGTACAGACCCCTAATCAAAAAATCCTACCATGTATTTTAGGTACATGTCTCCCTTAAAATTTTATGAGGATATTGGATTCCCATGTAAAGAGTGCATCCATATAGGTACATAAAAAAGTTGTCTTGTATCCTTCTACAAATAGTTTGAATAGGTTAACATTCTTAACATTTATTCATAGAGATATTCCCCTCATTAACACTTAATCTTTCATGGATTTAAAGTGTGTTAGGTTAATCAATAATCATGAATATACTTTTACCTAATCCCTTTTGTGAGATACAAGTATTTGAACAAGGGATCGAATGACTATCTAGGACTATGAGCTTGAATTATACTTCTAAGACCAAACTAACCTCTTTATGCACCACCTTTCTTGGAGACAGCTTGTTTAGGAACTATACCATCCCCTTATACCTTCTCATTATGTTAATTTTCTTAAAGGTGTCTAAGAGTGCCTCCATGGTGATGTTGGGGATCCTAGGCCTAAGACAAGATTTAACACTAAGAGGCTTGAACTATGTTTTGTGGGTCTATGTGACCTATAGCTATTTTAGTGACTCTAAGATCATCATATCACCCCCTTATCCTCTTTTTCCAACTTATTAAACACTCTTTAATTATAAAATTTTGACCCTATTCTTCTATGCACTCTCATGAATTTTTCTAAGGTTTATGTGTAGGTAGGAATTGGAAACCTTATGATCTAGGTTCAATGTTTTTTTCTTCACCTAAGTATTCTAACATTATGAAATGTATTATTATTCCATATAGACTACTTCCTCTCTAGGTGTGTGTATCCCTTTATCAGTCACTCTGATTGTTAGATGTCTTAATTCATGAATATAAGCCTATGTAGGTATATTTATTTAGTCATCCATCAAGGGCACTTTGAATTGAAGATTGAGTGTTGTCACCTAAAGAGTGTATGAAAAACCTTACTTGGCATATCTCATTGACTCATAATAATTTAAGGAGTCCAAACTCTCTATCTTGGGTTCAAACCTTCAAAGAATGCACCTAGTCTCATCATAGGTTGCTAGTGGACTAGGATAGTTCTAAGATAGAATAGTGGATATATCCATTAACTATATAACCTTTAAGATATCATGAATACATTGAGATATTTATATTGATCATCTACATCAATTTTAATATCTTTAATATATCTCTATGGATTTTAAAAATTCAACTTTATCCAAAACTATCTATATGTATTTGAGTATGACTTAGCACTTAGAGTTTGCCTTATCTACCAATAACCTTTGCATCTTGATGGATATCTATCTAGGTTATTATAATTCACCAACACATATTCATATCCATGTGTTAAAAATCTCACTCCCTTCCTTGTAGGCCACCCTAGCTTGGTTTGTGTGCTAACTTGATGATGGTTTGATCAAAATAAGGACTTATAAGTTGGGGCCTGTAGGTCACTTTTAACTATGTAGGATAAAAAACACTTCATCAAGCCTTTGAATCTGATAAAAATATCAACCATGATGTTTTAATTATCACTATTTAATGATTCATAATACCCATATCAAGCACAAGGTCAGCTTCACTTCTCCTATCTTAGTGAGCATTATGGTAGTGATATGACTATAGATCTCTCTCTTAGGATTTTGACTTTGGATCAATCTAAATACCTTGTGGAGAAGATATTAAATAAACCTTAGTGTCAATCAAGGTTTTATAATGATCTACTCACTTCAAGAAATTCATTAAGGTTTCAATATTATTCATGTCTTGTGTTTGGTTGATATCTTCTTACAATAGATATAGGTGTTCTTTTGGCACCTCTATATGGACTAAGTGCTCTATGGTGTACCTATGGACCGATGGCCTTGAATAATAATAGATACCTCATAGCTACATTTTTAGTTTTCTTTCATATTCTATTTTCATTTTCATTTGTTTGGCCACCTCTATTTTAACCATAACATTCCAAAATTATAACAATAGGTGACTTTTGTCTCTAATATTATAGTTTTCCCTTTTTATTTGTTGGATGGATTGATCATTGATATCTACCTTCTTCTTCAATGTGAACCTTGTCTATTACATGAATGAATGTTACATCTTATTATATATAAGATAGAGATATTAATATGCATAAATAGTGTTATATGCATTCATTTGCATGTATTGACTATCACAGGGGTCTAAGAGATGAGTCTCTAAGAGATTAGGGTGTTTATATCCATTTGAAACCTCCTAATGACATAACTGACATTTTATTATATCTCTCTAAGGTATATATTATTTATATCATACCACCTTGTATTCTTATGATTGATTCATACCTAATATTTTTGGAAACTCTATTGTAGTAGGCCACATGACAAGTTTTAGGTGTTTATTAGATTTCATAATAGGATGAACGGCCTACATAACTCCATCTTTCCATTAAATTATTGTTCTTGAGGGTTATAAAGTTTGTATAGCTCTATTCACATGGTCAAGCCTTCTAATTAAGGATGGATAGATGGAGGATGGTGATTGTGTGGTGATATGGAGGTTGAAGCATGAAAATAGGGTTGAGGCATAATGAAAAAGTAGTGAAAGCATGATGAAATGAAATAGATATGGAAGCATCATTAAACGAAGTATGAAAAACCTTCCAAAATAGCTAACATGAACCTTAAATACACTAAAACATATACCTATGCGAACATAGAATTTTAGAGGTAGAGAAAGTACATATACAGTTAAAACATGGAACCTAATAATCTCCAAGGAACATTAATCTTTGATAAGATCGTTAATCTTCACTAAACTAACTATTTGAAAATTTGGAGGCAAGATGAGTGGTTCCTAGGCCTATTGAGGCTATCATGGGGTTGAGAAATATATTAAAAAGAGTATGATGATGATTTATCATGACTCTAAGACTTCCTTTCATGCTCTTAGCTTCATTTGAAAGCTCTAAAGGAAACTTTAAACAACATACATTGCTGATGCATAGTGAATCCTCGAAAATGCATATGAGCTCATTAATTGAAGACACCCATTGAGATGATTATAGGTTGTTATATCTCAACTTGAGAAAATAGTGATGGTGAAGCTTAAAATACTCTTCCATCCATTCAACATTGTCAACTTCTTCTGAAAACAAACATTCGAGACTTTATTCATTGCCCAAAGTTAAATGTAGACTATTCCAATTTTTATATTTGTTGGTTCCATGAGCTCATACATGTAAGAAAAATATTGAAAATTACATGAGACGTTCCTACAAGACTTGAGGAAACATGATCACTCATTGGTTTGACCATACCAGCTAGAAATTCATGAAAATCATTCTATTCTACTTGGCCTATGTAGATAAAGATGGTGTACATATTCATTAAGTTCTTAAGGAATGTTCATAAATATCAAGGTGTCAATATAATAATAAATGCCCATGGATAGAATTTGACTGAATGTACTTCCTTTTATCAAGATCTTGATCTCCTATTCTCTCTCTTTCATATAATCTAAGTATAAACTTGAGAAGTTGTTTGGGTCTACAAAGGAGGTAGATGAAGTGAGATGACTAGTTTTGAGTTTTTTTGACATAATTTCACCATGAAAATTTTATAAGACACTAGATATGAGCCACCTTATACTCCTCTGACTCCCTCTGTATGGCTAAGTCCATATAGTTTTGTACAAGTGTAGAAAAACTTTAAAAATCTTTGTCTTTCCACCATTTTATCCATGTTTCAAGTTGGGAACCATTGTTTTAAGGCTAAATGAGAGGGATCAAGAGTTAAAAAACATTTTAAAACATGAAATATGTAAGGGGAATTTGAAAAGTCATAATTTGGTATGTGGGGCCCATTTGACTAGTGGAAAGGTGTGAATGAGTCTCAAAATGGCTTTTAAGGCTTATGAAATGTATAGGTCATGAAAATATGATGTGAATAAGACCTTTAAAAAACACTTTTTAATAAAATTTGATAAAAAAATTCCCTTTATAAGGCCTTTAAATAAAATAAATTCACATGAGGTGGTTTGAGGGGTATATGGTGTTTAAGGAGGGGTGATGAAGGTAAAAAATGATTAAATAAATAAAACAAGGTCAGTGACATTGAGCACACCAATAAGCCTTCACATTATGACCTAAAAAATGTCAAACACCTTCACTAGATCAAAAATATCCTTAAATTCCTCAAATAGGGCTAATATCACTCATTTGGACTTTTCAATACTTTTTGACAGTCATCTTTCTCACTCCAAGATCACTATGATCACTATGACCTACTAGAATACTCAAGACATTTATGAGACAAAGGATTCAATCATGAAACTATGACACACCAGTGACACTTATCATCCATAATACCAAGCTCAAAATAGGACCAAAAGAACATGATCATGTGGGACATCATAGTTTTCAGGCTAGGATAATTATCGCCCAAAATTTTTTAATGTTAGGGGTTGACATTTGGCCTTATGAGTCAAAAATGTCAACAATAACATTTACAACCAATTCCTTAATCTATATTAACTTCCTAAAAATTTTGGTTCAAAACTTAGATTTGTATTTTTGGCATTAAAATTAATATCCACTTTATTATGATAAAATAGTGGAGAATAATTAGATTGAAATATTCTATTTTTCTTGCTAAGAATTAACTTTGATTTGAGTAATTTTAGTTTCCTGATTTTCCTCTAGTTGTCTTAATAGTTTGAGATCAAGATATCCATATAAAATTAGAATAGTATAAATATATTGCCTATTTATAGAAATGAATATTTATTGAAATTTTATCTACGTATCCTTATAAAAATGATCTCAAGAATAACTTTTCATGTTGCGCTAATTTATGGTACTTTGGTGCTAGTTTTTGAAGGACTCCAAAGCCACTATTGGTCTTTACATATGTTTTATATCTCTTGAGATAGAGTTGTACGGGATTCCAAATATATTCAAAACTATTCATGATTTGGTATGTTTGATGATCTAATTTTTCCATCTACATGATGATTCATTCCAACCTTTATATTCACAAAGTGACACCTATTACCTAGAATTTGTTAGATTTTATAAAAAATTAAAGAACAATGGATTATAAATAATATATAAGAATAATATATTATTTTCCATTTCAAATCAAATATGATTTCTAGTAAACACATATAAATCCACTTTTAGGCATGACATAAGGATGGAAAAGGGGTTACTTGTGGTCTATAATGAGGTATAATATACCATCATCATTTTTATTGACTTATAACCATTCAATTCGATTTTTTATATTTATAGAGTCATGTTTTATCATATTATTTTATCAAAATATGGGATAAAAATAATATTTAATCCTAATTATTATTTTTTATAAAAAAAAATGTGTATACAATATGCAATAAATCACACAAATAAATTTGGAAGTTTCTAAATATGAAAATATTCTAAAAATGGAAATTACCAAAGAATAATAACTTATTTGAAAATATAATCTACAAGACCATGACTGAAACTCTAAAAATCACTATCAATATATAATAGGTCACTATGAATCATGGAAATAGTTTGGTATCTACTTGGGCCAATTCCTCAATATTCAAACAAGGCTAACCTATGCTTGCATCTATAAGTGTTGTTAATGTCTGGTAGTGTTTTTTAATTCTATTTAAAGATGATTCTTTATTCCTCCACATGCTATTCTTGTGTGCATGATTAGATATATGTGATTTTCTATGGAAGATATTGTATGCCTACTTAGTCACTTAGAACCATATTTAAATAGATCACGAAGAACAAATAGAATAAATGGTAAAAAGGGTTAGTGTCTGAAGTGGTTACCTATGTTGAGATCTACATACATACCAATAATCTAAAGATGAATCAAACTAAATATATTTATCCCATCTTATGATGGTGTGTGTGAAATACTAGTGTAATTTTAGATGTTGGTACAATATTAGTGTGATTAAGTGCTTCAATAATGAATTATGACTTTCAAAGTTTATTTGGACTTATCTCATACTTATTATTAGGGAGAATAGGCATTCTTTCGATGTGCAATAATTTATTTTGGTGATTTTTAGTGAACAATAGTTAGGTAATGTAGATTTAGATTAATAATTTTGGATTTACTTAGAGTAGGACCTAATAATTTTTTATATAATCCATTAGTTGAATTATAATTTGATAAAATATCAATTATTTGGTAAGAGGATATAGTCAACAAATTTAGACACTACCTATGAAAAAGATAATCTTAAACACGTGACCTTGTATAAGGAATAAAGAAAACTAAATTAGAAGTGTGGATCAATTTGATAGTGAGTTTAGGCTACTTTTAATGGTGAATATGGATATTTATAATCATAATTTTCTTAAAAGGTAAGGTCCATATACATATAAGTGAATGAAGGATGGTTAAGGACTGTGGAATTAGGTGTGAGCTAAGTGTGTACAAGAAATGGTCATAAATGTATTATTTTATTAATACATGTTAATTTATGTTATAAATACCCCACCATTTATTTTATTAATGTAAAAAATTAAAATTACTAGATTAAAAAGAAAATAATTATACCTAGACTTACCTATGAACAATAGTCTTGAATGTAGGCCATACATTGAACTTTGATTCATGAAAAAATGCAATGAAAAATGTATAAATTTATCCTTAGTATTAAAATATGAAATTAAAATACACTAAAACTAATATATTATAATATAATTAAAAATAAACCTATTTGGTTATGTGAACCATTGTGTTTTTTGGTGCAAAAACTAGGGATTGTAGAGGGTAAGACCCTTGGATATTTTCTTATTCATTGAAACATTTGGATTAGACTGTGCATGCCCCAAACCATATTGTAAGGAGAGTGTGATTAATAAATCAAGGTGTGATTGAATCCATAATTCCATACCTAAGGTTGTGGAGTAGCATGGAAACCTTGTATGAATTCCCATAGATCAGTTTGGTGCAAAACTAGTATAAAAAATGGTGAAAAAGGTGATTCAACCTCTAAAAGTGGAATAAGATTCATTTATAATGAAAAAATGGTTAAAAATTTATGATAAGATTATGGTGTATAAAACATATTAAAATACATGATTTGTCATTAATTTTACAAAAAATAGTACAAAAATGAATAAGGAGGTGGTCATGTGTTGTGCACATGCCCCTAATCTGATCTCTAGGTGTATATAAATTCTAGATTTGAGTAATTCAATTGATTTATGAGTAATTTTTTTTTCAAAACCTTTGAACACATGTTGCACATGATACACCCAAACTGATATTTTTTTACTAAACCTATGTATAAAACTTGAAACTATCTCTGATTAGATCCTAAAAATTATTTTGTTGATTGTCATTCTAAGAATTTTGGAAGTTTTTGGTTTTTACTATTGGATTGTAGTACACTTTTATGGACATGAAAAACCTTTTACCTTATCCAAATAGAGTGATATTGTATAAAATTACTTTCTAAGTAAAATATGGGTATAAACTATGATTTTCTAATCAAAAAATAAAAAATTATGTTTGTACATTGGGTTGTTGTAGCTTAGTCTCTAAGATAAGCCACTACATATGCCACCTCTGTTAAGGTGAGTTGTAAATCTTTCACAATAACATAACTCAAAATAAGGAATTTATGTGAATTATGTTATATTAAATACTAAAATATAGATTACTAATGATAACATTAAATATCATGGCATCATCATGGATTAAATAAGTCATATAGTAACATAAAATGCAAGTATATTCAAGCATACATAGTATGATGCCAATATAAATGTTTGAAACAAAAAATGTAGTGAATAATGATAATATATTGAGTAATTGAAATTGATACAACACAACTTGGGAAGGATGAATGATATCCATCATGGCATTGAAAAACTAGGAAGATGTGTAATGTCTACCATGACATTTAAAATTGAGTAGACAATATTCAATTCCATGACATACACACAAAATAACATAAATTAAACAATAATGCTAAAGGGCCACATACAAGGGACATGATCAAATGTCACTCACACATATGGATAAAAATAATGTCACTTAGATCTAAAAATAAGTACATGTTCAAATGTGCAAAATACAAATAAGTTGAATACACATAAGATATGAATAAAAAAAGCATGCACTAATAATTGAAGTTTATCTAAATAAGAATTTTGTAACATTTGTATATTCAAAAACTAGGGTATCTAGTAATATAAAAATGTGAAAGTAAGTGAGAAATAATAATATATTTTTCAAATTGTAGTGAACTAAATTATGAACAATAGGGATAGTCATAAAATAATAAAACCTATGTAAGAGGATGCCCCCAATTAACTTTTTGAGATGTAAAAAAATGTTTAAGCATGTGACTAGTTGTAATCTAATAAAATGGATCATGTGTTCACTAGGACAAGTATGTTTGAATCAGACAAGAGCACAATGTGTTACTATTTAGAGGTTAGTGGTTTTGTTTTTGTATAGATTTTGGGTTTAATAAAATATCAAAACCTATAGATAAATTTTTAAGTGACAACTTGTACATTTTTCAAGTCACTAATATACACTTGTGAAGTATATTTGATATAAAACTAGATATAGATAATTATTGCATACACTAAGCACAAATCAACTAATGTAAATAAAATACAAATATCATGCATACATACCAATTTTTATACTTTTATAAAATATTTAATTTTGTATTTTTTTAATATATGAAACTTGATAGTCTAAAAATCAAACAACACACCCAAGGGATGTGGATAATTGAGAGATGGATCTAGTAGAATATTATCAACTTCTAGATACTGAATATTATCAAATTCCCATAAATAATCATCATTATAATCAACATACCACTCATACTCTATAATTTTAGTCCTATATTTTGTATTTTTTAATAATTGAGTGCATGTGTATACCATGTTGCTCTGTTGTATAAGAAGCCTCATGTGTGGTTGGATAAATTAATTTTGAACCTTGATTCTCATTTTTGAATCTATAATTATTATTAATGTCATCATGAATAATATGAATTATATTATCCTTAAATTTGAATGTGATAAATTATTTTAAGTTATCAACTATAGCTTCCAGTTCATTTAACCATTGTTGACCCAATATAATAGTAATCTAATTTCCTACTTACATATCAAAAAGGAATATGTCCAAAAATTTGAGACCACATGAAACTGGTGTTATAATATATCTTATTAACTATTAGAAATATATATTTATCTAAAATTAATATTTATCATGACATATATATTGAAGAAACCAAAGTGTAAATAAATTTGGTTCAGTGTCCTTATCTATTTCCACATGTTGTCTATATTCATTCTCAATAAAAACATGAATAGTCAAAGAATTCCTTTGGGAATTATTATAATTTATACATATTTAAACCTACTTTTGATTAGGTTGTATTAAGGGTTGTATGATATGAAGAGTGCCTTTATCATTATATTTATGAATTTTATACTGTAATGCTAAACAAGTATCATTATTATGTCATGTTATTCTATGAAAATTACAAGGGCCTTTTCTCTCTTGATTTGATAATATGTTATTATATGTATGTCATATTATTGGAAAGACTAATTAATTCACTATAAAGTAACATTTGTAACATAACATGTGGTCTATCATGTGTACTAATATATTGTATTCTAATAGCTAGTTTTATATCCAGGATTTACACAATATAAATTGAATATGTAAATGGTAATCTATTCATACCTGTAATGCATTGTTTTAAGTATTTTGCCTCATTTAATCTAGTAATAATATATTGTATGAAGATATTAATCCATGGTACACATGATAAAATAGTTTTATCTATAATATGTATATTATAACAAATATTATTTCCTTTATCAACATCTTAAATCATTGGTTTTCCTTTATCTGTGCTCACTATAATTATTTCCTTTGAATCATATTTGTATTCACCTGATCCAAATGGTCTAAAATTAAAACTACATAAATAATCATAAATTTTCATTTTCATTGAATTTGTATCATCATAATAACTAACATCAAAATCATCGTCAATGTCTTTCAATGTCTACTTAGTTTCCATTAATGCCTAATTATTTGAAAAATAATTTACTATTGGGTTAGTCATGAATACATGCAATACTTTACTATTGGGTTAGTCATGAATACATCTATTTTGATCATTTTTTCTAAATTCACCAACCTCATATGTGTGCATTTTTTATATATGTCTGATCTCTAGTGATGACATTATAATATATTGAGGTTCCCTTAACTATGTTTGATTTTAAATAGTAAACTTTATAATCTTACAATATTTAAATGGTTCATTATCGATGTGGCATGTATATAAAAATACATAATTTATAAATTTGAGACACTGATGTTAAATTCAAGGTAAAAATTATATTACATGTATTCATGACTAACCCAATAGTAAATTATTTTTCAAATAATTAGGCATTAATGGAAACTAAGTAGACAATATTTTGTCCCCACCATGATATCCAAAGTGATAGAACCCAGAGCTTAGTAGGATATTCATCAAATCCTTTTATATTATTATATGTATTATTAAGAGAATCCATTCTAACACCCATTATATATAATAATTTAATATTAAAAATATTCACACTTGAACCATTATCAATCATAACCATTTTTACTATTTTAATTTTGATTTACACTTGTATAAACAAAGGAAGATCTTGATCAATAGTAGACTAAGTAGGTAAATCATAATTTCAAAAATATTTAACATATTTAATACTTTTAAAAGTATTTAAAATAGATGAAAAATAATAAGGATTTATATCACAAGGTATATGTGTCTGATTCAATGCTTGATATATAATATCCTTCAAAATAGCAACCTTCTAAAGAAATTTTAACATAAAAATATTAGTTGGTGTATTCCTTAACTAATCCATAATACCATACCCTTTATATTTAGTAAATAGTACCATTGGATTGGGTTGGGTATGGGGAGGGATTACTTAAGGTTTTTCATAGTTTATTTTTTAACGAGGCACCTAATCTCTTCTACTAATAATAACTCAGACTGCATAATCAAATATAAACCTACATTAAATAGTAGAGGTGGGATATGAAGTATGATAGTTGTGAGATCTAGGGGTGAGAGGAAAATAATTAATCCTCTATTCTCTCTTATATATACTAATAATATGTGGAAACTAAAAATAATCCATCTAATAATAAACATCATATAATTTTTCATTATTAATCTCCTAACTGATATGGGATTTTATCTTTTCCATTAAATATGCATACATGGACTTACATACATGTGAAATATTTTACATGTTATAGGAAAAAACATGAAAATGAGACTAAAAAACATTAGACCAAGAAGCAATAGCTATATTTATTCATAATGATCATGATTAGTAGGAAAAATAGAAAATATGAAATCTGAAACCCTTATAGAAATGATAAAAATAAAAGGAAACCCTAAGGAAAGCTAGGATTTTGAAATATTCAAAAATAAGTGGGTTCATAAATATGTTTCATCAAAATTTAGGATAAAAATAATATTTAACACTAATTGTGACTAACTATTTAATAAAATAAAAGTGTATAAAATGTGCAATAAATCACACAAACTAATTTGGAGCATGCTAAATATATAAATATAATAATAAGGTAAAGTTATTTTATATGTAAATAGAATATGCAATAAAGTGGCTCTAAGAGGTCATTGTGAATTATAAAAATGGATTCACATATTCCTAGGATAATAACATGCTATTTGAATAAGGCTAACATGTACTGATGTCTATAGCAAGTACTTTTACCCTATGTGTAAAAATGAGTCTATACTCTATTTCCTATGAGTCTTATGTGCATTATTAGGTTTGTGTGATTAATTTTGGATGTTGATATATGCCTTATTATTCACATTGAACCCTAACTCAATATAACATATAAAAGAATGAAATAAATGAGAAAAAGGGGTTAGTGTTTAAAATTGTACTTAACCTTAACACCCCCTATATTGAGTGTTGCCTGCATATCAATATTTGAAGAGGGATAAAACTCTATATTTTTCTCTTATGATATGATGATTTATGTGAAATAATAATGTAATTTTAGATTATGGTGTAATCCTAGTGTGATTAAGTCTTTCAGCAATGACTTCTTACCTTAAAGGTGTATGCAAACCTAACTCAAGGATACTTGGGATATGTGTACTAATAATTAAGAGGAATATGTGTTTTAATATTAATATGGGGTTATTTATTATGGTTTTTTTTCAATCATATAAACCTATAGTGAATAATGGTTATAAAATGTGGCTTTATATGGATCATATTGGAATTATCATAAATGAGACTTTTAAAATGTGTAAGATAACCCGTTAGGTGAATTTTAATTAGAGAAAATAACCTTTATATGGTCTGAGGATGTAACTAGTGAATTTATACACTATCATACAATTGTATAGTCCTCAAAGAGTGGCCTTGTATAAAGAGTAGATACAACTAAAATGTTAGTGTGTATTAGTCTAATAGTGAGTTTAAGTTACTTGGAATAGTGATTAGAGATATTGAGAATCATAATTTTCTCAAAAGATAAAGTTTATCACATATAAGTGAAGTAAGAGTGGTAAAGAACTATCAAATTTGTAATGAGATAAGTGTGTACAAGGAATGGCCATAAGTTTATTATTTTAGTAGTAAATTCTATTTTATGTGTCTACACATATATAAAATACTCAACTATCCATGGTTGTCCATCCTAGAGATAATTATATGTATGTAATAAATATATTGAAATATTCATTGCTTGATTTCATTTATAGGATAATCTACACTTATTACACATACCATAAATAATTATTGAAGATAACCTACACAATAGGAAATTCTTTGTGGAACATTTTTACAAAGCAAATGCCTTTTCCATCTACCTTCATTATGGTTAGTTTAAGTATGGTTTATCCTAATTCAATTTAATTTTCCTAATATAAATTCACCATCTAAAATGTATAACTTACATGCACTAGTATCCATAATGTTTTGAATAATATATCCCACAATCTAGCTTATATTGTTTTTTCCATGTGATTTTAATATCTGAAAACATACAAAACCACCTTGGCACCAACAAGTAATCTACTAATTGATATTATTATAGTGTTAAACCTTTTATTTATCCTTTTCAACCCATTGGATCCATCATGTGAGTATCATTTTTTCATCTAGCCTTATTAACTATGCCATCCTCTTGTCTAATGTTGTCTGTTTTCTCAATCCTCATTTATTGACAATCCTTAATAAGGCCATAAAAGATTTTATTGGTAGTAAATATACCCTTATTTAAATAAAATGAAATTTTGTGAATTAATTAAAGCTAATTTATGTCATACTACATGTAAAAATCATGATGGAATATTAATAATCCTAATCCTTATGCCTAATGTGACAAATATTTATGAGCATAATTCTTAAACTTTTTTTAAAGGCATCCACTGTAAAATTTACTTATGGATGATATTGTGTTGTCTTTTCATGGAAAGCTATAAAAAATTCTAAAATTATCTTTATTGTATCTAAAATAAAATATGTTCATCTATCACTTGTTAAACTTAGAGGAACCCCATACCTTGTAAAGACATTTTAAAAATAGAATATATCTACATTTTCTATTATATGTTCTTATGTAGATATATCCTTAGGACATATTTTAAAGTAGTCAATTGTTGTTATGATATAATGAGCACCAATACATAGTTCATCATGATTCATTATACAAATAAACCAAAACCCACTTATTAAATAATTACTACATGACAACAAAGATTAATGGAACTTCATCCTATTTGTTAGGATTACCTACATTTTATAAAATATCACATTTTTCATGTATTAATTGTAAATTTATATGTATTTAGACACCACTATCCAACCAATTATTTATTTCACCTATTTTTCACTCTTTCATATTGACATTCACACATCATGCCTTTTCATTTGTGTTGCATCACATATCTACACAACACTTCATATCTACCCATTTTTTATAATTATTCCCATACTAGCTATTATGGCAAAAACTCCACCACTCATTGCTTCTTTTGTTTAGCCATCTAGTCACTCATATAAAATATTAAAGTTATAAATTTAGAAATCTCTATCATTTTTTAAGAATTATTTATACTTGAGATAAATGTGAATCCTACACATCATATTTAATTGATCATGTGGTTTCCTATGTCTAAATAAATGATAAGTGATATTTCTTGCATTTAACCTTCCATATTTACTATCATTGTAAATTAAAATTTTAAAAAGGAAATATTTTTTGACATATATGGCCACGTAATACCATCCTAATTACTAGGAATTTTAGTGATTCATGATATGTAAGAAAATAAATGAAGTATAAATAAGATAATACGTAAAACTATATAGCTATAGAAATGAAAATTTTGTATTAGATACATTTACAACATCAAATTTATCATGCTTTTACTTACTTAGAATTTGTGTACACTTTTGAATATTATGTACACTTTACCCTATATATATACAAATTTTTGTCTTTTATAACGTAATTTACAAGATACACATAAATAATATCACTTTAGTTTATGCAATAATACATTATAATCCTAAATAACATGTCTTGAATTCTCAAAGATTTACTAATTTTCACACACATAATAGTACTATAAAGAGTCATAAAGTTATGGTTTTATAATAGGTGTCTACCTATACTAAGAAAATATAATAACCTTTAATGGATATTTCTAAAATTAGGAAGTATCTATCATGTATAATTAGACACATTTCATGAGTTTCTCATAGAGGGAAACATCAAAGAGTAATCTATAAATAAAAATTAATCCTAAGGTTACACTCACTTAAATATGACATTGAGAATCACTTGAATCAAAAAGGCATAAATATTTTAATGTCTCTTAAAGATCATCCCTTGAGCCAATTCTAAATACAATTGTAATTCAAATTTTAATAGTGCCATGTTTGAAATGATAAACATTACATTACATTATATATTTATCATGATGGTGGGCACACATAAACCTAGGCTAGATAAGTATGTGTGGTTTCAACCCTATTCAGAGTATTAGATCATATAAAATGCTTATTGAATCATAAGGAATTGGTTGGATATATCCAACCAAACTTGCTAGCCCATTTTTAAAAGGTCATCTTGTGTCAAAAGTGAGATTAGTATTTTTAAGCAAAGAAAAGGAAAATATGGATAAATAAAAATGACCAAAGTATATTGCATACACAAAAGAGATATATAGGTACAGGTGTAGTGGTCTAAGGTGTCATAGTCCTATATAAAAATTAAGGATAGTGTTGGTAGATCTTGTATATTAATGGTCAACATAAGGGTTGACATTTTCTAGTAAAATCAGAGTAGGGTTTGATAATTTGTTTCCAAATCTAAGAAATTATAGAGTAGATATAGAGGAATTTTAGTGATAGTGATGAATATAATGAGTTATAAAAAGTTGATCAAGTTAAGTACATATCTTCTCTATTTATTTATCAATTCAAAAATTTAGTAAGTGCAATATTAATCTACCCTTTTAAATTCACATTTTTATGATTATTTTTATATTTAATAGAATATGAGTAATCATAGTTTTATCTAATTTAGATCACATTAGTAAAAAATAGTTACAACATTTGGTGAAATTGATCATTGATTTTATCATTAAAAACCCTCGATCTCTCCCACCTTAAGGTTTTAGGTTTATCCTGTATTAGTGATTGAATTTCATATCAAATTTCCAATTTCTCCTTTTCATATGCATTTTTTTAATATTTCCCTAAGTTTTCATGCTTATTCTCCTATTAGGATTTCTCCCATTAGGTTTTTTTCTTGTTTTAATACATTTTTTTGTCGATTTTGGATTAGAAAATACTCTATTTTTGAAATGCTTGGATAGTTTTCTTAATCAAATTAGTTTTATAAAAATATCTTTTTATTCACTTAAATACATATCAAATTTTATGAAATTAATGTTTCTCTATTTTCACTTTTTTTTTAAATGAAAAAATATATATCAATTTTAAAAACAATTTATGGATTTCATATATCTATTGATATTTATGATATTAATCTTTTTTGTTTCCTAAAATTCATCACAGTTTTATTGGGGTGGTCAATTACTTATTTGGATCTTGTAAAATTCATCTTTTGATTATAATTTTTGTATAGGTTATGTCTCTTTTGTTAACTATAATTTTATATTTAATATCATATTTTAAAATAGGTGAAAATTATGTCTATCTAGTATTAATAGTTATGGTTTTGACAATTGTGTATTTTATTTATCGATTATATCATGAATTCATATTTAAGACAAGGAAAAGTGATGAATCAAAATGAAATAAAATTAAGGATATGTTATTAATATATATATTATATATATTTAGTAACAAAAAATGCATGAGTATTAAATTTGAAATGTTTCAGGTTTATGAATATATATATGTATATATATATATATATATATATATATATATATATATATATATATATATATATATATATATATATATATATATTCTTACCCTATGATAATTATTATATGTAATGTTGTTTCAAACCATACTATATATCATCACGTGTATTTATTTTTAATACCCATGTTGTGTTTAATGATTATACCATTGAGTGGAAAAATGTGGATGTAGATAATCATGCTTATGTGAACAATGATAATGCTTAAATGAATGTTGACCATGATTTTGTGGATAAGGTTAATGATTATGATTACAATTATGATTTTTTGGATGATGTTGTTGAGGATTAGTATGATTGTGTTTTATCACTAAAAAATGGTAGTGAAAGAGAATTGGGTCCAATTAATGCCATAATCCAAAATATTAATTACCATTTCTCTTACATAGACCATTCAACTGGTCATGGGTAGAATAATAACAAAGTAAAATTGAATCAACCATCATACTTATTTGATATTATTATGCTTAAAACTAACAAAGGTGATACAATAAAAGTTTGGGTAGATTACATACATGTTTCTACTCATGATGATATGTCTTGTGAAGATGTTTTTGATAAGATGACATGCAATGAATATTTTATTGTTATATAATACAATGTTTCAAAACTAAGCAATAATTATTATATTAATATGAAGCTTGATGATGTTTCTAGATACAATGATTCTTGTTTAGACATGTATTGTGAAGATATTTATAGATGAAATGATTCTTCTATTTATATGAAACGTGATAATAATTATAGCCAATATAATGGTAAGCATATTTATGATGAATATTTTTTTCCCATGTTTTAAATAGATGGTGAAATGAAAAATGAAATTTCTAATATATAACCATTCCTACCAACCATATAGTGTCTATGATGCATAAAATAGGTAAACCCTATGAAACATGTTTTTTGTCTTGTGATTATATTCTATGGAATATAGTGTTATATTTGACTATAATGTCCTATTAGGATAGCCTATACTATACATGATACTAAATCATCCATATCCACAAGGATTTATTATGTATGCACTTAACAGTTCTGATTGATATGGATTTATCTTACCCACCTTGTGAATTTTATGTCTTCTTTTCAATAATATTCATGTGTCACGAGATTATTAATATAAAAAAATCATCCAAGTTTAAAATTTAAAGCCTTGGATTGGTTCTATGATTTACCTAACTAGTCCATGGATTTATTTCTATAATTAGAAGAGATTTTCTTATTTCATTTCAATAATAATAGAGGTCATATATTACTCTTAAATCATCTAATAAAAATAAAATAATACATGGTAAATCAACATAAAACTATTTTTCATGGTTCACATATTTATTAAATTGCCTAATATATAGGTCAATTGATTTTACAATTTATTACTTTTTTGGTAATATATTTTACCTCCACTTAGGTAAAATTAACTTCATCATACATGGATTTATTTGATTATGAGTGTGATATAATAATTTTAATATTATAAATGAAATATCATGTGTCTAATAATAAAAATTAGAAAAGGGAAATAAATACAAATACCCAAACTATTTATTGTTAGTAGTCATCCCTAGATTTCCTATTAAGACATGCCATTTTTTTAATCTACAAATTTCGATGGGACTCACAATTTTTTAACTTATTAATACTTATTATTAGGTGATTTATTGCACTATTACACTCATTACTTTTGTTAAATTATTCACACTAATGGTTTAAGATTTGATTTCACATAGATTACCATATTCACTTAGAATCATATATAACTCATAATCTTAATAACTTTTAATTATGTGAAATTAGAGTGAGTGAAATAGATATTAGTTCATAGAGATAACATACATGGAACATAATATAACTATATTTAATAGTATAAAATACTTTAAATGACTTATAACTAGTTTTGAGAGTTAACTATCCTTGTAAAAATGCCACATATATAAACACAATAGTACTTTTTAGTTTATTATCTGTTTATTTCCTCTTCTACTCAGTCCAAATTAAAAATTAAAATTTCCATTTTCATATTTGAATTAAATCAATGGTTAACATATAAAAAATACATAAATAATAAATTTATCACATGTAAAAATTATACAAAAAATAATTGAAAAAATATCTTGCTAAAAATTTCTCAAATTTAAATATTTTTATTGTCTTACAACAAGGATTGTTGATGAAGTGGGGTTCCCAATGTACACATGTGGAGTTTCCATGAGTTTGTTTTGGTAATAATTTTTATTTAATTATTTTCACTTATCATAATTTATTTAGTTGTCATTTCATTTTTTTAAATGAACATACCAACCTACCATAATTAATGGGTTTCAAATAAGTTGGAATAACCAAGAGGATTCCATTTATAGGTTTTCAAATTTATTGGACCTAATTAAAATCATTATTACAAAATAAATTATTTTTGGAGAAAAAATATCTATTTAAAAAAATGGTAATACCTAACTATGACAACAATGGAATTGGCTATTTTGTTATATGAGTTTGTTAGGTAGAGTGTGTGGAAGGTCATAAAGTTATTATGTTAGGGTACTATTATTATGTTGTCCATGTTAGATGGATTTTTTGTGACTACTCTGATTGAGTGGTATTATTTCATTAGACCATATTAATGGGCTCTGTAGTGGCAATGTTCTTCAGATCCTATTTTATATTATTGACCACACATAAAATATTGACCAAATAATATTCATAGTTGGTCCAATAACCTAATGCATCTTTCACCATTTTAAAGAGAATATTTAGGTGTGAAATTATTTTCATGATGTTTTGGAAATCATCCTAACTTAAATCATTGATAATTGAGTGATGAATATAAAGATTTTTATAGATTGTATACATGATTTGCTCTATTTTCAATACATATCATTATGTTTCAACACATGTGAACATTAAAAAAAAAGAATATCTCCAAAAATTATAACTATCTCATTTTCTCTTAATATAAGTTATTGGTGAATGGAAGAATCCATTTTGGACAGTGTCACTACCATTGAGTGTTTAACCTTGGTTTGTTATAAGGATCCCAGAGAATGTGATTTCTAGTTGAGTAGATAACGTGAGACTTAAATATATATAATATTAATTTTTTTTAATGACTCACTCAACTCTTCCAAAATATTTAATATGGAAATGGATTTTATAAGTGGGGTTTTCAATTGAACTTTCATCTATTCTAGGTGTTATACAAGAACCCATTACTATGCCACTTTAGTGATTGGAATTATGAATAACATATACTTAGCCATCACCTACCTAGATAGAACTTGTGTTTATGGTATTTTTTAAAAAATTAATAAAACTACCCATTTTCATATTTTGAAGCTTAAATTGAGATCAATTAGTCTAACCATAAGGATATATGACTAAAAATAAATTATGAAGCATGCAAAGGGTATTTTAATGGGTAAGAGAGTATATGAGAGTTAACCAAATTATGGGGTTGAATTAAATACTTCTTCCAAATTACAAAAAAATATAAAATATGGAAAATGTAATGAAGCCATAATAATTGATTAAATTATTCCATACCAAGCTCACTTAAAATAATACTAGAGTTTCATAAAATAATATTAATCAATTATTATAGAGAAAACCTAATGAGGATGTAATCCATTGAAGGAATACACAATTTCATGTTTTATATCAAAGGTATAAATATAAATTTTGTGTGGATAATATTATTTAAATATTTAATATTACTCCAGCCAACAAAAATAAAAGAATTGAAGAATGACACAAGCTAAGAAAAAAACAAACACTAATCTAAGAAAATAAAAGAGAACCATAGAAATAAAAAAGTACTACCAATCTAAAGTGAAACATGAAGTGAGAAAGCAAATATAGAAAATAAAAAAATGTAATAATAAATCAAAAAATGTAATATAACATAAAAATTAATTAAAAGAGAAACTACAAGGTAACAAAATAAACTTAGATTGCAAATAAAACTAGAAGTTTTATTGAAATATTATTAATTTACAGGATATTTTAAAGTAACTCTGAGAGAATAAAATAAAGATAATAAAAACCCAATAATATTTCATATTCTTAATTTTTAAAGAAAAGCAAAAGTATGTTACACACATATGACTATATTATTTTGATTGTACCAAAGAGGGTGATTCACCATTAGATAATGTGTTGTTTAGTCCTCTTGTATGAGTTCCTATTTTTTTTGAATGATGTCCTTCAAGTGATTTTAAGCCTTTATTTTATAGTTTAATTGTAATTTAGTTACAACTTAATTCTAGTTAACTATAGTTAAATTTAGGTATAATTTAATAAAATTTAAATAAATTAAATTATGTTTTAGAACTAATTATAAATTCATAAATTAAACTTATTATGAATCAAGATATTTAAATATTATAAGAGACCCCAAAAAATTCTTTGACCGGGTGGGGATCAACTTATAACAACTTGGTTTATCATTGATACAAGTTTTCATATGAATTAATTAATGAAAAAATGACTAATATATAAGTAATAATCCATAAAAATATATTATTAATTATCAAACTCTTTATTTAAGAATGATAATACAAAATATAACATTTTATAAACAAGTAAATAAAATCCATTTATTTAAATATCAACTAAAATTCATTTGAAACTAAAATTTTCTCTAAAATTATCAAAAATCAATAGAAAAAATCAAACTACACTAGATAAAAAAATATATCTGATTTGATATTACAATAATCAATCCAGTATTAAATTATAATTCTACATAATAAAAGTAATTAAGTCCAATTGAATAAATTATCAAAAATTTCAAATATATAGAATATAAATAGTAAATAAAATAGAAAATGGTTCTTTCATCATCTAAAGCCAAATAAACTAGAAGAACTCCTTGTTTAATCTAATATATAGTATACTCATGAGGTATAGCTGACATCTCAATCATAGTAATTCCTCCTAACTCATCATCCATTTATACTTAGTTTAATTCATAATATGAGTTATCACAAGTGGAGATGAAAGCAAACATAACTGGTCAACAAAAGGAGTTGTGGATTCAAGAGTGAAAAAGGAATTACTTAAAGGATAAAAATGAGCATAAATATTAATATCATTATGTCAAGGCTACATATGACATGTTGAAATATTTATAAAACTACATATAGAAGAATACTATATTCAAACACCTCTATAAAATAGTTTCCAAGAATTGGTACCATGGGATGACAAAGAAATAGAAGGAATATAACTAAAGATATCCCAAAATTAAGGATAAAAAATACTAAAAATGAAAGAAATCATGAGTGCCAAAACTAAAACCACACGTAAATGTGATAGAGGCCCTTATAAACCTAAAAGGTATACCTTAATAATTATCTAAATCAAGGGCATAGTCTCATTTTTTGAGATATTAACCAAAAATTATTTCTATTATTACTTTGAGAATCTCTACCCTAACCCAAAAAATTATCTTAAAATGCAGAAAGAAAATTGGAATAAGAAAAATGTAAAATAGGCACTCTAGGATTGTGGTAGCTACTTATGCGAGTCCTATGGGAAGTGAATCTAATCATGTGATAGAGGCCAAGGTAAAAATTTAGCGTATCTATTTAGTCATCTAAATTTAAAAAATATATATATAAGGATATTTAGGGAGTCACCTTTGATATATATATATATATATATATATATATATATATATATATATATATATATATATATATATATATATATATATATATATATATATATATATATATATATCAAAGGTGACTCCCTAAATATCCTTAATTACCTTTTATGTAAGGTTAACCCTTATCACATCATTGAATAACTCATTAAGGACTCTATTGGTTTCTTCCATTCATTTGAAGAATTTTCCATTAGTCAAATCTATTGGGAAGGAAATTTTATTGCAAATGGTATAGCTAACTTGGGAGTATATAACTTAGATTTAATCACTTGTCATGGATGTAGCATCATCCCCCTTATATCACCCTCCTTATCTATAATGATTTGAAAGAATTTATTAACGTCTCAAGGGATGGAGAAACACCTGTAAATAGGGGATATATCTAATTCTAATTCGTATTACATCAAGTTTTATGATGTATGTATTTATTTAAAGAATTGCACTAGCTGATATCCTATTTAATGGAATCATTTCAATAGGACTAATTTGTTTCATGAAAAATATATCCATTTGGTTCTCACTTTGAGTCTTATCAAAACATTTTAAAATTTGACCAAGAAGAGAATAGAAGGAATGAGAGGTGATAGGGATTAGCTTGAAGTAATATCTTATATTGTGGTCAAAAATAACTAGAAGGCCTAGTGTAAGCTATGTAAAGGTGGTCTTATTGAGTTTATTATAATAATTTAGGGCCATAATGAATTGATTTCAAAATATTTCTCCCTTGGATGGAGGTAAAGGAAGGTGATATCTTTAGGCCTAAGGATTGACATATATGAGGAGCTAAAAGGTGATGTCACAGGAATGTCAGATGAAGGTACCAAAATTACAAATATATGTGAGTGAAGTATGAATTAATGTATACCTTATTTGAGACCAACACCACCTTATATATATAAAAATGGATACCTAAGAGAAATCTTACCTAGGCATTGGCTAGAAATATGTCTACAGGTCATGAAGTATCTAATTCAGGAGGGTAAATTCATTGACATCTTCTCTCACTACTTTTTTATCTTAAACCATTTCAAGGGAAATTATATTCTAATTCCATATTTTTTAATTATTTCCATTAAAAATATGGTATTGGCATTTCAATCTAATCTTGACATTGATCTCATACACAAAGGAATCATCTTCCTCTTTACCAAGAGTAGGAAATCCCAGAGGGGAATTGAGGTCCAAACTACCAAAAATAGTAGGTAAAAAAATGGGTGAAGATACTAAAAATCTTATTAAAGAGTTTATGGGGGATTCCATCTCTTTTGTACCATCATTCTCTATTTACCCTCAGGAGCCATCATTAGAAGCCTAAATAGGTTGAAGATAAGAAAAGAAAGAGGAAGGTCCAAGATTTCCCTTATCATGGGGAGAGGATAAATAAAAATAATTTTGAAATTTGATCCCTAAGGGATTCTAAAATAAAAAGGAGGAAGAATAGAAATGTATTGGAAGATGCACCTGCCCGCGCCGCCCCCCCCCCCCCCCCCCCCCCTCCCCCCACGCCCGTCATGGGCCATAGGCTGAAATTTCAGAGTTTAAAGAAA
>JARHVA010001756.1:2365000-2605000 GCA_037957365.1 Torreya grandis
AACTTCAAGACTTGAAACTTCATATATAGATAAATTTCATTTTCCCCCTCAATAAAATCAAATTTCAAATATAATCTCATTCTCTGTAACATACTTCCTTTACAAACCTACTAGTTAATTAACCCTCCATTTTGACATGAACAAGAATAACTTGAGAACCACAAACCTTTAAATCTCTATGAGTATTAATTTTACCACCCATTTTTTCCATTCAATTAATTAAAAATCCTTATAATTAAACTCATAATGAAGACCACTATTCTAGAAGAGCCCAAAAACCTAGAATCTTAAAACAAACAAAGTCAACACAACACCTTCTAGTCAACATCCACCTCTAAAAATTCTTATGAACCTAGAGATAACCATTACATACTTCTGTACCAAGATTTAATATTTCACACCATTGGGAGCCTTGAATTCCTATAACCCATTTTAGGACCTACAAGTTCTTAAGCATAAGCTAGGAAACCCAAGAGTAAACAAAAATCTCTAAAAAGACTTTAACATACCTTCAGATTAAAAAACCACTTGGACCATGATATAATAATGTTAACATACCTTTCTATGCAAAAATATAATCTTGGAGAATCACAAATCCACCTTTGGCATCTACGAACCTTTAATCTAAACCTGTAGATTATTCAAACTGAAAAACACCACAACAATACTTACTTCTCCTCTTGAAAGGAGTATATTAAGAAGCATAAATAGAGACACCTCTATACATAAATATTATAAAACAAATAAAAATCCTCATCTTCCTCTTCTTTCTTACACAAATGATACTTATAGTTCTTCTTCTTCTTCTTCTTCTTCATCTTTGGCTTTATAGGAACAAATTCTTCATCTACTACAACATTATCCTTTTCTTCTATGATTAGATTATTAATACATGGAGAAAACATAAATTCATGTCATACAAATTCATCTAAATAATCTTCCTTGTAGCTTGGATTCTCATCAATAGGCACTTATTCAATAACACCAGAATGTTCACTTGGATCTATACTTACATCAGAGCTAGCCTTAATCAATACCTTGGTATTCTCCTTAAGCTTAGTTTATTTTTTCTCAACATAAACATATAATGAGACCTCTTGGGATTATTTAACTTCAAAATCATTCTATACCATAGCAAATAGGTTACTTAGACCTACAACCTCATCATGACTCATACTTATCACATTTGGTTTGCATGAGTTCACTTGCCTTCTATCTTTCCTGATAAAACCTATTATACCTTATAGGCCTTTAATTTTATAATATAACAATGCAACCTCTCTATTCATAATTGAAGCATACTAGAATTTTTACAATAAGCTCTTTCTACATTTCTAGATTTGGACAATATGTTACAATGTGTCCTAGTTCATAACAACTATAACACTCAATATCTATTAAATAAAACATAACTTATCTTTCCTTAAGTGGAATTTTTTTATAAAGTTTCCAATATCATGGTATTTGAGGCACTCAACCTTGCTTACACATTTTGACTAATGACCCTAATCATAGTTTTAAGCAAACTCATTATTAGCAGGTGTTTTACATTCTCTACCTCTATGCCCAAACTAATTACAAGTATAATGATAACCATTAAAATTTTCATGCCTCAATCCATTTGGGTGTATGATCTAATTTTATTTTATTATGCTAATACCTTCATTCCTTGTCTAATTATTTATCTTCAAAGGTTGATCCACCTTGTTCACATTAGTCTTCATCTTGTCTTGAGTTGAAGTCTTTGGTTCTTCTTTGTATCCAAGACCAATATTTTCACTTTCATGATTTTGATCATTTAAAATGTTAGATATATCACTTGAGATGTTTTAAAATCTTGAAAATGAAATTAATTTACTAGATACCTTCTTTAATTCAGATTTCAATAACTCATTTTCAATAACACACCTTACACATTCATCTTTTTTAGCTTTTAGGATAGTAGATAGGACTTCCAGTTGAAAACTAATATGTTTGACCATATATTCATGCTCCTTGGAATTTTCATACATTATTTCCTCAAAAACATTACATTGATCCTCAAATTACTTGAGCTTATATTTCATCTTCTTATTAACATTCTTCTCAATCTTCAGTTCTTCATGAGTATTAGCCAATACAGTCTCATAGTCCACCTCATCTTCATCTTCATCATCATCAAAATCACTCTAAGTAAACACATTATGATGTGAACAACTTCCTTCCTTATCCATTAATATATTTTCATATTCAATAGAACCATCATCTTCATGATCATAGTCTGAGACATTGTCTTCACTCTCTTTTGATGAGATATAATCTTCTTTGGTGTATATACTCTTGTTATTTATAAAGTACTTCTTATTTTTATCAAAACTTTTGAATCCATTTTTTTATCATAGCTAAAATATATATTTCCATCATCATGGCCTTGATCATGTTCTTCATTATCAACCTTATTATACTTATGAGGGCACTTATTAGCAAAATGTCCTATCTCACCATAATTGAATCATTTGAGGGGTAGCTTACCTTTATAATTTTCTAAACCTATTTTAAATTTCTTTGAAATCAAAGAAATTAGTTAATACTCATCTATATTAGGAATGTCATCCTCATTGAGTTTCTTACCTTGAAACTTATTTTTTGTTTGCATTTCAATCTTAAAAGTTGCTTCCTTCTTTGGAGGTATATCATCATTCTTCCTCATCTCATAGGTAGTAATGGTGCCATAGAATTGATCCATCTTCAACTTAGTAAGATCATAACTCTCTTCTATAGCAAATACTTTTAGATCAATCTTTGGGGATAGAGACCTTAATACCTTTTGAATAATAATAGTCTCTTTAATATTCTCTCCAAGACCTTTGATGATGTTCACAATGTCATCAACTTTATATAGAAAGGATGTCATAGTATCTTCTTTATTCATCATGAGATTTTCAAATTACTTTCTATTAGTTTGAAACTTAGCAAGATTAACATTTGAATATACTTCAAAAATAGTCTTCAATTTATCCCATAATTCCTTGTCACATGTGTAATGAATTACTTTGGTGAAATTAGTTTCTATAAGACCATAAGTGATGATATTCATTTCCTTAGGGTTATTCTCAAATATCTTCTAGTATGAAACACTAGATGGAGGAATAGTAGGAATAACATAACCATCCACAAAATATTACCATACATCAAACCCTAGGGACATAATGTATTTTCTTATCCTAGAACTCCAAAAAGCATAATTAGATCCATTGAACATTGGTACTTGCTTAGTAAAGAAACCACATTGTACATTTTGACTATCCATTTTACATTGGATAACCTTCTAGCTATCAAGATTTTACCAAAGGACCTTGCTCTAATACCAATTGTTAGAAGTATAATCTATTGATAGGGGTGGGGGTGAATCACTGGTGGAAAAAAATCCAAATCAATTTCCAAACTCTTGAAAATACTTAAGCATTCAAAACAAACATTCATGAAGCGTAAAGATTATTCATAGTAGTGAAAAAGGAACATAATGCAAGATCACATACACAACACAAGATCTACATGGGAAACCCTCTTGGGGAATAAAACCTACTCTCAAGCCTATAACACATGGACTATTTTCCTATAATATGATATAAAACAAGATATTGATCAATTCCTTCTAATCAGGAACCTTTGGTTAAGTCCTTATGAGTTACAACCTTGAGTAAGTCCTTTAGATCAAAGGTATTCTAGTAAAACCTTATTTCACAAGGAATAAATTCTCCTAAGGAAGATAAATTCAATTATACCCTACTTGATATTAAAACTTCCACCTTAGAAATAATGTTTGAAACACTTAATGATGGACCTCTTTATTATCTAACCCTTGTACAACCTTTCTCTCTTTCTCAAACAATACTCTCACATGGGAAAATATCTTCATACAACTTCACACTATAAGAATGCTATATTATCATTAAAAACATGATCTATATATCATACACATATTCTTTGATCTCCTCTACTAATCAACCTAATAAATGGGCACTCTCACTCTCCTTTGCCTTCCTTTGTTCTCCTAAACTCACATCTAAGTCTCTTACTTGTTGGTCTATAACCCAACACATCTGGTTCCACTATGTATAGAGTAATCATGAATTAATCAAGATTAAAATATTTATTTATCAGCCACAAAATATTACATCACCCCTAAGGAATATCATATGGGTCATACTTAAGCACAATCCCCTTTCAACATAGGCCTAAGTCACTTTTAGGTCCTATAGAGACCCCTTCTCCTCTTTGATATATCTTCGAGTAGATTAAGAACATAGGACCATTTATAAACACATAGGTCCACTCTTTATGTACCTTAAGACATATTAAAATGATCAAAGTCACCAAAATATTCTTTTGATAGAACCCAATTACCTCAAACACTTATTTGTACACATAGACAACAAGAATGAGAACACAATCAACTTCAAAACCTTTTTTCATAATTCATACAATTTATCAAATCTTCAAAATGCACATAGAACATCCTCATGGATTCTAAAAAAATCCCCAATAGATAATTCACCATGAAATAATAAAATAACAACTACATGAGCTCAAATATCCTTCTTGAATCACTTGAAGAATGTATACATAAACATAGTCAACTTTGGAGCTCAATATATATTTCCATACATACTTTCAGATATTTTAATCCATATTTTCATATTTACCTTTGATTCCTTTACCACTTTGATATTTAATACATGAGAAAATTCATATTCCATAAAATTATATGATTGAAATATAGAGCTCTAGTTTTTCTTGTGTTAAACTCAAATATTTGAATAACAACAGTCACAATTAACCTTCAAACACAATGCTCATATATCATGGACTCTCATCTTAGGATCAATCTCACATGATTGATCATGTTTGAGATTTAATACATATAAAACCAAATCCAATTATTAAATATCTATCACATTTACCTCATCTCATGAAATCTAAGAACTTTGACTTAACATGCTCTGTTGATCTCTATGGATCAAACAGGTCTTTATCGATCAATGCTCATCATTCAATCAACTATACAAATGCTTGGTCACCATTGCATCCTTATCTTGTATCTTTGATTATATTTTAAACATCATGTAAATGTACTCATCTCACTATATCCTATATCCTTGGAGAAAATGTGTACCATTGATCTTGCTTAAGCTTTAACACTTTCAAAAATGACTAAGCATGGGGACCCTTTCAATTTGCATGAGTATCCACTTTACACCTCAATAAATTCTTCTATGCTTAACTGTAAGATCTCAAATTTGGACTAGATGATCTCCTCTCATAGGATAATCCAACCATATGACTCAATACTCTTGTAACTATTGTTAATACAAGATATAACACCATTAAAATACCTTCTCATAAACTTCTATCACATAGCTAACCATGTCCAAATCTACCTAAGAGGCTAACTTTGATCATCCATAAAATTTTAAATACTTCAATGCATGATCTCAAACTTATCACAAATCATCTTTACTCAAAAATAAATAAACCCATATGATCAAATTATCTTCACACCTTTACATGTTCAAGATAAAACATCATTAAAATGCTCACTCAACTTTTATGCCACATTACAAAATTGGCTATGGGAAAATATAGTCAAAATGCTTGGGATCCCAACTTTTCACATCAATAACTTTTGATGTACTACATTGCATGATTGAAAAATCAGCTCAAATAAAATAGGTCCAAAATTCAACAAACCCATATGATAAACATGTCTTGAAATGTCTACACGTGCAAATTTTTACCTCAACAACATGTTTACTCAGATCTTTCTAGCCAATTACAAATTTGGATATGGAAAATTTAGTGAAATCTATCTTAGAATCCAAATTTTCACCCTCATATATTTAATCATGATTCGATGCATGAATTGAGATCTGATACATAAAAACTAGGGTCTACAATGATCATAACCATATGACCACATCCCCTTGACTCACTCCCATATGGCAATAGTGACATCATCAAACTACCTACTCAAATTTTCTATCACTGAACCCAAAGTGTCTGGATGAAAATTATGATCAACTAAATTAATTCTAACTATGTACACAAGCTCTCAAAGAATAGATAACATCTTAGGGACCCCTTTCACATGTTTAATACTCCATAATCAACCTTGAACACCTCTGACAATTCAAACTCTAAAGATCAACTAAGCCACCTTCAAGCATACACGAACAAACATATTGAACACTTTATCATTGTCACTTAGACTATCAAGTCACTTCATCCACTCACCATAGCATCTCAATGATATCACCATGACATTATCATGATAAATATCCAACATAAAGTAATTGGCAGTCTAGATAAACATTACCCAGATAGTATGTTGTTGAGGACTATTTTTTTATTCTATTTATTATTAAGAATAAATTTGGTGTTTGGATTACATTCATTTAATTTGAGGGACTAAATGAATGTAAATTATATTTATATACTTAGATTAATTTTAAATTAGATAAATGGAATATTATGAAAAAATATATTGTTTTTTAATATTACTTATTTATTTTTGAATCTTGTATTCATGACCCTAATTAAGTTGTGGATGGATTTCACTGGCTTAATTAACACTATCAATGTAAGATAATGAGTAATCTAATCAAATGGTGTGTATGAATTTGAATGATCTTATAGATCACTTATTATAAAAACTTTGACCAAATTAATGTTGATGAGACATTATCATTTCATATGTTGATATAGTTTTCATAATTATGAGATATCAAATTAGAACATATTTCTTTATAGTACACATTAGTACACATTATGTATTAAATATATTTAACACATGAAGGGAGGGTATCGCATTATTAGGATATAGTGTGGTGGATCTATGGTTTGTGGTTGGTGTGGAAAAATTTTCTATACATGAGACTACACGTGAGATTACATATTGATACTTGAGTTGTGGAGAATATAGAGTAGTCATGTTTTAGTCATTATTAATATAATTATTGTAATTTTGAATACTATTACTTGTATTTATTATGCTTATATAGCAAAGGCTATAATGATGTAACAACTATGGCTTAAATTGTACTATTTCAATTATGATGTGATGTAATATTTATAATTATTTAGTTTTATTCATAAATCCCATTTATGTTCATTTTTATCCTTAGATAAGTGGATTAGATAAAACTTTTAAGGTTAACTAAATTAACACAATTAGTTAAAGATCACTAATTAGGATTTTTTGTGGTGAAATCTATTTGTTGAATATGTGTTTTGAAAAAAATTATTGAATTTTTTTGGTAAAACGTAGTGGGTTTTTTACACATATGGTCACCCTTATAGATTAATTTAATGTTATGAAAACATAATTATAAATCTTGAAGTAAGTCTAGAGTAACCCTAAATCAGTAGAAGGTAGAACCTAAGTTTCAAATCTAGATGCCACTCATATCAATAAATTCAAGGATGTCATAGGGTCCAACCATAGTAAATTTACCTCTCCATTAAGCATAAATATAAAGTGAAAAATAAAAATTATTTATAAAACAAAGATCATTGTCATGGTCCCCAAGGCAAAAGGGTCAACTTTGTAGAAGAAAAGAATAGTAGAAAAGCTTGAGCATTCACACAAGAGGTAGAACAAATAACACTAAGCTGAAGGAGAGAATAAATAGTAACACACTCACTATGATGGATAATTAGGTTGGTTCATAATATCCTTTTGATTAATTCATGCATGTGTCTTTATTTGAGTGTTTCTTACTCATTGGCTAGTTTAGGGGTTTAACAGTGTTTTAGTGGAAGTCTTTGGTTATTAGTTGGCCCATATGGCCTATTTCATTTATATTTCCTTGTTGGTATTTATTGTTTATTTGTTGAAAATTTTAGTTTTAGTATCCATATAAAACCTTAGTTTCACCAAATCAAATAAAATATAAACATTTCAAATACAACTAAAATTCTATGAAAAATATATTAAAGAAGATTTAAAATTTCAAATGAAATTAAAATTAAAAAATTATTTTCAAAATATCTAATTGTTTTCTCATAATAAATTATATATCATAAAAACTAAAATAATGTATTGTATCATATAAAAATCCATTGGACCAAATATTTATTATCTAAGAATCAAGAATCTAAGTTAAACTTCCACTATTTCCACAAAGCTTTCAAGATAAAAAGGTATGCAACATAATAAAACCATTTGAAATTTTTTATATCTCAAATAATATCCTTCAAGAAAATAATTTTGTCACAAATTTATCAAAATGAAAATCTATTGTATATTTTGAAAAAATAATTCTTTCATTGTATTGATACTTGCATTCAAAATGACAATATATCATAATATAATATCAAAACTTATCAAAACAAGAACCTAAGAATTCATTTCATGCTTTGAAATATACCAAATATTTTTATGTATTAAAACTTCAAAAAATAATAACCTCATGTATCTCTTTACAAAAATATATCAATATTATATTCATCACAAGTCAAAATGTTATTTTATCTTGTTTGCAAACCATCGAGAAAGTCCAATAATAACAATAATAATTTCATGAACCTTATAAAACACATGTAGAATGAAATGTGAACATTATAAATGATACAAAAATAATACCATAAATTAATACAAGTATTAAAAATATGTGATGAAAAAAATATTCAAAGATCCATTTTAAACTGAGTATCAAGTATTATATTGTGTAACCATAAAAAAACATATTATCAAAATAATGAACATGATAATTTCACCAATAATTCATCATATATATGAGTTAGAATCATGCATGAAAAGTGAAATATTGTAAACTCTTTGTTCATAAATATATGCTCATTACTTAAAACTTCAATATGACATACACCATTAAACTATCACAAAATGAGTCCAAAGTATGCATGTATAATTTAAATTTTCATACCTAGAAATATATCCAGACTATTCATAACTTCATCATGAAAAATATAATTTGACTAAAATTCTAATGAATTTTGAATATATACACATATTTTGAAATTTAAATATTTTCATGTAGACAACAAAAGAAATTACCATTTTTTATAAAATAGGTTTAATTTCTTTTTTGGTATATACTTTTTATAAAATTCTAAAAAGTATAAATAATATTATTTTCAGCTTGGATAATCAACTATTATGTTTCTATACAAAAACCCAGTAACAAAATCTTCTTATTAATTTAAAGCTACAATCAAAGGTTTTGAAGATAATCCCAAATTCAAAAATCAAATACATGAAATTAAATAATGACAATAAGATAAAATAAATTTAGAGATAATTTCAATAAAATTTATATATAATAAAAACCATTGAAAGGTATAATAGGGTATGTGAGTGGAGTTGGGAGAAAATTCCATGGACATTTCCACTAATGTATACATGTTATGACCATAAAATGTATGCATTATAGTCATAACACCTACATGTTATTTGAATTTAGTATCAAAAGCACAAAAAATAAACATGTACACATTATAATGGGTATGTTTTATAATGTTTAAGTGTTATATATATCTAAAGTAAGGCATACACATTCCTATCATATTTCATTAAAAAAGATCAAAAGATATATTGGTAGTTACAAATGGTCTACTAGCAGATGGTTTATAAAAATAAATTTTAAGTATAAAATAAAATCTATTTTAGTAAATATAATAAATTAGGTTCACTCTACATATAATATATTTCATCTCATAGTTACACTCTTTATGATGTGGAAGCTAGTTTTTCAAAATCTAATATAGTTAGTACTTAGGCATTTTTCAAGGTCTCAATATTACACCTAGGGATTTTAGGGCATAACATTTATAATTGATGTCAATTTTTGGTAAAAATATAGTAATTTTTAAATTTTTGTGCCTTTTAAAGTAATTAATATCATTTATAGTAGTCTTAAGTTTGTCAAAATTGAAGTTTTCAAATCACTCACTTTGAACTTGATCCAAAGTGGTTTGATTAGGACAACATCAGTCACATTGATGAATTACACATAATAAATGATAAATTTGTGTTAGTTTCACTTTATCATCATCTCTCCCTCATCCCTAATCACTTCTTAATCATACATCATCACCTATAACCACTCTCTCCTCAATCCCCATTGTCTCTAATCACTCCCTCATTAACCCTCACTATCCCTCATCATCTCTAATCATTCCCTTATCATTCATAATTAATCCTTCATTGACTCTCAACATCCCTCATCATCCCTAATCACTCCCTCCTCATCCCTCATCATCCCTAATCACTCTATCATTGACCCTCACCATCCTTTATCATATGTAATCACTCCTTAATCATCCCCAATCACTCCCTCATTAAATATCACCATCCCTCATCATCCATAATCACTCCCTCATCATCTTTAATCACCACTTCATCATCCCTGATCATAGCTCATCACTTATCATCCTTAATAACTAAATATTGACCCTCACCATTACTCATCATATTATAATCACTCCCCCATCATCCCTAATCACTCCAAGTGGATCATTGATAATCATGTATGTATGATCCATAATCACTCCCTTTCATCCCTAATCACTCCTTCCTCATCCCTCATCACACTTAATAACTCCCTAATTAAACTTCACCATCCCTCATCATCCCTAATCACTCCATCATACTCCCTAATCACTCCCTTACTAACCCTCACCATACAAAAAGAAACCAGACAGGACCAGAAAACATAACCAACTCTACTCAATATTTCCTCATCCCTCATCATCCTATACCCATTCCTCTTGGTCACAATTAATGTGCGCCAAAGATCCAAGTGGATCATTAGATGTAAATCATGTATGTAGTGTGGTAGTGGCATCTTCAATTTTATCTAAAATATCAATTAAAACATTTTATCAAACTCATGTTCTGCCTTTTCTCTCTCCATTCCTCAAAATTCTTTTAGTAACCTCGGCCCCTAGTTCAATTACAATGATAACTTTCATGATAAAAACATCTCCAAATATTTCACCACATCTATATATCTTACCAGTAAAATTTGTAACCAACCAACTTTGGTAATTTTGTCTTTCTCTTTTACAACATGAATTTTTCCCCTGGTTAGGGTTGTTAACCATATAAGAATAAAGTCTTATTAAACTTACCAATAGTTCTTGTAGACTTAAAACTATGCTTAATACATATCAAATGAAATAAAATATTTATCAATGATACCATATATATAAAATAAATGCATATTTAAAGTCCATTAGGAATAATTTGATTACCACTATATGAATAACCAAACAAAATAAATGACCAACATTAATATCAAATTATCTAGGTTTAAATTTTTTTTCCACCATAAGATATAGCCATCGTGACTATGGTTATAGTCACATTCAAATATTCAACATCAATATAGTAAAGTAATATAATAAACATGATTATATTGGTAAAAAAAGGCACTTGGGGAAATATTTGATTTATATCATGAAATGGAAGCTTGGTTTGAATCTTGATAGTGATGCTCTTATATAAATTTTACCATGGATTATATTAATAGGACTCCCTCTAGAGTTCTATGAGGAATAAGTCTTCCTAAGTATTGCACATCTTATAGGACAACCAATGTCTATTGACCCAATCACTAAGTCCAAGATAAGATTGGTCAAAGACAAGATCAAGCTCTATGTCCAAATAAACAAACTAGTTTTAATAAGTATCTAGCTTAAATATAAATTTATGAAATAGACTTAGAAAATTATTTATGATAGGGATGAGGTTAGATACAAAGTATGTGATTTAGTAGGCCATTAAGAAAGTTGACACCTAATCCTTAACAATAAGTTGGAAAATGAGGTGGTATAAAAGCCAATTGAGAATGGGAAAAATCTTTTGGATCCACACATGTTTAAGGAAAAATATAATGTTGAAGCTCAGGCCTCAATGTTTTAAAAAGGATATGATAATACCTATGGGGACAAATGGATTTTAAGGAATGATAAGGAAGTTAATCTTTCTCTTATGCCCTCAAAAAAGTTCTTAGAACAAAAGATTTCAATTTTATAAGATATTATACAAATCCTAAGCCCAAAATAGAAAGGTAAAAAGATTTATTCTAAGGGTGTTAGATCCTCTTTTGATCCCCAAATTCATAAGTTTAAATACCCCTTGATGGGAATGTCATCACTGATCTCTTTTGAGATGATCTACATGACTCCCTCCCCAAGAACAAATATGGATGGAATCCCTCATGATCAAAGTTTACCTCTTAGCTAGATCGTATCTAAGAATAACATTTTAAAGGTATTAAGGTAACCTTGTTACCTAAGGAGGTTAATTGGATTGAGGAAAAAAATTTAAAAGAGGAAAGGATAAAAATGACTTCCAAGGCCACTGAAAGAAGAAAGAAAACATAAAATAATAAAGAAAAACCCGTAAAATATAGTAAAGGAAAATATTAGGGATCATCGATGATCCTTAGACAATCCAATCTTATCTAATATTCATGAAACTTTTTTTCTCCGATTGAGGTCTCGTAGGACGTATATGTGCTAAAAAGTTTTTTTTGGGTTTTATGTATTTCAAGTATGTTAATTTCAATTATGCCATTAAATATTTATTGTGTAATGTTGAATTTTTAATTAATTTTTGGTGACTTGGATGGGGATGGTTTCCATCTCCCAGGAGAGCTCTTGATTAAAGTTGTTGGATAATTATTTTTTTCTTTTATACCCATTTATATTCTTAATGGTTGGAGAAAATTTCCCTTAAAAGATATGACAGATAGAAAATTTATTCTTCTACCCATGTAGGTGTAAATTCAAACATTCTCTGACTACTTCAATTATTATTAATTTTGACATTCATATCCATCCCTTCAAATTTTGGGACACTATGTCAAGAATGGAAGAGGAATCTATGAGAGGTGACTTTAAGCCTTTGAACATTAAACCTACTTCAAGGAATATAGTTTTGTACATTCTCATTAAGGTCCTTGATGAAGCTAAATAAAATTACAATTCCCTGGTGGGAAAATTTATGGGAGCAATTAATGGACTGAAGTAAGTAGAAATTAGAAAAAAATAAAATGGAAAGGGATTGATGGATTTAAAATCTTTATTTTTAATAATCACCATCTATTATTTTTTTTGCTTGCAACGAAGATTACACAAGAATCATTAATTAATGACCATGGTTGATGAGAAGGGAAATCCTCATGCTTCAACCTTAGAGATTAAATTAGTCTCATTTAAATTTCAAAATTAGTCAACATCTTTTGTATCTATAACTCCTTGGCTTCCTTCCCACATTCTGGATGGACTAGACCCTAGAAATATTTGAAAAAATGTTTGGTTCACTTGTGACTATTGACCCTACCACTTGCTCTTACAAGAGGTTGATCTCAAACATAATATGTGTAATAGTGGCCATGGAATAGAATCTTCTTAAATCCATTTTGATGATGTCTACCTTGGGATCATAGAACTTTGAAATCATGTTTGATAGGGATAAAGAGATCTATTTAAGATGTAGTAAATTTTTCTATCTTGAGTATTCATGCATGGTGTCTCATGGAGATCTGAATTATTTTCTCAATCGAGAAGACTATAATGACCCTGAAGGTTTTTATAAGTTTGATGGGTAAATTTTTGACATCCCCCTATTTAAATTCTCAAAAAGGCTAGGAGTTAATATGAGTTGTATCACATTATAATTTTGAACTATTTATACTATTTTTCATAGTTATCTCTATTGGGTGGTACTTTTGGATGTTGGATCTCCTTTCCTCTTTTGGATTATTTTATGTCTATGGAAACTATCCTTGGGGTGTGGGAATGTGTCCCTTTTATGCTGTGTTATTTATCCCTCTTTAGTTGTTGTGAGGGATTTTTGTCTAATTGGGCCTATCTATTTTGTATTTGGTCTCTTATGCATTCCCATGTTGGATCTTTATCTATTTCTTGATATCTATGTTGGTTCCTTTTAAGCCCTCTCTAGGGAAGACTTAGGCCTCCCATTATGTTTGATTTGGGTTCCACACTAGTTAAAGGTGGGTTTACCTTAATCATAACAAAGAGGGAATTTTATTATGATGTTAGATAATTATAGGTTCTTAATGTATTAAAATATATGATAATAACTTGTCGCCCTAAAGTAGGGTATGTGGCATCAATTATCTTCATTGACTTAGAAAATAGATATTATTACTCTTCATTCTCATGTTGAAATTGTTACTTGTCTTATTTTTATTGGTTATATGTTTACATTATATAGATTTGGATGGTACTTGCACCTTTAATATAGTTTTCCAAATAAATTTATCCAACATCGATAGAAACATGTTTAGCCATGGTGGAAAGAGTAAGCTACATTTTTGGAGCTGAGTACGGCATTTGGGTTTGGTGAAAATGTTATGTGGACATCATAAATGTTTTTTTTTGGTGGTTGGATCTTGGATATATAACCATTAGGACCTTATTATATTCTCTCTATCATTTATATCTTCCTATTATGAGCTAACATTTTCTAAACCTGATCTCACTATGGTGCCCTCTAACTATGCTTAAAATTTGATTAGCTTGTTATCTGGCCCCTAATATTATGTGTTGTCTCTTTGATAACTTGGTATAATGTCCCATAAGTTGTTCCCATGGTTTCCTTCCCAATGTAATCTTGTTTTGCATATCCATCATGATTATTTATTCCTATACCTAATCTTTCTTCCCCTACTCTTTGTTATATTTATAATTTTATTCTTTTTACTACTTCTTATGTTCCTATTTTTTATGCTTATTATCATCTTACTCTTTTGACTTGGGATAATTTATTGGCTATTGATTTATCCTCTTCACTCTATTTCTATGCTTATTCCTACTTCTGTAAGTCCTCTATATTTTTGTCCTCATACTCATTAGATATTTATTCCACATCAACCTTAATACTAATTTTTTAATTCATCCATAAGCACCTTTTTGTAAGACACCATAAATAAGTATCTTGATAAGATATTGGATGATGGTGTCATTTTTAATGTAAAATACTCATATTGTATAGATAATTTTGTGTATGTTAGAAAGAAAAATGGTGATATCTATATATGTAGAATTTAGAGACTTTAATAGAGTAAGTGTTAAAGATAATTTACCTTTACTTGGTATAGATCAGATCTTTTATAATTTTTTAGGATTTGAAATGATGTCTCTTATTGATTGATTCTCAATTTATATTCAAATTTTTGTGAATTTAGAAGATAAACACAAAATCACTTTTAATATGTAAAGAGGAACATTTGCCTTTAACAAAATGGCTTTTGGTTTAATTAATATAGATGCCACTTTTTATATAGATATTCATGTAGTCTTTGATGACTTGATTAGAATTATTATTCAAGTCTACCTTGTATATCTCATCATGCATTCTAAAAAGAGGAAGAAGCATATTGATCATCTACATGATATTTTCACTATATGTATAAAATATGGTATCTCTCTTAATCACCATAAATCAATTTTTGGAGTCATTAAGGGCATGTTATTAGGACTTATCATCTCTAATAATGAAATATCAATTAACCCTAAATGCATAAAGGTATAAAATATATACCACCTCTTAAATATCAATATGGCTATAAGTCCCTTTTTTTTAAATTATTTTTTTACATAAATTTATTTCAAATTTTACCAATAAATATAATCCCTTACTAATTTTTCTAAAGAAAAATAAGATATACATATGGGATATAGTTTCCAATTCAGAATTTAATAGTCTAAAATATGGTATTGAAAGTGCATATGTAATTTTTAAACCTAAGTCAAACAAACCTCTCATTTTATATTTCAATTCTACTAAAAATTCCATAGGTGTTTTTATTACTCAACATGATACTAGTCATGATGAAAGGCCTATTGGATACATAAGTAAAGTTTTTTAAAGATACATAAAATAGACATACTTTAATTGAAAAAAATGTTCTTTAATTAATATCATCCCTAAATAAATTTAGATATGTTTTAATGGGAAATAAAGCTATTGTTCATTAAAATGCACCTATTCTTTTTAATCTTGTAGAGAAAATAACTATTCAAAAAAGGTTAGCAAAGTGGATTTTTAAATTTGAAGAGTTTGATATTGAATTTAAAAATTCCAAAACTATAAAGGGAAATGATTTAGATAAACCTATAGCTGAAAATGAAACCTCTAGCATAATTGTTTTAGTTCTTTTGATTGATGATGCTCTTCATTCTGAACATCATTTTAAAATAATGAAGATTGCTTATTTTTAAAAACATTTTAATGTTGGCCTTGAAATGCATGATTGAGACTTTTTATTTTCATAAGATAATTGGTACCATGGTTTAGTTTATTATTTAAAAATAAATCTTATCCCAAAATTTTAGATAAAAGATAAATAATGATACTTATATTATAGGCTTTAAATATTATTTTGTTAGAAAATTTATATTTCATAGGAATAGGGATGGTGTGTTATTACATTGTTTAGCTCGTGATCAAACCCAAAAGGTCTTTAGGGGATATCATAAAGGTAGTTTTGGTGGACATTACATAATAAAATATACTACATATAACATTTTATATGTAGGATATTATTATCGTACATTGTTTTAAGTTTCATACAAGTTAGTTTGATCATGTATGACATGAAAAATTTGTATTAATAATGATATTTTACTTGATATGCCTTTGAATCCTAATTTCCTAATGTTTTTTCACTAATTAGATTATTGATTTCATTTTAAACATTCATCCTCCTTCCTCAATTGGACATATGTATATATTGACTGCTACAAATTATTTCACTAAATGGCATAAATCCATAGCTCTAAAAAATTCTATTACAATTGAAGTTATTTCTTTTCTAGAGAATCAAATTTTCTCAAGATTTAGTTTTTCTTATGAAATAATATCTGATAATGATCCTAAATTTATTTTCAATGATTATTTAGAGTTTTTTGGATGGTTTTCAATTATTTATAATCATTACTCAAAATATTATACTTAAGGGAATGGAAAAGCTAAATATACCAATAAAAATTTGATCTCAATCATAAAAAATATAGTTTTTGAAAATAAACATGATTGGCACATCAAAAGTTTTGAAGCATAATGGGCTGACTGTACTATGGTGAAATTTGTAATAGCTATTCTCAATTTATGTTGGCATATAGATTAAAATATAATCTATTTATAGATCTTCAAATTGCTTCTTATATAACTTCTTTTCAATATTTTATACAAGATACTAACATTTTTGAGCAAATACTTGATGATATATTAGACCTTGAAGAAACTAAAGCCATTGCTTTGCAAAAAAATAGAAAAGGATAAGGATAAACTCAAAAAAATTTGAAAAAAAAATTTTAAAAGTTGGTGATTTAGTTTTATATTGGGAAAAATCTCATGAAGAGCCTAACAAACATAAAAAATTGATTCACTTTGACTTGGACCATATAAAATTATTGTCATTATTGGTAGAAAGGCCTTTTATTTATAGGATATTGATGAAAATTAGATGCATTATTTAGTTAATGGTCATCATTTGAATACTTTATTCAATTTTCTTCCATTTATTTTTGTCATGTTCATTAATTCTTTTCTATTATGTTGCCATATTTATTTTTATTTCTTTGTTTGGTTTTGGTTTTAATTTAACCCTTTGTTAAGATCTATAGGATTTCATCATTATTAAAGTAAAGATATTTTCTTCTTTAATATCACTATAAGTATCTTATATGAAATATTTAAACACTTGGTTAACTTGGATCAATATTTTATAAATAAAAAGTACTACATATATTATTTTTGTGAACATTACATTTCTATCAAAATTGTTATTATAGGTTAATGCATTGATTTTAACGAAACCTAAATTTTCATGTTTATCTTTCTTATTCTTCATGTCATGATAGTTTAAAAATTTATCCCTTGATATTAAAAATTTAAAGGGATTAATGCATATTTACTTAGGAAATGATTTACATGAATCACACTCCTAAGTCTTTTGAAATTCACATTTTTTATTTACAATCCAATTTCACAAGTGAAACTGGATAGCAAGTTCACTAGTGTTATATAAATTTGAAGTACCCCATTTTTTAAAGTAAATTCACTTGTATGATTTTTGTGTGACATAATGGATTATTGATTTATTTATATATCTTAAAATTTAAAGTGGTTTTTACATATCATAAATTGTGATCAAATGTCACAAAAACATTACATGCATTTAGTAATGCAATAATGACCTCCATAAAATTTTAAAAGGCATATGAAATAAAATAATATAAATGATAATAATATTTTTAGTTTTTTTATTTCTTTCAAGTAAAATTTTAAATGATTAATATTGCATGATTTGATAAGTTATTATTATTTTACTTTGTATTACTTTCATGTGACTTGACAATTGATAGTCTAAAAATGTAACTAACAATGATTTATCAGGTGGACATTTTATGTTTTCATAAACATGGGTTAGTAAATCTCATGTTGTGAGAATATCACTCTATAATAGTATCATCATCACATGAAATGGAATTCATAGTTTTGGTTATCATTTGGTGAAAATTGTTGCCTACAAGTTGGTTATATTATCACATAAATCTTGGTCACAGTACATTTGGCATTAAAAAGTTATAAGGTATAATTTTGAAATAAACTTAGGTTTATTCAATGCATATTGATTACTTGTCATAATTGTTTAACATGAAAAATATAAGACATTAGTTTTTTCATAATTTAAATTGTTAAATTACATATGAGGTGTCTTTTATGACATTTAAGTGTGATTTGTCTATGAATTTTGGACAAGAAACCTAGAAAATATTTGGTGTATATAGGTAACCATATTGATAATCTAAGCATTTAATAAATCACTATTAAATTCTAGTTATCAATGGAAGTATAGGTTTCAAATGCTAAACTTAGTAAGGTGATTGGGTTTCCTATTAGATAAATTAAATGCATTTCATGATAGGTTTTTATTTATGGTGGCTTATTTTATTTTTTCACTTTGCTAAGATGGAGGAAATCTACACCTTTAACATTAACTGACCTTAGGTAGTTATCTCATTATTTAAAATTTGTCAGTTTCCTTCTTGGTTCTCATTCTACTAATCTTTTTTATGGAAACCTCACTCTACTAGCTTGGATTTTTGAAGGTAGCTTAGATTTTGATAGAATTTGGTTCATTATTTGACAAACATGTACACATTTTTAGTTTGTTTTTCATTCTATGGTGATAAAATTTAGTATGCAAGAAAATATTTTCATTTCTTTAATGAAATCATTTTACATATACATTTATTTACTCAAAAGTTATTTTGGGATTAAACCTTCAAAAATAATTTTGTTTAAGTCAATTTCGATACATTTTAAATAAAATCATGTGTTTTTATATTTCATGTGAGTTTTAGTGGACAATCAATGACATTTCAATTTTAGTTTACATAGATGCCATAGTGCATTGATATGGTTATTCACGCTCATTGGATTTATTGCATGTATTAACTAAGTATTCATGTGGTAATTTTAAGGAAAGTATTCAAGAATTTTAGGGTATGATGATCAAATAGTTATGTCTGCATAATTTGGGAAGTCTTATAGTTAAATATTATCATCTGAGTATAACCATGCATAGTTCTAATGTGATAGCTTAATTTTGCACTTAATTTCATTCTTGTTGATCATAATTTAAATATTTGTGTACATGCATAAATCAAATATTATGGTTGAATTTCATAATTAATAGGTTAAATTATTGGTTTTAGTATATTATTTTGTATTATTGATAATTTTTGAGTTTTGAGTAGCTATATTTTTTAAATTTCAAAGTCTCTTACCGATGTGATGTTTTTACACATCTATTTATTTACATTTGTCATGTATGATTCAATGGTATTCTTTTTGGGTTTTTTTAAAGCATTAAATTTAATGGTGAAGTTGAAATGGTGTTTTTAATGATATTAATATAGAGTGGAAAGTGGTTAATTTATATTTTTAAATTTGATTCATTTGAGTTTATATACATAGTGGAAAGATAAAATTAAAAAAATCATTTTATTGAATGCATTAGGTTTACATGTTAGTCTTGGATTTCATAGTTGGTAGATTTTAGTATTTCAAAAATAGTTTAAGTAATTTTAGTTTGATGGTTTAGTTATTATGTATATCTATTGGTTCAATATTTTGAGATTTGGCTCTATTTTTCAATTTTCATGTCTAGATGATTTTGTTTGAATTTTTATCATGTGAATCATATTTAAGAATTTATTTATTTATGGATAAAATTTTATTTTGTTTATATTAATTAACATTTATATTTATTGTTCACTTTGATTATATAAATGTTTTAATTATTTAATTTATGTTGATAAGTAAAAGGGCCCCCACCTAATAGATATTGTAAAAAAATTCTATATTATTCAGTTTAATCTCATGATATTTATTATTTATGTTCAAAACATAAATTTAAGTTATAAAATCTATAACTTATAAAGTAAATTAATTATAAAATAATTGAATTTTAAAATTAAATTAAATTTAGAGATATAACTAAGTTTAATTTTATCTTAAATCATAACTATCTCAAGGAGGATTAATTTATAAGGAGATTGAAGACATAAAAAATAGAGAAAAACATAGGTATTAAAAGCTCTTCAATTTTTCAAAAAAAATTATATCTCTCTTCTTTTGTGCAAGCATCTCTAATATTGAACACTCATTTACAAATAGACTAAACAATGTTTTCTTTGACAGAGAAGTAATTTCCTTGAATAACACAAGTATATCTATGTTTTAGATATATTCCTAACTAACTATTTTAATACTATCAAGTATTAATTTCATACATGATTTCATAATGTATTCATATGCATAGAACTTCATGTAGTTTAATTGAATAATTATGAACATCTCAAATTTTGTAACATATTATTAATCTATCAATTGTACATTGATTTTATTTTGAGGATTTTGTTTGTAATCAAACTTATTCCATTAGTTTCCCAATAAATGTAATATTTTTCATATACATAAGATGATTATTTTTCATAGTCTCACACTTATTTTATTTATCCATTTAGTTTAGATTTATTTTATGTTATTAATTAGAATTATTTCTTGTTCTTAATTATATTTTAGTTTAATTAGTTATAGTTAGATTTATTTTTTATTTTATTTAGTTTTCTAAATTAATCATTTTAATATTAATTTCATATCCCTTTTTAATTTTTTAAGCTTTAATTGATGTTTCATTTAAGTTTATTTTCTTTTTCTTTATTATGAAGTTTTTAGTTATTATTTATTTTAAGTATTGTTTTCTTAGTTGTAATATTTTTAGTTCTAATTAATCTTATTATTTTTATTATTGATGTTTAGTTTATTGTTTTCATGTTATTTATTTGTTGATTAGTTTTTGATTTTGTTTTATTACTTTATTGTTTAATATATTCCTTTTTAGTAAGTAGCATTGTTAAATTTTATTATATTTAGGTCACATCTTACTTAAAGTATTCTTATACTAGCTAATATTTAGATCAATGTTCTTAGTTATTAGTTGTTGATTATATGACTATTTATTTTTGTCTATTTATTTATTTATTTATTTTCCACTTTAATTTTTTATAATTATATTTAGGCATTATGTGTTACTTATTTTTAGTTTGTTTTAGTTTTTTGGCATTGCAGATGATAAGAAATATATTTTATTGATGTCAACGTATCAAAGATATTAACTTCAAGAGGCTTCCTCTCTCATAGGATTTAGTTAATCAGATAGGTTAGATTATATTTATTAGATCTTGTTTCAATTTTAAATTCAAAAAGAATTTTATTTTTGAATATAATAATGCTTAATTTGCTATGTATTATACTGAATTAATAACTATTAAAAAAACCTTCTACATATCTTAGGATAAACTTTTGTTCCATACATCCCCTATGATTAAACTACTATGATTCCATGTTGACCTTCATGATAGGTTAAAGGGTCGAATTTTTGGCATGAAATTTTTCATTGTCAAAAAATGGGTATCTCTTCTATATAAGCCCTAATATAATCATGTGTAGGTGTATAAGGGAGGATGAGGTAGTAAACATCCTCCAAGTAAACCATGATAAACACTGTTAGGGATATTTTTTGTTAATAGGACTGCCTCTAAGATTGTGATCACATGATACTACTAGGCCACCTTACACATAGATGCTTTGTTGTAAAATTACTTGGTGTGATAAATGTTAATGTATGGGGAAACCCACGTGGTATGATGAAATGCCTCTCTAAACTCAGTTGGTGGTTGAGCCTTTTGACAAGTGGGGGATTAATTTTTTTGGCCCCATTAACTTAAATTATTTTAATAAGGAGTATAGATATATAATGGTACGTAAATATTACTTAACTAATTGGTTAGATTTGAAAGCACTAACACATGAAAGAGATGAAAAAGATTTAAAGTTTCTCTATGAAGATATATTTTCTAGATATAGATTACCAAGATAAATAGTTATATATCAAGGAACATTAATCACATCATACTAGATTACATACCTTATAAGTGAGTATGAGATTTGACATAATAAGTATACTCCCTATCATACTCAAACCAAAATATAAGTGGGTTTAATGAATAGAGAGTTGAAGAATATTATAATCAAGATACTTTTAGTAAATCAAAAATTATTAGGAAGCACATATTCAGAAATTTATATGGGAATACCAAACAACATGGAAGACTACTTATAAGATTACACCATACAAGCTAGTATATGGAAATAATTATTTTCTTCCCATATAATTTGAGATAAAAATATTGAGGAATTCCATTGAAATTCACATAGGTCATAATGTAATGGGGAATGATATAGCTCAATGCCTTGATGATTTCTAAAGAGAGGAACTACATCATACAGAGATAGTGTAGTAACAAAGAGTAAGATGACATACAAATTTTATCAAGTCTATAGAATTAAAACAAGGAGATTGGCCCATATTAAATGATTCCAAGTAGAAGGACCATAAAATAAAATTAATAAAAATATGTCTTGGTCTTTATGATTTTGAGAAAGCCTTTGATAATGAAGTAGTTAAGATATGAATAATCGATCTAGTAAGGTTTTATTTATTATTTAATGGTAATCATCTCAATATATATAATAAACCACTCTCCAAGGAATTATTTATAAATAAAATCATTGAATAAAAACAACCTTTCATGGAGATATAATTGGTATATGAGCACACTCTTCCTACACCTCAATCCTTAAATGACCCTATTCAAGTACTACATGAGAAATATAACCGACCCTCACTTTCCATGGATAAAGGGTAATCAGGGTATCTTATCTCAATAAAATTATTATTTTTAAAATAACTAAGGGCTCAATAAATATTTCTATTGTAAATCTTTTTGGTTAGTTAGAGTCAAAATTTAAAAAAAACCTAACAATGAAAACCTCTAATAAATTTTGGTAACCCTAGTCAAAAAACTATTTCAGCAATGGCTAAATAAAAGGCCTTGATAATAAAACAACCTTGATGGTGGATTAAGGGGAAAAATAAGAAAATAAAATAAAGAGAAGTAAAAATGAAAAAAATAAAATAAAAAAGCAATAAAATTTTCATTTTTCTCTCTTTGATCCTAAAACCTTCATAAACATTGTACATATTTTATAGATCACTTTATTAGACTATCTTAACTTGAATATTGATGTTACAGTTGCATCTTAGTTAATAAAAGGATATAAAAAAAATTCAATGAGATAAATTATAGATGCTACAAGATTACTTTCATATGCTACAAGTTCACCGCCAATCGATATAGGGATCACTCTCTGATGTTATAGGTTATTTAGCATATATTATAGAATGTTTGTTCAATCTATAAAAGGATGAAAAATTCCATAAGAAACTTATAAAATATACAATAACAATCATTTGTATAATTCAAATCTATAAATTATGGTTCTTTATAATATTTAATTTCCAAATATTGTAAGGGAACTAATGCATAATCCTTAGGGATGTTGTAGGTATTTAATCACATTATATTTTAATCATATCACTAGATTATTGTTAGTGATGTTGGAATAAAAATGACTGATAGGGGAGAGGGGGTTATTTAGTCTTCAAAAAATTCATTATATTCCACTTAACATTCATGATCCATTCATACAAATAGATAGATCAATCAAAGCACAAGTATCAATACATATGAAATACAAGAACACATAATATATATAGGAAACCCTCAAGGGGAAGAAATCCCAATGATATATAATAATATAATGCAAAAAACAAATTTATTGAATCACTAAATCCACATGGAGCACCAAACCCAACTAGTTAAGCACCCACTTGACTAGGCTTTAGAAATCACCCACTTGCAAGGATTCACCAACCCCCTAGATGACTCAGCACCAACTCAACCATATGATTACTTTTATCACCTTTAAAATATTAATAAATCAATATATGATGACCACCTCTTTATCTCTTCACACTCTTATCCCTCTCAAACTACCTTTTAGGCTTTTTCATTCAATTAGGTCTCTTTAAGACTAATTAGGTCAAATGACCTTGCTATTCATACTCAAAACACATATTAGATATTCATGATAGTCACTCTCCTCTCTAATTATTGTCTATGAGACCTTCTTCCACTCATGTATATTATATCTCATTTTCTCATATATCCAATTCACTAACTCGCTAATTAGACCTAAAAATCCTTATTTTGATACAAGCCTCTTGCTTATATAACTCTTGGTTATACACACACACTTTCCCACTTATATTTTCCATAAAATAGGCCTTAAAATAATTATAATAAATAATCAATCATTAAATTAGGTTTTCCACTACTTAGAATAGACCAAATCCTTCTTTAGGTCTCATGGAGACCTAATTCAATTAGGACTACTTTAGGACATGTTACCTTATGATCCCTTGAAACACTCTAGACACCTAAACATGACTCAAAATTTCATAAAAATATTAAAATAGGCATTATTAAACATAATCCAATCACCATGACACCTTTTTGGTCCCATCACCACTTGAAACACTTCATTAACACTATTCACATTAGGCCTTTGAACACATAGAAAAGTCTATCTTGAATAACTAAAGATAACACATCATTTAGCCACACAAAAATCACAATAAATTACTTATACATAACCTAGATGACTTAAAAATTATCACCATATTCATTATACACTTAATCTGATGGCATAGATCCTCAAAAACATTTTTGTAACTCACTCACTTAAAATTACAAGATTTCCTCAAAGACCAGTCATGGTGACTCAAACTTCCAACACTTGTATATAAATTTTCAATGATTTTATATGAATGTAGATGATAATACAACATCTCCATACCATCTTAAAATATAAAAATCCTATGGTCTAGTGGAAACTATTGGTCTTACATACCAATTTGTTGATGTCACTACACAGACTTCACTAAGCCAAACAAGACATTTTGGCTTCATCATTTTCACCAATGTGCCTAACTTACAAGCTTTATACCAAGAATTAATAGGAAATAATAGTCCTAAAAAACATATCCATTTATGTGGTGTCATAATTTAATCATGATAACTCATTCCTAATCATCTTATTATTGCTTATGTTTTTCATTATTTACACCATTTGGCCTATTAGTGATTGGCTAACTTGGATGACCAGTTTAGCACACTAGAGGACTAGAATCTATAGAAAAAACTTCATGTAAATAGTACATTATTCTCTACCTTATTTCTTAATCCATTTACTTATTATTTCTAATGTAATTTTTCACTTCTATAATAACTTCTTTAGAAGTAAGCCTCTAACTCAACATTTTCTCTCTCCTCTCTCTAACCAATACCACCTAGAGGTACGTGGGAGAGTCCCATAAAAGATATAATATATTAATTGAGAATTTTTTATGTGGGTTTTATGCACACCACAGCCATAATGAGGTAGCCTCTAATATTTTAGGATCTCAATGGAGGTAAACTCCACTCTAGGGCATGAGTTGTAGGTATGCAGTCTTTGACAACCTATTGATGGAATAACAAGTATATAGGTTGTTAAAAAGGTTTTTGTATGGAGGTTTGGTTTTTTTATAGAGTGAATTCCTACATGATTTTAATGGGTGATTGTATTCTAATCTAGAGTGGGTACACATTTTATAACAAAACCCAAAAAAGCAAGGTAAGGTAAGGCAGAAAAGATATCTACATGGGTCTTAGGAATTATTTTCTTTGTTGGTTTTTGGATCGAACCATATTTTCTTAAAAAATGCTTGTTGCTAGTAATAATTGCACACAAGTATTAAAACATGACTAGGAATTCTAAGGAAAATAAGATGTGAGAAGTTCACAAGCCTTAGATAAAGGTTTCTCCTATTAGTGTAGCTGTTTCACACCCTTCAATCATGAGATTATGACTCAAGCTAATGAATTATATAAGGAAACTATAACACACACTCAAAAAAATACACCAAGAAAACACAATCACACATCCATAAATATGATTCAATCTAACGTGACTATTTAAATCGATACATCCACTAATCTTCAATAGCGATTACACATCTAAGATTAACATATTAATAAAATCAATCAAGAATCCATTTGAAGCTTTAACACACTAAATATTATTAAAGCAAGAAACATAGAAATAATAAATAATAACACAACATTGGAAATAAAATACTCAAAACACTTCACTTGATGATCAAAATGGCTTGTTGCTCTGTATTTCAAAAAAATTTGACCAAAAAAATAAAATTAGGGGGTAAAATTATACTTATAGATCTTGGAAAAGGGTTTGTATCATCTTCCATGTTTATTCATGATTGTTACATGTGTTAGTTAGAACATATAATTCTAACGGTGGTCTAAAAAAACCTAAAAAAATCTATAGATAGATAAATTGACTTTACAAAAGTATGTAATGTGTGCATGTACAAGAAAATACAAAGTCAATTTTACAATGATTTGTCTAATTTAGAAGGAGAATATAAATATACATGCTGCCACAAGAGTTACACATGCATAAGACTAAGTTTGTGTGGTCTAAAGTCTTGCATTGGATTTAATAGGAGTGGAAGTCAAAGTAGAAGCTAAAGATGTAGCAACACTACCAAAAGCCTACTTTTTTACCTCATTATCCTGATAGACTATGTGTGTTGCCTCATATTATTGGTGAATGATGTCTAAGTTAATCAATGAAGGTCGGTGTATCCTTTTGGTTTTCTCGAAGAGTCTTGCATATTCATCTTTAGTTAAATAGAACTTACTCCTAAAAATCTCAACTTTAGTCACCTTCTTCCTAACTTTTCTTTACTTTGATGCTATTCTTTCCACTACCAAGCCTTGTGTGTTTTGCTTGAAGTTCTTGGTGGCCTCTTGGATAATTTTATCAAAATTGATTTTACTAATCAATTTTCATTTATAATCCCTTGCTTTAGACAATTTTAACTTAGTCAAAATTTGGAGGAGTTAAGCCTCATGTGCCTGGTACTCTATAATTAAAGCTAGAATTGATTTTAACCACTCTTTTACCTCCTCATGCATGATGATAACCAGATTTAGGGAATTAGATGCCTCAAATGTATTTATTAAGTCAAGATGGATATATAATGAGTTTCTTATGTATACAACTAGCATTTTAATCTTGGTACTATCTTCAATCAAAGAGATAAAAAGTTGATTTTCTTGGTTCACATGAGGTGTCATCTTAGCCTTTATAAATCCCATGGCCTTTAAGTAATTATATAATTTAGATGTGGCCTCTTGAACCTCATCTTTGATACATGTAGGAATGTGTACTATGATAGACTGTTCTCTAAGCTACTCAATCTATGCTCATTATTCATGTACCTCTCTTCTAGATCTTATTGAGATAACTCCATGCCTTAATGGATGGCCACTATTGCATCCTTGTGTGCTTGAGAAAATTTTGAAAGATTCTCTTCATATATAGATTGCTCTGGCTACTTGTTTCACATCTTAGTGAGGGAGAATACTAGTTGTCATTCTTTAAGAATGATTCCTATACCCTGGTCATCTTCAAGTTTTATTTTCTTCACTCCTTATATTGTACCCATTAGGGGGTAAAATAAAGTTGATATTGAGGGGATATCAATGAACTTATAGCTTGGTATTTAACTCCTCAAATCCATGGCCCAAGGTGGGATGTTGAGGGGTGTATCAGTGGTTGTAAAAACAATTTATTTCTAAACCTCCTCTTCATATTTCTTTTATTTCTTACTAGCCTTTATCAAGACATCAGGAAAATAAGACCACATAATTTTGACCAATCCACTTTTCCAACTTAGGGGAGTGGGTAGACTACAACTATGCGAGGATTTACCTTTCTTCCATTGCTTGTGCTAGTTAATGTGGTTTCTTCTATATAAGTGGAATTAGGGAGTGGAAGGGAGATCTATGTAGATTGAACATGTTAGTCTACACTTTCATGGTTGAATTCTTCTTTTTATGAACTCTCATAGTATAAGTACCAATAGGTACAGAGGGAATAAATGCGAGAAATGGTGTGGTAGTGATAATGGAAGCATCAATGATGGTTATGGAAATGGAAGGAATGGATGTATAGGTGGAAGGAAAAAAGGGGGTGGATTCTATAGATGGAATGGGGGCTTCTATAGAAGAGATGGGTATCTGATCAATAATAGATATTTAACTCAAAGTAAAACTAGAAAAGGTCTAAGTATGTTGATGATAGAGCTCAATGGGGTCAACCTCAAGACTCATAGCCTTGTCTATTTCTAACTCCACCTCTTCATCTAAATCATCTACTATGTTAGTGATGATCACTTCATCTTCTTTGATGGTTGTGAACATGAAGGAAAGCCTTGAAATGTATGCATAATAAGGCAACCTCTAGGAGTCTTAGGCTTCATAGAATAGACCAAAGGGAGCTTTCCTTGAATGGGAGATCCCTAAGAGGTGGATGATATTGCTTATGAAGTACTTATACTAATAGATGAAATAATAGATACATGGGGGGTAGCCATAGGAACTTGACTAGTGCTATTAGTAAGCATTTATTACATTTTGTCTTCCTCCTCATTAGAGTATAGGGTGATAGGATATCCTCTTTTTCCTCTCTATGTACTAGGTTCAAGGGGCCCTAGCTCTCTCTTTATTGATTTCAATTTCAATTTTAGTGGAAGTCCTTGGGAAGAAGAAGCTTCCTATTCTCTAGATTATCCTCTCTAAAAGTTTGAATGCTACCATACTTTAAATATAGATCTTCAGTTGTCCAATTCCCTAGTGGAGATACTTGGTCTGATTTGGATCATTCTTAAAAGATCTTATTGTAGTCTAGTAATTTTTGCTCATTCCAACACTTATTAATTTGATTTATCATTCATAAAAATAAAATCATAACAATAAGGTTGGTGGCAATAATGAATGTGAAACCCATGAATGTGTTATTGGATTTACCCATGGAGATCCTAGTCTCTATGTGTCATTATGGGGAAGCTAGATTTTAATTTCCTCAGACATCTCTAAGATTTTTTCTCATAGTATATGCCATTATAAAATTTCAAATTAAGCATCTAAAGTATAAGACATTTTTTGCCTAGCCAAATCCTCCTCAATTTTATTCCATAACTATAAATCAATCTCTTATTTATCCAAATTATCGGGTACATACTTTAGGAGGCATAGGGGATCAAATTTATTTCACTAGACCATGATGAAAATAAAATATAAGTACAAGAAACAATCTCATTTTCCACACAAATTATTTAGAATGTTTTCTACAAGTTGAGGCATAAGTGAGCCATGAATGGCTTACCATACCTATGGGTAAACATCTTCACATATCTTGACCATATGCTTATGGCAAGCATATACATGCATGAAATGCTAATGGTCATAGATTCTAATTTTTATGCAATGTATGGTTAGAGCCCATAGATTGCCAAAGTCCTTATAACAAGTTCCCATGATTACATCCACAAAATAGGGCATCATATATAAATCTCCTATGGGGGTGGGATATTTATCCTTATGTAGAATCTACTCTCTCAATCTCAAATTGATTACTTCCCCTAGGACATATATAGTATCATGTGACAACATCATATGTAGAAATGGTACTCAATCTAAATTTACAAAATGGATGTTAATAATACCATATAATATATTAAGTAGAGCTATACCTATCTATATTCTCATCCTAAATTTATTGAATAGAATTGATCCCTTCTACTTCATCCCTTGCTAGGTGATAGAATGGTCTAGGAGTAGCCATGAGGAGAGCACATTTGGGATTGAGGTTTTTTCTTTGAATTGTATCCAAGTGTGTTTATCATAGTAGATGTTTGGTATGCTGAGAGATAGATACCTTTGAAAATCACTTCCAAAGATGCACTTTCCACTATATCAACATGAGAATGTGGTAAATAAACATCCTATGCTATTTTTTCAAAAAAGAATAAATCTCTAAGAAGGTCTATGCATGGGATAAATTTTGGTTTGCCATGGTGAAATGTAATCTTTGACATTTTTAGGATATAATTTACTAAATAAATAGCCTTTCTACTTATATAATTTCATCATCTAATGAAAACATGTCCACTGAATCAATAGCATCCCAGAGTTGTGAATAGTTACGAAACTTATCTTGAAATACCTCTACATCAAAGACAATGTACTTAAACTCTTTAAAGTCCTTAATTGAGATCTCATATGGGGGATTTATTCCTTAGAACATCCTAGAGGTGGAAGTCATAAATACATGTTCTATATTGCTACAATTTCCTTTGATATGCCATATACTGTGTAATCATTTCATCTCTTAGCTTAGTCATTGTTATACTCACACGATGGACTAGGGCTCTCAGTCACTGTTAGAAATGAAGATGATTCTATTGAAATTTAACTTGGATTCAAATGATGGTTTTAATGGTTGCATATCATCTATATAGGATCCTATATTAAATACCAATTCATTCAATATAAATATGTAACATTCACTTTTAAAATTTGTTAGCTTGAGTTGGTGGAGGGTCCTTAGTATTTTTTTCAAATAGGAATTGTTTTATCTTTGTTTAGCTAATTATTGCATAATTTTAATAGTTTTCTTTGTAATAAATCACTTAGGGGTATAATGTTGAAATTTTTTTTTCAAGTTATTGCTTGTGGATAATTCCCTTGGGGTAATTATTCTAGACAAAGTGTCCACAATCATTTTTCTAAACGAATCTTTTCATTGGGTAGAAGTATTGAAACAATTATTCCAAAGGGCTGATTCATGGCTAAAGGGTATTTTAAAACTTCCCTAAAGGGTACATTTGGTCTAAAGGGTCCACTTCATAGGGCATTTTATCCATGATAAAAGTCCTGAAGGGTCTACTTCACAAATGCCAAAGGGAACTTCTGAAATTCTTGAAGGTTACTCTTGTACATCTATGGGTCACTTTAAAGGTCTTGAAGGGTAGTTTTGGTCGGTTGAAGGGCACCCTTTATTCTTGAAGGGCACTTTAATATGTCTAGGGGAAATTTTGAAAGTTCTTAAGGATAAGCTCTAAAAAAAATGAAGGGTATGCACCCTTGAATTGAAGGGTCAGTTTAGGAATTCTAAAGGGTATGTACGCTTAAGGGAATTGTTTTGGACCTTTTGCATAAAAAAAATGTCTAAAACAAAATTTTGAAGGAAATGTTATGGGGAAAATGTTCCTTTCAAAAAGTCTAAATGGAATTACTTTAGGGGAATTATTTAAAATAAAATGTCTACAATAGTTCTCCTAAAGGGTCATTTTCATCAGACAAAATGTCTGAAGGAATTGGCAAAGGCACAAAACAAAAGTTTTGAAGGAAAAGGGTGAAGGGAAATTTCAAAAGTGCTAAAAGAATTTTATTGGAAAAAAAGGGCCACAAAAATTCTCCTAAAGGACACTTTCAAAAATCCTACAGGGTAGGTTGGCCTGAGAGAAAGGGTACTTCAAAAAACTTTGAAGTGAAATTCCAAAGTGCTAAAGGGTAAGGTGGAAAAAGGATCAAAATATGTATCCTAAAGGATAAGTCCTGTAGGGTAAAGGGTTCAAAAAATTCAAAAGGGTATGTCAAATAAAACCTAAATGGTATGTGTCCCCAAAATAAGTGGTAAAAAAGGGGTAAATGGTCAATTTGGAAAGGTCGAAGAGATATTTTGAAGAGTTCTAAAGGGTAGGTGTAAATAAATTAAAGGGTGTACTTCAAGGCAAAAGTTTGCATGAAGGGTCTACTTTGGAAAAAGCCAAAGGGTAGGTTAGAAAGGCAAAAAGGGCATCTCAAAATCTTGGAAGGTAAATTTAAAAATGTTGAAGGGTACTTCAAAAATAGTCAAAAAGGTCTAATTAATAGGGAATTTGTCCATAACAAAAGTATCAAAGGATCTACTCCATAAAGGTTGAAGGGCTCTTCCAAAATTCCTGAAGGGTACTCTCATACAACTAAGGGTCATTCCAAAAGTTCCAAAAGATAAGTTAGATACAGCCAAAGGGATAATCCATTGGGGAATTTTTTTCAAGGAAAGTGTATGCAGTCTTAAGGCCAAAATTTTTTACGCTAAATTATTTTGAGAGAATTGTTTTGGACAAAATATTCTACAACAATTTCTATAATAGAATAAGGCTTCCAAAAAGCATAAGCTCGAAAGAGAATAGGACTAAAAATTTCTTGAAACATAAAATCCAAAATATAATTTTGCATAAAGGTTGAAATTATTAACCCAAAGATTAAGAACCTAAAGAATTCATATGCAATAAATAATTTAGTTTCATAAACACAATGCCAATACCATTTTGATAGAAAAGTGAAATGTCCTAGATTTCCCAAATTTAGCATAAATACACAAAAAGGATTACCTTTTAATATCCTATTTCAAAAAAAGGTGGGCTCCTCATTTAATTATAGACAAAAGGGGGGCTTTTCATACAATAAGCATACTAATCCATTTAGGGAACTTTTGATCAATATCTTCAACATCAAGTCCTTATTAGGGTTCTAAGAGGGTTTAAATTTGTTTTCACTCTTAATAATTATTAATAAATCATAAACCCTCAATCCAAAATATAATTCCTATAATTATGATCTAGGGACCTTAAAATATTTAAAATGAATATATTAGGTTCCCATGAAAAGGTTTTAAGAGCTAATGAGTATAGGAAAATCCTTCTCAGATTGAGAACCCTTCATTCTGAGCACTTCAGAGACCTCTAACCAAATTTTCTTACCCTATCCTTCAAAATATGACCTCAAACTACATGAACAAACTTGAAATAACATACCTCACCTTTGAAAATGCTTACATGATATCAAACACTTTGAAATATGATCATGACCCTTTATTAGGCCACACTTTCTTTCTTTGCTCTCTAGACCATGACCTAAAAACCACATTAGGAATTAAAACTAACCTTCATCCTTATTTCCATGCACTCTCCACATTATTCACATACTCAAACAATGTCTCTCATTATTAAACACTACCATACATCCTTCACATACCTTGGACTAGATCACGATACCTTATTAGGCTAGGTAGGGTCTAGGATTGGTCTATGTCCAGACTTGTCCTGAAGGTCTTACCCTTCTAGGGCCACCCTAAGAATCTCATGAGTGCTCCAATGCCTCACATAAATTTTAAATAAACCTTATACAATCACGCATGTGTGTTTAACTCATCTCAACAATCCATCATGCTCATATCTTCTCACAAGTTCTCTTCATGTCATGGCTAGGCTTGGATACTCAAGGAGTTGTACCTTCATTCAACCAAAGAGGCATTAGTTACCTTCAAATTATATTTCATGAGAACATCCTTCAATGACAACATTCCATAAATTCCCCTTTTCAAGGCACACTCTCTCAATGACATCAATATCAAGTAAGATTCACCTTTGACATCAATGATAATGCTCAACAATCTCCCCCTTTGTCATTGATGGAAACCACTCTCAAAAAATTATCTCAATAAGACATTTTTCCCTTATACTAAAATTTCTCCCACTTTTACATAAATTACAAATTGATGTCTAAAAATCCTCTTATCACACTCCTTATAACCAAAACACTCAATGCATAAGACTATGAGTTTATGAGTGATAATAAAAACATGTTTTCCCTATCTCCATGAATACCTAATTGGAACTACTCACGTACTATTTTGGAGATAATGAACCAACTAGTTATATCCACCTAAGTACTTGGATTCTTCAATGAATTCTAGGGGTAGGGATTAAGCCCAATTCTTATCTTAGATGTTCAAATGTTACCTTTGGAAGTGGTTTGGTCAAAATTTTAGCAATGTGATCTTGTGTAGAGACATATTCAAGTCTGACACTTTGTTCACTTACCTAATCTCTTAGAAAATGATACATGATGGAAATGTGCTTTGTCCTTACATTCATGATAGGGCTATTTAAGATTATTATATCACTTGTATTGTCACAATATATAGAGATATGACCATCATACTTTAACTTTTAGTATTTAAAGGTTTGTCTCATCCATAGGACTTGAGTGCAACATGAATTAGCTATAATTTACTTAAATTCACAAGTGGATAATGCTAATTATGGTTGGTTTTTGCTTATACATGAAAGTAGGCATACACCTAATAAGAAATCTCCTCCATTGGTACTCTTGATATCATATATAATTCATGCCTTGTCCCCATCTATATAGGCTATCAAATTGAACTCCTTACTCCTTGGATACCACAACCCAAAATTCATAGTCCCCTTTATATATCTAAGTATCATTTTTAATGCTTTCCAATTATTTTGATTTAGATCTACTTGAAACCTTCCAGCAAGACCTACTACTTTCATGATGTCAATTTAAGAGGTAGTGGTGTATAAAAAAATTATATGCATTGACCTATATGATGTTTGATTTGACCTTTGGAGACTCATCTTCCTTGCTCAACTTACACCCTGTGATCATAGGTGTACTAACTGCCTTGCAATATTCCATCTCAAAATTCTTCAACATCTCTCCTAAGTACTTGATTTATGAAATAAATATAACTTATTTAGATTGAGTGATTTGAAACCCAAGAAATAATGATAGTTTTCTCAGCATGGACATCTCAAGATCTTTCTTCATCACCTCTACAAATACCTTAGTCATGTTCTCATTATTTCCACCAAAGATGATGTCATCCACATAGACAACTACTATCAATTGATTTTAATCTATTATCTTTATGTGTGTATTACTATATGCAAATCCTCTTTTGAATCCTTGATCCAACATATACCTTTCCAACCTAGCATACCAATTTCTAGGAGCTTACTTTAGACTATAAAGAGCATTTTTAAATTTGCAAACTTAGTTTCTATCACTTGATAGTGAGAATCCATTAGGTTACTTTATTTACACCTCCTATTCCAAATTCCCATTCAAAAAGGTATATTTAACATCGATCTAGTATACCTTAAACCCTTTGAATCATGCATATGCTATAAATAATTAGATGGCCTCTAATATTTCTACTAGTGCAAAGGTCTCATCAAAGTCTACCCCTTCAACTTGTGTATATCTCTTTCATACCAATCTAGCCTTGTTCCTAGTGACTTCTCCATATTCATTCAACTTTTTTATAAAAACCCATTTTATACCCATGACATTCTTGTCCTTAGGTCTAAGAATTAGTTCTCAAGTCTCATTCTTCTATATTTGGTCTAACTCCTCGTTCATATAACCTATCCAAAATTTGTCTTTGCTTGATTCTATAATATTTTTAGGTTCAATCTTAGAAAATTGAGAAATATTATCTTGATTTAGATTACTTACTAACATTCTCCTATTTTGCATATGTGCATTCTTATTACCAATGATTTGAGATTCGGGATGATCTCTTTGAATCTATCTTGAGGGGCCTTTTGAGTCTTGTCTTTCCTAAAATTCTTATTCCTAATCAACCTATATAGTTTCCTCTTCATTTGTGAATTCCATATTATTTAAAGTATCCTTTGATTATGAGTATGATTTCCTTATTTCATCAATATTCACATTGGTACTTTACACTATCTTCTGTAACCTCTTGTTATGATATATATAGGTTGATCTTATTAATGAGTATCCTAAGAGTATACCTTCATCAGATCTAGAATTAAAATTTTAAAAGTCTTCATCATCTCTTTTGATGAAACATTTACTCCCAAACACTCTAAAGTGTTCCACATAAGTAGGTCTACTTTTTCACAATTCATAAGGAGTCTTGTTGCCATTAGTCCTTATTTGTCCTCTATTCAAAATGTAGACTAAAATTCTTACTGCCTCTCTCTAATATTTATCAGATAATATAGACTCATGTATTATAGTTATTTCCATCACTTGAACTATATTATTCTTTCTTTCCACTACCCCATTCTATTGACGTGTCCTAGCTACTAAGAACTGTCTCCTTATTACATATAACTCAAATAAGTCACCAAACTCATTAGACCAAAGAAATCCTCCTTTTTCATATCTTAGGTAATTTATCTTCTCATTATTCTCATTCTCAACAAGATCCTTTAATGACTTAAACTTGTCAAGAGCTTCTAACATTTCTTTTAATAATGCTATCGAAGTCATTCTTATGTAGTCATCTATGAGTAACATAAATTATATATCTCCTTAAATGATTTGAATTATTGTAGGCCCAAAAATATTAGTGCATATTAGTTCTAAGGGTCTTGTATTAGAGTATTATTTGGATTTTAACCTTCTTCTAGTCTACTTACCATGTTTACATGCCTTGCAAAGTATGTTTGTAGATTTGGTGATCTTAAGAATATTCTTCACAGACTTCTTAGTGCTTATCTAAACCACATTATCAAAGTTAAGCTGACCTAACCTTCTATTCCATATACAAATTTCATCCATCTTGCTCATAAATCATATCTTTTTTTATCTCATTCAAGATATATAGATTGTTCTTAGTCCTCTTAGCATTGGAAATTATACTTCCTAATTTGGCACTCCTTATCTCACACCCTCTATTATGAATGGTTAGTTTGTGTCCTCAATTACACATTTAAATTACATTAATTAGGTTATGTTTCAAACCTTCTATATATAACACATGTGACTTGGTCTTCCTATTGTCCAAACTCAAGATACCCTTGCCAACTATATTGGTGGTTGTGTTGTCTCCAAATCTCATTATTCCTATAACATTCTTATTTAATAAGATGTTTTTTTTTGGTCTCTTGTCATGTGTATCTAGAAAACACTATATATATATATATATATATATATATATATATACACCATTTCATTCCTTAATATTGAATGTGAAAGGTAATTTAAGCTAACATATATTTCTCTTTAGTCTTTTGTTCCTCCTTAGTAAATAATCCATCTTGATTCTTGGGATCAATATGATCAATCTTGAGTTTATTTGGCTTTTACATAAATGTTTGACCCTTATCATGTACTCTAGAATCTCCATATACCTTTTTAACTCCTCTTGACTAATCACTTATTCTCCTATGGTTTCATGATAAGCCATCCCTTGAGATAGCTCTACCGTGACTTGCTCTATGACCAAAGATATGACAAGACAAAAAAACTATGAAATAATTGGAATACCTCATTACATTAGGGTGCTTTATTGGTCTTTTTATGTTGAATTTTATGTTGGTGCTCTTAACTTGTTCTAGATTCTCTTCTATTTGTCAAACTTACTCATCTTTTCTATGAGATACTCATGCTCAACCTTCAAATAATATATCTCTATACTCAACTGATCATACTCAACTTATTTTTATCTAAAATTTATATTGACACATTCTAGCTGATTCTTAATATCCTTGATGATCTTCTCATCCCATTTAGCTTATTTGACCTAATCATTAGTCAAAATACAAATTTATTCCTTAAGATCCTTGACCATAGATCTCAACTCATGATTCCTCTTATTTTGATGCTTCAAATCATATAGAGAACTGATGAGCTCATCTTCAAGGTCTACTTAAAATTCTCCTTATTCACTATCATATTAGATTTTTTTCATCATGTATGTTGTCTTCTTGATCACTAGATATCTTATGCTTCATAAAAACAAATTCAATTTATTATGCCTACTTCAAAGGAAAAAGATATGATACCAATTTTTTGAATCATGATCATTAATAAGAGGGGTGAATTAGTATTCAAAACATTCATTCTATTCTACTTAACATTCATGATTCATTCATCCAAACATATAGATCAATCAAAGCATAGACAATCATAAATTAGAAATATAAGAACACATAATATATATGTGAAAATCTCAACGGGAATAAAACTCACTGATATATAAAAATTGACTATATTCCTATAATAAAAAAACCAAATTTAGTGAAACAGCAACTCCACATAGAGTACCAACCCCAACTAGCCAAGTACCCACTTGACTAAGCTTTAACAAGCACCCACTTGAAAGGATGCACTAACCCCCTAGATGAATCAGTACCAACTCATCCACCTAATTGATTTTATCACCTTAAAAACACAATTTTTTTCTCAACCGATAGATGATGACCAACTCTTAACACTCTTATCCCCCCAAACTGCCTTCTAGGCTTCTTTGTTCAACTAGGTCTCTTTAAGACTGATTAGGTCATATGGCCTTAATATTCATATTTAGACCTCCTATTAGATATTAATAATAGTACACATAATTTATTATTTTTTATTATGGTACCTTCTTCCACTCAAGGATATTATTTCTCATTTTCTCATATATCCAATTCACTAATTTGCCAATTAAACCTAAAAAAGTTATTCTTATACAAGCCTCTTGCTCATACACCTCTTGGTTGGCCACACACACTTAACCAATTAGATTTGACACACCATAGTAATTAGGACATGCTTCCATCTATAATAAATCATTAAATTAGTTTGGAAATTACTCAAAATAGACCAAATCCTTCTTTAGGTCTCATGCAGACCTAATTCAATTAGACCTACTTTAGAACATGTTACCTTATGGTCCCTTGAAAAATAAATACCTCTTCTCATAGCAAATTTTTTTCATAAAATATTAAAATATACCTTATCCAATATCTTTTGAGCACCATGACACCTTTTAGGTCCAACCACCACTTGAAACACTTCATTAACAATATTCACATTAGGCCTTTAAACACACATAAAAGTTTATCTTGAAAAACTAAAGATAAAACATCATTTATCAACATAAAAATGATAATAAATTACTTATAAATAACCTACATGACCTAAAAAATATCACCATATTAATTATACACTTCAAATCAATGCATAGAGACTCAAAAACACCTCTGGACCTCACTCAGAAGTGCCAATTTCCCTTAAAGACCAATCATGGTGACTTAGACTTCCAACACCTATAAGACATTTTAAATTAATTTTTATGAATGTATATGATCCTATGACATATCCAAGCCACCATAATATATAAACATCATATGTTATAGTAGCAACTATTGGTCTTATAGACCAATTTGTTGACCTCACTAAGCCAGACAAGCCATTTTGGCTTCATCATTTTCACCACTATAATTGAATTCCAAGATTTATAAAAAAAATTAATAGACACACTAGTCCAAAAAAACATCTCCATGTACCTAGTTTCACAATTCTATCATGATAACACATTCCTAATCATCTTCTCATTGTTACCTAGGTTTTTCAATGTTTACACCATTTGGCCTATTAAAAACTTGCTAACTTGGATGACTAGTTAACACAATGGAGGAATAGAACCCATAAATAAACCTTAATGGAAATAAAAAATGATTCTTTACCTTATTCCTCCATCCATTTGCTTACTATGTCTAATGCAACTTTTGACTTCTATAACTTCTTTAGAAATAAGATTGTAACTCAATAGTTTCTCTCTCCTCTCTCTAACCAATACCACTTAGAGGTACCTAGGATAGTCCAATATAATATAAAATATCTTAATTAAGAACAACAATCCATTCTAGGAACTTTTGATAAAAATCTTAAACATAGGGTCCTTATTCAGCTTTTAAGAGGGTTTAAACCTTTTTACACTCTTAATGATCATTCATAAAGCACAAACCCTCAATCCAAAAACTAATTCCTATAATTTTTAGTTAGGAAACTTAACCATGTAACATTAATATATTAGTTTCCCATGCAAAGTTTTGATGAGTTGATGAGAATAATAAAATCCTTCTCAAGTTGATAACCCTTCATTACAAGCACTCAAGAGACCTCCAAAGAACTTTTCATGCCTTGTCCTTTAAACTATGACCTAAAATGACATGAAAAAACTTGAAACAAAATAACTCACTATGAAAATTCTTACATGAGCTGAAACACCTTGAAATTTGATCATGACCCATCATTAGGCCACACTGTCTCTCTTTTCTCTCTGGACCATGACTTGCAAACCACATCAGGCCTTAAAATTGACCTTCATGCTTATTTCCATGCACTCACCACCTTACTCACATACTTAGTAAACCTATATCATGATTAAACACTTCCATATATCTTTCACATGCCTTTACACTAAATCATGATACCTCATTAGGCCAAGTAGGGTCTAGGAGTGGTCTCGGTGCAAACTTGTCCTAAAGTTCTTACCCCTATAGGCTCACCTTGAGACTCTCATGAGCGCTCCAATGTATGACATACATGCTCAAGAAACCTCATAAAACCACTCATGCCTATGTTCACTCATATCACCATGATCATACCTTATATATATATATATATATATATATATATATATATATATATATATATATGAATTACCTTATGGAAGTATAAACCCTTAAGTCTTAGATCAAAGAGTTGGAGGCTAAAGAGAATGGATTGGATGCCTTGGCTAGAGTTTTTGGAGAAGAGATCATGCATTTATAAGTTCCTAAAGTTGAAACTATAATATAAAAACATTTTATGGATATAGGAAAGGTGGACTGTAAATATTAAACTATTGATACTCAAACTAATCAGATCTTATCATCCATTTCAATTCAAATAAAAAGGTTGAGTTAAGAGGAATTGTTCCTCAAAAGGGACATTAAAATTCAAGTATTGAAACTCGAATAGAATATTAAATTAATCTTATTGAAGTAATAATTTGAGAATTAAAAAAATAAATATAATGATATTGAATCACAACTCATACAATTTAAATAAAAGGTTGAGGATATGAGCCAACTGACAATATAAATCATGAATTTTAAACCCCCTACAAGGGTCTATGTTATATATCTTGAACAACAATAGATAAAATTTTAGTTTATGAGGAATTAATATGATATTATAATATTGTTGAGTGATCCTAATTATTTATTTGAGTTACAAAATAGTATCACTCTTGAATATAGTATAACTCTTGAATATAGTATCTCTCTAGACCATGACTTGAAAACCACATCAGGCCTTAAAATTGACATTCATGCTTATTTCCATGCACTCACCACCTTACTCACATACTTAGTAAACCTATATCATGATTAAACACTTCCATATATCTTTCACATGCCTTTACACTAAATCATGATACCTCATTAGGCCAAGTAGGGTCTAGGAGTGGTCTCGGTGCAAACTTGTCCTAAAGTTCTTACCCCTATAGGCTCACCTTGAGACTCTCATGAGCGCTCCAATGTATGACATACATGCTCAAGAAACCTCATAAAACCACTCATGCCTATGTTCACTCATATCACCATGATCATACCTTATATATATATATATATATATATATATATATGTATGAATTACATTATGGAAGTATAAACCCTTAAGTCTTAGATCAAAGAGTTGGAGGCTAAATAGAATGGATTGGATGCCTTGGCTAGAGTTGTTGGAGAAGAGATCATACATTTATAAGTTCCTAAAGTTGAAACTATAATATAAAAACATTTTATGGATATAGGAAAGGTGGAAAGTAAATATTAAACTATTGATACTCAAACTAATCAGATCTTATCATTGCTATGGTGTGGAGCTAAAAGCTTCAACTGTTTGCAGACACAAGGAAGGATGCTAAAGAACCAGAGCCACTGGCGTTGGCAGTATGACTGATGTCAGTCAGATGCAGTGGAGAAGGAGACCGGTGACGATAGGGAGTCAGCCGACGTCAGCGACACCAGACTAGCAGGGACCGGCGTCGGTCGCCTGTGTATTTTTGGAATTGTTGTTGACGAACAGTCAATTAAGTGAAGCAAGTGTTTGCATGTCAAGCGACTAATTATAGTCATGAGCTGTGTGTCTAATTATTGTAACTAGAGTTCTATTTTTGTAAGCATGGGATCCTATTTAAAGACCCATAAGGCATGTATTGTAATTATTCTAAGGCAAGTAAAAGCATTGAAGCTAGCAAGGTCAAGGAGATCAGCTGAAGCATTCAAGGAGGGATAATAACTCAGGCTTTAGAGTTGTTGTGTTGAGCAAGAGAGAGAGGGAAGAAGGTCTTGAGGTGTGGCAAGCCTTTGAGGTGGAGGAAGAAGTGGCATCTTCCTTATTGTATTTTCTTCTAGTAGTATTTAATACAAGAGTGTGTATTGTCTCTCAAATTCTTTGCTGTCTCAAGTTTCTAGCTACTTTATCATTCTGGTATAGTTTCATGTTTAATTGCATATAAGAAAGTAATCAATTGTGCTCTAATTGGTAGAGCTATAGATCCCCTGACAATCATCCATTTCAATTCAGATAAAAAGGTTGAGTTAAGAAGAATTGTTCCTCAAAAGGGACATTAAAATTCAAGTATTGAAACTCGAATAGAATATTAAATTAATCTTATTGAAGTAATAATTTGAGAATTAAAAAAATAAATATAATGAGATTGAATCACAACTCATACAATTTAAATATAAGGTTGAGGATATGAGCCAACTGACAATATAAATCATGAATTTTAAACCCCCTACAAGGGTCTATGTTATATATCTTGAACAAAAATAGATAAAAATTTAGTTTATGAGGAATTAATATGATATTATAATATTGTTGAGTGATCCTAATTATTTATTTGAGTTACAAAATAGTATCACTCTTGAATATAGTATCACTCTTGAATATAGTATCTCTCTAGACCATGACTTGCAAACCACATCAGGCCTTAAAATTGACCTTCATGCTTATTTCCATGCACTCACCACCTTACTCACATACTTAGTAAACCTATATCATGATTAAACACTTCCATATATCTTTCACATGCCTTTACACTAAATCATGATACCTCATTAGGCCAGGTAGGGTCTAGGAGTGGTCTAGGTGCAAACTTGTCCTAAAGTTCTTACCCCTATAGGCTCACCTTGAGACTCTCATGAGTGCTCCAATGTGTGACATGCATGCTCAAGAAACCTCATAAAACCACTCATGCCTATGTAGTTCACTCATATATATCACCATGATCATACCTTGTGTGTGTGTGTGTGTGTGTGTGTGTGTGTGTGTGTGTGTGTGTGTGTGTGTGTGTGTGTGTGTGTGTGTGTGTGTGTGTGTGTTACCTTATGGAAGTATAAACCCTTAAGGCTTAGATCAAAGAGTTGGAGGCTAAATAGAATGGATTGGATGCCTTGGCTAGAGTTGTTGGAGAAGAGATCATACATTTATAATTTCCTAAAGTTGAAACTATAATATAAAAACATTTTATGGATATAGGAAAGGTGGAAAGTAAATATTAAACTATTGATACTCAAACTAATCAGATATTATCATCCATTTCAATTCAGATAAAAAGGTTGAGTTAAGAAGAATTGTTCCTCAAAAGGGACATTAAAATTCAAGTATTGAAACTCGAATAGAATATTAAATTAATCTTATTGAAGTAATAACTTGAGAATTAAAAAAATAAATATAATGAGATTGAATCACAACTCATACAATTTAAATAAAAGGTTGAGGATATGAGCCAACTGACAATATAAATCATGAATTTTAAACCCCCTACAAGGGTCTATGTTATATATCTTGAACAACAATAGATAAAATTTTAGTTTATGAGGAATTAATATGATATTATTATATTTTTGAGTGATCCTAATTATTTATTTGAGTTACAAAATAGTATCACTCTTGAATATAGTATCACTCTTGAATATAGCATCTCTCTAGAACATGACTTGCAAACCACATCAGGCCTTAAAATTGACCTTCATGCTTATTTCCATGCACTCACCACCTTACTCACATACTTAGTAAACCTATATCATGATTAAACACCTCCATATATCTTTCACATGCCTTTACACTAAATCATGATACCTCATTAGGCCAGGTAGGGTCTAGGAGTGGTCTAGGTAACTTGTCCTAAAGTTCTTACCCCTATAGGCTCACCTTGAGACTCTCATGAGTGCTCCAATGTATGACATACATGCTCAAGAAACCTCATAAAACCACTCATGCCTATGTTCACTCATATCACCATGATCATACCTTATCATAATATCTCTTCATGTCATAACTAGGCTTAGGATAATCAAGGACCTATATCTTTATGCAACCAAAAAGGAATTAGTTGCCTTTGCATTATGTATTTTTCCTTAAAATTATCTTTCATGAAAACATCCTTAAATTAAAACATTTCATTATTTCCCATTGTCATATTAACATAATTCATACTAGGCACACTCTCTCATTGACATAAATCTCATGCAAGATGCACCTTTGACATCAATAACAATACTCAATAGGTGACACAAATGTTTTTGACATACCCAACTTCATCGTTACTTGAGGAGAGATTTATATTGAATAATTATCCTTTTCATAATATATTTAAACATTTATGATGGCCAAAACTACACCTAAATGTGGTTGACAACAACCATGAGTATCATATTTTCAATAGTCACCTTCTAACAACTTTGAAGTAAGACACCTACTATAGGGAACTGGTTGTTATGTTTCAAGTAGCTAGTCATCACTAATGTAGAAAGTGGCATTCTATTTCTGATTTTCACTCTAAGTTACACATGACCAACACTTTGGTCAACACTCTTCAAGACTTTACTCTAGTATATAACACATTCTTCATTATTCCATCTTACATAGCTACTCCATATATTATAGGACATGTTCTAGTCATAAAAACTAAGAATCATATCAAAAAATATTAGTAAAATAATGAATATAAAGGTAATGATGGCATCCTTTTTCTTTAAGTGAAAATGTTTTTGTCATTTAAAAATTTAAACTTACATTGCATAAATATTCAAACCACTAAGTATAAAGCTATGGGATAAATAACTAACAGAATTTTTATTTTTAAGCCCACTTGTCACATCAAATTTTATCATCATCAATCCCATCACATATAATTTTTTTCCTTTGCGTGATCTACCATTATAAGTTTATAACTTAAGCAAGTGTGCCACCTCAGGTAGGGGGAGTATTCCAAGGGCTAATACACCTCAATTCTATGGGAATGTAGAATGCCCCATTAAGGCAAGTTGTAGGTTATCAAACATGTAATCAAGAAAAATTAATGATAAATTGAGATATATGGGGAATTTATAATTATATAATGAGAAGATACACATAAAAAATCATATAATTCATTACATACTTGTCAAAAAATAAAAAATTAAATACCTTTATGTCAATAGGAAAGGCTAATCTATGAAAACTTAGGTGGAGATGTAGTAAGAAGAGAGATAATATACCTCATTACATTGAGAGAATGTAGAGAAATATCATAAATATTTAAATATGTTTAATGGATTAGATAATTTTATATATTCATGTTATTTTATTATGGCATTCCATAGGAGTTTGTATAACCCTAGTAAATGATGTAACAAATGTGAAGGGGCTATGGGTTGAGATATTTGAGGAACTATTGGAAAAGTTCATTAGATTTCCAAGAGAATGAGTTAAATGGTGGAAAAAAAAATAATGACCAAAATATGACACATATTATGTGAGGAGGGAGAATAATTAGATTTCTCTAAACAAGGTACATTATGTTCCTCCTTACCTTTGCCATCAACTGAATTTGTCTTGTATATCATCAAATACTTGACTTTTGAGGGTACATACTCCATGATATATGGAAAGAAAAAAAAATTATGTATCATATTAGGCATTCCATAAATTTAAAAATACCTAATTTACAATTAAACATGCTTAGGAGAATAAATACATAGTAACGAAAAGGGAAATCAAAAGCTTTGCCTCACCACTATTTAATCGAACTAATTATGCAAAAATGTTTGAGAGACAAGAGCCCAAACATAACCTAGGATGAACTATTAGCCATGTATAAATTACTTGATGAGGATAACCAATAAAATTTTGGTGAGAAACATGAAAAAGTGGCTAAGTAATAACATGACATAGTCAGAGAAAAAAATGTTGAAGAAAAAGTAGAGGGTATTAAATAATAAGAAGAAAGGCCTAAGAGAAGGAGAAAGAAGCTTATTATAACAAATTACTCCTTAGAGTATCAAGGAAATAATAAAAATTATGATTTTACTTCCACATTTATACCAATAAATAATTAGAATATCTCATCTTCATAGCCTCCAATGAGATAATCTCATAGGATTAGGTGAATGATAGCCAAGCAATGAACCTATATAAACCGTATTATAATTTAAATTAAGATTAAGGAATCCCATAAAGCATAATAAAATTTTAGTGAATATGAAGATGAAATTTATAGAATATTTTATGGATATAAAATTCCTTTCAGTTTCAAAGTTCCATATTTTGTAGAAATGGAGCATTGGGGTACTCCTCAAACTGAAATAAGATAAGAAAAAATAGAAGAGTAACCCACTAATATAAAAATGGTTTTAGAATAAAATTAAACCCATAATATATATGAATTACCTTATGGAATTATAAACCCTTAAGGCTTAGATCAAAGAGTTGGAGGCTAAATAGAATGGATTGGATGCCTTGGCTAGAGTTGTTGGAGAAGAGATCATACATTTATAAGTTCCTAAAGTTGAAACTATAATATAAAAACATTTTATGGATATAGGAAAGGTGGAAAGTAAATATTAAACTATTGATACTCAAACTAATCAGATCTTATCATCCATTTCAATTCAGATAAAAAGGTTGAGTTAAGAAGAATTGTTCCTCAAAAGGGACATTAAAATTCAAGTATTGAAACTCAAATAAAATATTAAATTAATCTTATTGAAGTAATAATTTGAGAATTAAAAAAATAAATATAATGATATTGAATCAAAACTCATACAATTTAAATAAAAGGTTGAGGATATGAGCCAACTGACAATATAAATCATGAATTTTAAACCCCCTACAAGGGTCTATGTTATATATCCTGAACAACAATAGATAAAATTTTAGTTTATGAGGAATTAATATGATATTATACTATTGTTGAGTGATCCTAATTATTTATTTTAGTTACAAAATAGTATCACTCTTGAATATAGAAATAAGTTGTGTGATTTTTACATGCACAATTATGTTGTTCCCCAGGATTTAGAATGGAACCCAAATTTGTATTTGGGTGATCTATTGTTCAAATAATTTTATTATTATCTTGATAATGATAATATAAAAGTAAATGAATTAGATAAATACCATGAAAAAAATGAAACCACATTATTTATTAGGGGAGAAGTTACTCAGCATGATTCCATAGAATAATAATTGGTGAAATTGATGAACATAAGAGATGTATCTATTAGAACTAGGTAATAGCAAGTTGAGCTTCAAAATTAATATTTAACATTAATACAATAAAAATATAAGAATTAAATAATAATATGGAACAAATTTACTCCAAACATGAAAAATAAAGATGAATTTTCACCTTATAACTATAAAGTAACACTCAACAAGTTTACCAAGTATATTGATGTTACAAGAAGAAAGTGGTTAAATTGGATTGCCATAACATACCAACCACCTCTTTTTATAATTTAATTTTCCTAATGTGAGTGAAAATAAATAGTTTTATTTGGAATCTAAATAAATAAAGTGTATATGTATAGAAAAAACTTTAGTATTTTCACAAAGTAGGAATTAGGTGTGACAAAACCTAGTTTATTTCATGACACTTTGCCCATTTGTTCAAAGGTTTAAGTTTTTTTAGGACAAGTAACATAAATAGTTTGGGGGTGTGATGAGCCATGGAAATGATTATTTTTATGATTAATATAACCCATTTTTATAATCTCTAGATACTATTTATAAACATACAAATTTGGTTGTCATACCTTCCTTACCACTTAGTAGTTGATGAATATAATGTACATCTCATTATATTTTATGGATAAAACTATTATTTCATGAATACATATTACATTATATACTTTAAATATTTTTATTAAATTTAATATTTATGTTGTATGTTTAGATGGTAGGGATAAATCATGGGTTTAGGGACATAGTCAACTCATCACAACTGGATAATCCATCCCATAACAACTGAGTAGGCTAACCTATATTACTTGTAGTATTATTTTTCAACCCATAAATTTTTTTGGGTGATTTGTTTCAACCCTAGAAAATAAAGGGCTGACTATAATATCCTATATCGACCTCCGATGGATCCCATAGAATACGTAAATCTAAGTTGAAAAATAAACAACTTATTTTATAAATTGAAAAAGTAACTAGATAACTGGTAACAACTACATGACAATTATTCCAGCCTATATCCTAATTGAAACAATTCAACCATTAAACTAAGTTGTTACACTTTATGATTTATTTTATTGAGTTAAGTATGAAAATGTACTCCATGACTTGGAAAGGAGCATGATAAAAAATAAATATTCCACCATTACTTCCTTCCCTATAGACCATATTTATCTATTATTGTAACCACATAATTGAACTAATTTTTTCTTTGAATAAACCACCTAGGTTGTATTTTATCCTGAATAAGATATATATATATATATATATATATATATATATATATATATATAATTATATTTAATTATAATAATAAACATATATCCTTTATTTAAAATAATTTGGAAAAAATTAGTAGAGAGTTAGATATTTAGAAGTAAAAATTCATTTTTATTTTTGAAGCATAGTTTAAAGTCTTTGTAATCTTTCCTATAGCAATGCCCACATTGTTATAGAATATTTAATTAAATAAGAATTATTTTAAATAAAAAAATTATTTATATTAAAGGAAAGGATTGGATCTCATCTTATATTAAGGAGGGCCCCTTTGCTAGGATTTTTGATAAATTTGATAAACTCTTAGCATAGTTATTATTTATGTCATGTGAGTAAGTACAATTTATATTTTATTTATATGCATTTTTAGTTATTAAGTTAGTTTGGTAAGAATTTGATATTTTTTTGAATTTTATTAGTTTTAAGGTATCTTCCAAATCTATAGCACAACCAAGTTCATTTCCATTTCAAAAAGTATTCATTTTAATTACAGAAAGTGTGATTTATTTTCCAAGCATTTTACTTTCATGCAATTTACTTTATACAAGAGTGTTTTATATATGAAACCTATAGTTCCTCAACATTTGGAAATAGTTGTTGTTGTATATTTATAAAAGGATTTAATTTACCTCAAATTATATAAAGTGATAACATCTTACCAGGCTTATGAACCCTAAGGGAATATTTAGTGATGTAACATAGTCAATAATCTAGGAGACTACCCATTAGAAGAGGTATATTAGGTTTTATACAAGATATGTCTTTCATAAATTTGAATGGTAGTTTTATTCTTATATATATTTTTATTATCTTTTATACATCCATGCATGATATAAATTCTATCTATGAATTAAGAATTGATGACTGGGAGTTTAAACAATATGTAAACCTTACCCATCAATTTATTATATAGACCCAATGAAGTACTAATGTATGCATCCGATGATTTTGATTTGGATACATTGTATTTAAAAAAAATTACCAGTTGAATAACTTGATCACTACTCCAAAATGATATATTTTCAGCTTTCCATTTGAAATTACCAATGGAATTTTAGAGCTGATAATCAAATATTGGTCTGGTCACCACCTGCCCTAGAGGTGTGTATATATTGGAGATATGCATATATGAAATTATATTTTTTGTCTTGTGTTCTTAACTAGTGAATTTCATAAATAATTCTTGCATCTAGTAATTCCAATCCATGAGATGAATCCTCTTTTTATTTACATAGTTTTGTGCCCAAGTTATGTTAGGAAGTTGGAGTAAACTAAGGTCTGGGTAGGATTTATGCCTTATTGACTTAAAAAAGTAATGTAATTTGGAATATTATATTTTCATAGATTAATTAAAATTAACCACATGAAACCACTATGGTTGAGACTTTTCTCTTTTTCTATATATACAACACACAATGTCATAGAGTGTTATAGATGGGCCCTACACATTATCTAGTATGTCATGTGGGGCCTCTATTTTTTCTTATGATTATAATATATTATTTGTTTTTTGTAAGCCACTAAAATGTTTAATAATTAATCCCCTAGTGATGTTGACCATGGAGATTTTATTTTATTTAATGTTATCATCTTATTTTAGAAAGGTTCTTATTTTATTAGTTAATTAGAAGAGTTCTTCTCTTATAAATTCAATTTTCCCCCCTCCACTAGTCACACTCTTCCCCTCACCTTTTTCAGCTTATTAATATCCTCATAAAATTATATAGTTAATTTATGATCTTAAGTAATAACCAAGTCTTATCTAGATAATTTCTCAACTTGTATATATTGAATGCATGGGATTATCACCAATAGGTCCTGAGATGAGGTTTGGCCAAAAGATGATATGACAAGAGATGAAGTGCTCTATGGAGGTGGGATTATTATTAAAGGATTAGTTGAAGTAAATGAATAAGTTATGAGGAAGTTGAATGTGTAATAAATTATGGACTCACCATTTTATTTATGAAGATCTTAATCTAAGGATAATTCCTGATGACATACTTTGTGAGATTAGGAGACCCATGGCCTGTGATCACTGATGACTCTATTTGAATAATTTTATTCATTGAAAAGAATAATTGAGTATAATTGTGTGACTATAATGGATATGTGGAAGAAATTTATGGAGAAACTAAGTCTTAAAAATGTGTACTTTTGGAAAGAATAAAGAATGTTTTTTTTAAAACTATAAGTGTTATGCCAATAGACTAGATAATGGTAAATTCTATTATACTTTACAAAAATGGAGAAGTTGGTGAAGATGTAGTAAGATAAATATTAGTATCCATAATAGTGGTATTATTTTTGAATAAATATTTAAATGAATCAATATAAATTTTAGTAATTGAAGTAGCAGAAATGTTAAACAAAGTGAAAGAAATACAAGATGAAACTAATGGAGATGTGGCCTTTCAAATAATAGTGGAAGGGAGAACTTAAGTAGATGAGATAATGGTAGGATTAATGAATAAAAAAATATAGAATGTAATAAATAGTAGTATAAGTAATTTTATAAATCAAATTTTCACCCTTGAGAGGGTGATTCAAGCCCTCTCACCTTGAGATATGTAATAGGATTGGTCTTAGGCTATGGGTGATATTTAGATAGAGAAAAACTATAGGTTATTAGGATATCTCCCATTGATTTAATAATTATGCTATTTTAAACTACTAATTATCAAGGAAAATGGACAAGGATAACACAAAAACAAATAAGATGATACACCAAATAAGTTGATCACTACCAACCAGCGGCATGTGTATGTATAGACCAAGAAAACAAACCTTACATAAATTACTCCTAATATGAATCTCTCACATAAGTGTTTCAATTTGAAGGTGATGATAAATTATTAGGCTAGGAAAACTAGTCAAGAGGTATTAGAAGACACTAGTGAATAAATAGGATCAGTCAACACTTGAACCACACTTACACAGTTCACATTACTTATAAAAAAAGCTTTAAAACTACATATAGGTGTTAGAAAATGAAAACATGGTAAGGAAGATAAGTCAATTCACTTGAAAAGATTAATTATTCACACACACAAACTAATTAAAGTCATAACAAGATGTTAAAATAGTTAAATTTCATTAATCAAATTCATACAAATGGGAAGGGATTTGCCATACCTAGGTGGAGGATAAAAAACAAGCCAAATGAATCTGCTTAAATAGAGAGATATGAGAAGAAGAATGAAAGAGGTATAAAAGGGAGAGATGAAAAGTTTCAAATTAGAGTTATAACCAAGAAAGGAGCTGGAGAATAGTTTCATCGGGTATTCTAAGGACATTTGTTACTTATTTGATGATTCTTCATATCCTAAATGGAATAAGAGTCTTCATATTTTATTGACACCTTGATCTTCTTCTTGAAAATTGCCCTTCTCTTGGCATGTGAGGTTATAAGTGTTCTTATTCATCATCAAGTATGTTAAGTTGATATTTATCTACTCTTTGACACCTTTTACTTATTTAGGAAACTCCTAAAACTAGCATTGCAATGATGACTACACCTCGTAGGTGTCTTGAAGTCTAATTTGTCTTACTATGCCTATCTTGCCCAAATGGCTCAAATCTTGAATTTGCCTTCATGGATGTAATTTTTATCCATGAAATTAATATATATATATATGTTATCAAAATAAAATGACTCCTCTAGAATCCCTAATCACTTCCCAATGCTTCATTTTCACCCAAATTTCTCACTTGGCCTTAATTCTTTATAGCCCTAAAAACGCACAAAGCTCCTTGTGTGGAAGAATGTACAAATGATCTTGTCAAAATAAAGGTAGGTTTGAGTACCTAGTATTTTGTTACATCTCCATGCCAAGTTTCACGATCTAAAAAAAAAGTGAAAGTACACTTATTCATTCATTTTCTCTCTCTAATTAGGTATCCAATTAGCCTTCTAAGCCTATAAACTAAGAATTTGCTCCATAGACTTATAACACATGTAGAACTTCTAAAAATCATGTGATTAAATATGCCCAAACTATAACCATATTTTTTACCAAATTTGAGTTTTAAAGATATTTTTACATAGGAGAACCTTGAAATAGTCCAAGAAACTAGACTTTCTCAAGCCTTTTTCAGATTGCCTCCAACAACTAGACTTGTAAGAGTACTTGTTGACCAAATTTGACTTGTGCGTCAGATTGGGACCCCTATAGGTAAAAAATTTGTTTTTAGGTGTTTTTGAGTTATAATTTTATGTCATGGGGTGTATTATAAGCTAACCAATGTCATTTAATGTTATATTACCCTTGGTCCTTAGTTATTTTAGTCTTTTTAGTTATTTTGAGTCATTTTGAGGTCAAAAATGGGGAATTTAATGAATTATACAGACTTATTATGAAGTTTAAAGGTTAAAAAAGCTGATTAAATGTGACATGTGTCAAAATATGTCTTAATAAACTATTGGTAGCTTAAAGTGGTATGTGCTTCAGAAGAAATAGTAGTTTTCTTGGGAAAAAGGTGAGCTTGGCACTTGTATGACCCATGGGGAAGTGTGACACATGGGATAAAACATAGAATTACCCTTAAAATTAATCAAGATTATTTACACATTTTAAGTTCTATCAAATTTCCATTTTTGGCCTAAAACTATTCTACTCCTTTTTCACCCTTCTTTGCAAGCAAAAGCAGTCTTAAGGTTTGTACTTGGTAAAGATAGAAGATGAAGTTTCAGATATAAATACTTAGGGAGGTGAAACTAAAATAAAATAACTTAATTTAAATATAAATATTCTAAATAATGGTGTCTTTCACTTCATGAACCATCCTCATGAAGTTAACTATGTTTTTCTACCTCTTAATCTGTGTACCCTATAGGTTTTGCCTTGGTATGAGTAATTCCATAAAAAATAGTTACTAAGTTTGATTTAAAAGGATTATATATTCATTATATAGTTATACCCAAAAAAAATTCATGTTTTAAGTTGTTGTGATGGGAAAATCATTTCAAATTTGTAGACTACTCTTGTTTCGGATGACAGGCCAGTTTTCCACCATTTTACAATACTCATACTTTGTCAATGATTCCAAGGGGTATAAATAATTATATTAATATTTTTTTCCATGTTTTATTAAACCCTAAAATTTATAGGATATTTATCCAAGAAATTCTCCATGAAGGTGTAGCCACAAGCACCATTCAGTCAATCCACTATATGACTGTCAAATCAATCAGCCAGGGGCTTTATGGAGGATGTCATGATTGGAAGGAGAGTTTTTATAGGTATTACAATATTTTTTAGTGATATAAAAGAATTATAAACTTTTATAATGTCTAAATCTGACCATAATCACCTATATCCCATGCTCACTGGCTGTTATCCTCATATACTACCTATACAAGAAAATATGCAGTCACAAGTGGTTGGTAGAAAGTTGAAGCATCATTGTGAGGTGTTAGAACGAGTGATAAATATTTAACTTGAATAATATCATGTAGGTGATTATGTAAATACTTATGTGGAGTTTAAAAATGTCAAAAGAAGGTATGAAACATCTTTCAATAGGTAGTGCCTGAATTTAATCCCTTTTCCCCTGAATTAGCAAAATAAAGGCCTAAGACATTTTAGTGGAGATAATCAACAAGATTTACAATGTTTTATAGGAATGCTAATGTTATAATATTGTATATTTTATATAGGACAATAATATTTCAATGTTTTAAGGATAGAGGGTTAGTGGAAGATGGTCATTTGGGGCCTCAAATTTGCTATTAAAACACTAATTTCCTTTAATATCATCTATAGGCCTAATTCTTAAAAAAAACCTTCTCCACCCAAAATGAAAAATTATAGTTTGATAATTTGTTTTAGTGGTTCAAGTGATAATTAATGGAATAAATTTCATTAAAATATTATGATATACTTTTGCTTTCTTCCCATGTACACTTCTAGTCTATACACTATGGAAATGTTGACCTACAACAAGGTATAGGATAGTGACTCAAATTTGATGCCCAAGTGGTGTTTTAATAAGTTCAAGTTGATTCAAAGTTAAGTAATGTATTTTTTTTACTATAATTAAAATAATTTAGGTACTCATACATAATAACCAAGTCCAAAGGAGCTCACACACACCTATAGGAATCAATAGAAAGAGGTGTCTCAGTCATGGTAAGAAGAAACTCAGTTATAAACCCAAAGAGAATATAATGTGAATAAAATTAATAAAAAGTTATAAAATAGTTTGAATAATTTAATTTATATATTATAAATATAATTAAAAATTCCAAATTATCTAATACACACACCTACATGCATGGTATGAAGGAGCAAGACACAATCAGCGTAATATACTCAGTCACCTAAGCAAGAGTGTAAAGAGCACGTGGAATTTGGAGTGAAAAGTGAGTTGGAAGTAATTTAATTAAATTTTTAATAGTCTAATTAAATTATCACACATTATGAAAAAGGTAGATAAATGATCTAACAATGCACATATAGCTTCCACCCAGGCCCTTACACACAGTCAACTATCTATGATTAGTATTGAAGGTTTTTCCAATCCTAAAGTGTGAGAAAATCAAGATCATAGTTGAGGTTAATATTGGTAGAAATTAATGTATGGTTTTTAAATTTTTATAAATTATTATAATTGAAAGGTAACCTATAGGTCCACGCCTAAGAGCTCTAACAAGTAAAACATAGTTAGAATGATAAAACATAATTTTGAGAGCTCAAGGTGTATAAAGGGTAAATTAAAGTATAGTGTAATGAATGGATGGAATATGAATCCATAATGATCATATAAGATTAAATGGGCTCTTTAATATGAGAAATGGGGGTAGGAGATCTCTAAATTGGAAAACATATAGTCTATATGCCTTTTTTGCACACAATTTGCCTCTAACAACCCTGTCTTGAGGTTTTGGTGAAATTAGAGGACTTAGAGACTTGAATAATAACTGAAAATTGGTTATGAGGATATATAGTAAATTAATAATCCCATAAAATAGTTATTTTTTCTTTAAAAATGGGTTAAGTTCCCTCTATTTTGTCTTAGATTGAGGGTACTTCCTTAGGTGCACAACCCTATGGTCAAGAGGTTTGGAGGCAAAAGAGTGAATAAAAATTTTATTGGACATAATAAAGAGTTTTGGAGAGTTTTAAAACATCCATAAAAACATTTAAAACCTTGAAAAGAGAGGAGAAACTAAATATAATTATCTAAACTTTCAGTGTTGTAGTCAAATATGTCAAGCAGAGTTTAGGCCTAGAGGCAAAATAGAATATCACTTTCACTTGAAACTTTGGTAGAGAGTTATAAACCATATGGATATTTTAATGGAATCATAAAATATGTGTTAAATTTTTTTAAAGGAAAAAAATCCCAACAATAAGGTCTAAAACACCAAAAGTTGTAGACAGGCTACAAGACTAACATTAGGCCTAGTGTCCAAATGGGAGGTCTTTCACACTTATAGAATGAGATGAGATTTATAAACTATTGAGACATATTTTTTAGGTAATATAATATAATTTAAATCTATTTATATTCAAAACAAACTATGAAAATTTCACTTTTGGCTCATAAACTAACTTAAGCATGCAGGGAATAGAGAGACAAGCTCGATAGGCTAACTTGGAAAGCTCACATCCATATTGAAGCTTTGAATGGGTGAAAAATAAGTTTTAAATGTTTTATCAAGGTCTTTGAACATCATTTTTTTTATATTTATTTGTAGGTTGAATGTCAATTTTTTATGAACAATGCTTAAGAGTCAAAACTACTCAAAACCCTTACAAAACCCTTCCTAGTAACTAGTTTGGAGAAATGGAGTTGTAAATATGATATAATGGAATAGTTTAATAAATAAAGATATTATAACTTGAAAATGACTCCATAAATATAATTTACATGATTTTTGACTATATGAAATTAGATGAACAAGGTATAAAATAGGGTTCTTTTGACTATTATGTTTTTTTGTAGGCTACATGAGGAGTCTGAAGATGAAATAAAGTTTGGATGGAATATTAGGAATTTTAATAACTAAATATTTTCACTTAATTCCAATAAAAAAAACTCATAAGTATCTAAACTAGAGATCTCATCTTAGCCAGTCAAAACTGGCATAGTGGACAAACTAGTGAGAAGTGTGAAAACTCCATATGTAAGTGATTTTAAGGTGTACTTAATGCATATAAGGCCATGAAATATCTTTATAGGTTTCATTAAAACCATAAAATTTATTTTAATTATAAAATTAATCCAAATTTGAGTCTAAGTGTGTAGGGTGTATGAAGGAAGAGTATTTTGGGCTATAGATGATGATGGCTCACTTCGAAATGATTCCAAAAGACCAAGAATACAACCAATGAATGGAGAGGAATGTTTAAAACACTTAAAATTAATTAAAATAATCATAATTGTCCCTAATCAATTTTTGGATGTTCAAATAGGTCTAATCATGAAGGTAATTTTTTCAAGCCAAAATGATGAGTTTCATGGCACTTTGCAAGAGTTTCATGCCTTGTATGGACACTTGTACTTCATGACCTTGCATGGTTTGTCCCATATCCTCTTATCATACAAAATTAACTAATGTTATCAACTTTATAAGTGTATTTGTGACCCTTTGAATTCTCTCTTGTCCTCTCTCTCAAGTTCCTTAAGAACTAGCCATTTTGGCTATTATAACTTATGATCCACCTAAGTATGGCAAAGCCTTGCTCATTTTCATACATTTTTTCAATAATAATACTTATCTTTTACCTCTTCATGACTATTAATAGTGTTTTCTACTTGAATTTTGGATCTTTCATAGTGAAGACTATGGATTCCTTAGCATGTTGTTTCATTCTTTCATCCTATTTGTAGTTATAAAGCTTCTTTTTGTAGGGCATGTGAAGTTTTCTATGATGTGCCAGTGATTGAGTGAGTGTATTCATTAGTGACATTCAAGGCCTCTTGTCTAGTCCTCCTAGCTTTACATATTAATCTATAACCTCATAATGTAACATCGATGTGAGAATATGAAAATTAAAGGAGTGTATGTTTGGTTAGTCCTTTGTTCCCATGTATAACATGATACTGGTTAGAAGTCATATTCTTATTTGGTGTATCACCTCCATTATAATAGTTTTATTTTAGTTATCTCCTCCCTCCCCCCCCCCCCCCCCATAAAGTTTGGGTGTAGTTACAGTCCAAAGTGGGAGATCAAGGGAGTTATCCCTATCTAGAGATTCACCTCATCCTTAGGCCACCCATAAGACTAGAGGTGTTTCAATTGTGTCACTTGGATGAGGATAGCATAGACATATCCTCAAAATGTGAAAATCCAAGTGACAATAGTTTTTGGCACGTCCAATGGGACTCTTAGTCTAAGAGGTTGAAATATTTTTGGTCTTATCATTCGACAATTAGCCTTTAGAGGAATATATCAAAGCATCAATGGTGACTCTGAACATACATCAACTAGTCAAGTAGCCCAGGTTTCATTTTTAAGATTATTTATAATATATTTCTTTGTGTTCTTGCTTTCAATGAAGTTTCATTACTAATTTTGGTGTTGAGCAATATTTTACACAAGTTGGTGAGACAATTCAAGCTTGTGACATTCCTTATCAACAAGAGAAAGTTATTAATCAGCCTTATCATGAAGTGTACCATATTCATCATGAAGTTTATTAACCAACTCATGGAGTGTATCAGTCTTATAGATAGCCTTCTCAATGTCTTGCTCCTCCTAGTCAACCTAGCTAGTTCTCTAATAAATCCCTCCCACCCTTCCTCAAGACAACTCTTGTCCTCCATATGATCCCTCTTGTATTCCTTATCCTCATGATGATGCCTATGAACTTCAATAAAAAAATTTCCAAGAGAACCTAGCCAATAAAATTGAAGAGTTAGAGTCAAGGATGTAGTTGTTAAGTCAAGGTGTGATGGAAGGTTTAAACCCAAAAGAAGATCATATGCCTAAATACAACCCATCTAACCTTCCTCAAGAGAGTTCCCAAGTTAAATTAGATGTTAATTAAGTGATTATAAAGTGTAAGGAAGATAACCAATCCCTCTTATCCCAAGGTCTACCTCCCCTTCCTCAAGAGCTCCCAAAAGAATCCCAAACATTGCATTCTCAATCTAATTTTGAGCCCTATACTCCACCTCCACCAACTAGTTGCTCCTATCCTCATCCCATCACCATTTTACCTGAGGGACCTATGGTATGGGAACCTAAGCAAGAATAGTTGGTTGAGGAAAATTCAAAACTCTTACTTGAAGAAAGTACAACTCTTTAGTAGCCTCATTAGGCTAGGTCACTAGATTTCAAGATGCCTAGTCTTGGCATCACTAAAAAGGATAAGGAGATGAAATATCTAATAGCCCTTGAGAAGTAAGATCAGATCATGAAAGTGGAGATACAACTTGAGAGTCCTCAATAGGGCCCAAATGATGAGGAAAAAGTGATCCCTTGTGTTAAGTCTTCTTCTTTAGATGATGATGAAGAATGCTTTCCTTGTGTTGAAGAGGAAATCTTGGATGAATTCCTTTTGGATCCTAAGGAAGAAGATGAAGAAGATTTTATTGTTTTTCCCCTTCATGATTAATTAATTCCTACTGGATGCACTTGCATTCTACTCAGAATAAACATTTATTGCATTCTACTCAGAATAAATAACTTTTAGATGGAAGAATCGCAAACAGCGAGACTATTTCTATTCAATTAATTAATTAAATATCGAGAGTACATTAGGTCTGTACTGGTTTTTTATTCATAACTTATTCATATAAGTTTAAGTATGATATATTCATACAATATAGTTTATGTATATTTATCTATAATTAAATATGGATTGGTGGATATGGGCATTTGTATTTCCTTTTTAAAAGATAGTAAGGGAGTAAATATTTATGGATGAGGTTCAATATCTACATTTAGTATTTACAGAAAAAAGTATTTGTCTATTTGAAAAAAATAAATATATTTTAAATGTCTATTTGGGATCGACTAAAACAAAGATCAAAAATTGGATTGAACTTTTCTTCAATGTTAAAGTAATAGGAGTTAATAGTTATCGACCCCCGCAAAAGAGAGAAAAAGGGAAAAGATTAAGCTAATAATGAAAAATAGAATGCCTTATAAACGTATGATTATTACACTAAAACCAGGTTATTCTATGCCTTATAAATGATCAAAAATATGACTTGTGGTAGCAATTTGAAGACATTTGCAATGAGTTTGAGTCTCTCAAGGGGTATATTATTTCATTAGAGATGATTAAAAGTGTTGAGCTCATTAGAGATGATTACAAGTGTTGAGCAAGATGACACTGTCCAACATGTCATAAATGAACAAGATGATATTGTCCAACATGTCATAGATTAACAAGAGCAAAGTCCACATCAGCCTTTGGAGGTCAAGACAAACTTCTACTTCCCTTAACCTTCAAAAGAACAAGAAACTACTCCTCTTGAGATCATGCCTACAAAGAAGATGAAAGTTGATCATGAGATGAAGATTAGGCAGAAACATGAAGTGTGTTTACAAGGAATAGAGGAATACTTTTACATTTCAGACCTATTTGAAGATGGTCTGCTTGAGTGAATAAAAATTGAGGTTCTAAGAAGTAGATCTGATCTATCAAGTGTTCAATCTAAAGAGCAACATGCTTGGCACCATGATTCATATCATGAAGAAATAAATGCAAGGAACTTTAATTTTGATCCTGGAAAGGGAAGTATGCCTATTTTTTATTTGTATATATTTTATTTATTCTTATTTTTCCTAAGTGCTTTGAGCATATGTGTGTGTCTTGCTAGTTTGTTTGCCTTGTTTTGTGTGTCTTTTATTTTATGTGGTAATGGTAGTCAAGTGATCTTACCTTGATCAAATATAGTTTTCAAGTGTTCAAATGTCTCATTTTTTTGTCTATATTTCATGTGACTCCCTAAACTTAATGGATTGATAAGGCTACTGGTCTAGTTAGTATAATAGGCATACTACCCCTATGAGTCACCAATTTGTTAACTAAATATGATCTACATGTCAAATTGGGACCCTTATAGTTAAATACTTTATTTTTGGGTGTTTTATGGGTCTAATTTTATGTCATATGTCATTTAATGTTATACTAGCCTTGGTCCTTAGTTATTTTAGTCTTTTTAGTCATTTTGAAGTTAAAAAGGGGGCATTTAATGACTTTTACAAATTTATTGGGAATGTTAAAGGTTCAAAAAGGTGATTTCACATGCCATGTGTTCCCATATATCTTAATAAACTATTTTCAACTAAAATTGGTAGGTTCTTCAAAAGAAAGAGCAGGTTTCATGGGGAAAAAGGAGAGTTTAGCACTTGTATGGCTCGTGGGGAAGTGTGCCACATGGGAGAAGATCATAAAATTTACCTTAATCTTTCTCAAGATAATTTACATGTTTTAAGTGATATAAAAGTTCCATTTTTGGCCTAAAACCATTATTCTCCTTTTTCGCCCTTCTTAGTAAGTAAAAATAGTCTTCAAGTTTGTACTTGGTACAAAATACATAGGAGGTTTTAGATGAAACACCTTAAGGAAGTGAAATTAAACTCATATTCCTTCATTTTCATATAAATATTTTGAATAATTATGGTATGTGCTTCATTAACCATCCTCATAAAGTTAATTATGTTTAATTTCCTACTAATGTATGTACCCTATAGGTTTTGCCTCGGTTTGAGCAATTCTATATGAACCAATTACTGAGTTTGATCCCAGAGGATGTTTTATTATTTTTATAATTACACCTATACTTGGTTTCATGTTTCAATATGTTTTTATGGGTAAACCATCTCATATTTATAGATTTCTCTCGTTTGGGATGCCATACTAGTTTTCCACCATTTTCAGATCCTCATGATTTATCAATGATTCCAAGGGGTATAAATAAGTTCATTACTATTTTTTCCATGTCTCATTTACCCCTGAAATTTATATTATATTTATATAAGTAATTATATTTGAAGGTGTAGTCACAAGCACCATTTAGTCAATCTACTATATGAATGTCAAACTAGTCAACCCGATGTTTTATGGAGGATATTATGATTGGAAGGAGAGTTTTTATAGATTTTATAGTATTTATAAGTGATATAATATCATTGGGAAACTTTTATAAGGTATAAATATGACCAAAATCACATATATACCATGTTCACTGACCGTTATCCTCATATACTACCTATATAGGCAAATATGCACTTATAGGTAGTTGGCAAAACACTGAATTGTGAGGTGTGAAAACAAGTGATAAATATTTACCTTGAATACTATAATGTAGGTGATCATGGAAAAAAATATGTGGAGTTTAAAAAGGTAAAAATAAGGTATTAAAAATATTTCAATAGGTAGTGACTGGATTCAAGCCCTTTTTCCTTCAATTAGCAAAATAAAGGACTAAGACATTTTGGTGGAGGTCATTCAACAAGGTTGATAATGAGATCTATGCATCTTAATGTGTTAAAATTTTATATTATATATATTAAAATACCATTTAAAAATTTTAAGGATATATTTTTAGTTGAATATGGTCATTTGGAGCCTCAAATTTGCTATTAAAACACTAATTTCCTTCAATACCATCTACAGGGCTAATTCCTAAAAAAGACCTCCACCCAAAATGCAAAATTAGACTATGATAACTTGTGTGAGTGGTTAAAATTGGTTAAATTGAGAATTTATGTCATAAATATAATTATAAAATGATTATTTACTATTTTTTGCTTCCCATGTACACTTTTAGTTCATATACTGTGGAAATGTTGACCTACAATAGGGTATAGGATAGTGACTCAAATTTGATGACCAAGTGGTTTTCTAAGACTCTCAATTGATAGAAAGTTAAATCATGTATTTTTTTATGAAATGGAAAACAAGGGTTTTCCTCATACATCATGACCAAGTCCAAAGGATCTCACACACACATACATGAATCAATAGAAAGGGGTGTCTTAGACATGGCAAGAAGAAACTTAGATATAAACTAAAAGTAAATATAAGGTGAATACAATGTATAATAATTTACAAAATTATTCTCATGGTTAAATTTATATTATCTCCATATCATGACCAAGTGTTAATGAGTCAACACACACACCTACAAGCATGGTGTCAAGGAGTATGACACAATCAGGGTAATATACTTAGTCACCTAGGCAAGAGTGTAAAGAGCATATGGAAGTTGGAGTGACAAGTGAGTTTTAAGTAAGTTAATTATATTTTTAATAGTATCATTAAAACCTAAAACATTATGAAAAATGTAGATAAAGGATCTAATAATGCACATATAGTTCCTACACATGCCTTTGCACACAGTCAACTATCTATGATTGGTATTGAAGGTTTTTCAACCCTAAAGTGTAAGAAGATAAAGATAATAGTTGAGGTTCATCTTATGAGAACATAAAGGATGGTTTTTTAAATATTTTAAATTCATATAACTGAAATTTAACCTATAGTTCCAAGCCTAAGAGCTTTAACAAGCGAAACATGGTCATAATGATAGAACATAGTTTTGAGAGCTCAAGGTGTATGAAGGGCAAATGAAAGTATAGTGTAATGAATGGATGGGATATTCATCCATAATTATCAAATAATTTTAAATATTAACTTTCATATTATAAATAGGGTTAATAAATATTTAAATTGGACAACATATAGTCCATATGCCTTTTCTACACACAATCTGCCTCTAACAAGCCTCTCTTGAGGTTTTGTTGAAATTGGAGGGCATAGAGACCTGACAAAGAACTTAAAATTGGTATATAGACTCTATATTACATTATTAATCCCATAAAATAATTATTTTTTCTATAAAAATAAGGTAAGTAGCCTCTATTGTATCTCAGATAGGGGGCACTTCCCTAGGTGCACAATCTTGCAATCAAGAGTTTGGAGGCAAATCAATGAATAAAAAGTTTATTGGACACCCTAAAGAGTTTATTATAGTTTTAAAACATCCATAATAACATGGAAAACCTTTCAAATATATGATAAAATAAATATAATTATCTAAACCTTTATTTTTGCAGTTAAGTATGTCAAGTAGGGTTTAGGCCTAGAGGTGAAATAGAAGATCACTTTCACTTGAAACATTGGTATATAATTATAATCCCTTTGGATTATTTCATGGAATCATAATATATGTGTTCAATCTGGTTAAAGTCAAAGAATCTCAACAAGAAGGTCTAAAACACCAAAAATTGTAGACAGGCTACAAGACCAACATTAGGCCTAGTTTCCAAAAGGGGGGTATTTCACACTTATAGCATGGTATGAGATTTTTAATCTATTGAGACAAGTTTTTTAGGTTATATACTATATTTTAAAGATATTTATATGAAAATGCAACTATGACAAGGTCACTTTTGGCTCAAAAATCAACTTAAGCATGTAGGGAATAGAGAGACAAGCTCGATAGGCTAACTTAGAGAGCTCACATCCCTATTGAATCCTTGCATGTGTGCCAAAGAATTTTTTAGGTGTTATAATGTTCATTTAAAATCATTTTTTTGATATTTTTTTGTAAGTTTAATGTCAAGTTTTGATGAACAATGCTTAAGAGTCAAAACTACTCAAAACCCTTATAAACCCTTCTTAGTAACTAGTTTGGAGAAATGGAGTTGGAAAGATTATAAATTTAATATTTTGATCATGAAATTTATTTTAACTTTCAAAGGGCTCCCTAAATATACTCCTTATGCGTTTTGACTATACATAATTATATGGATAGGGTATAAAATAAGGTACTTTTGACTATTTTGTGTGTTTTGCATGCTACAGGAGGAGTATGAAGATGAAAAAAAATGGAAGGAATATTAGGAATTTTAATAACTAAATATGGTCATTTAATTCCAATAAAAAACTCTTAATTATCCAAACTAGAGATCTTATCTCAGCGAGTCAAAACTGACATAGTGGACAAACTACTAAGAAATGTCAAATTCCATGTGGAAGTGATTTTAAGGTGTACCTAATGCCTATAAGTCCATGTATGGTCTTTAAAGGTTTAATTAAATACATACCATGTAGTTTTATGGGAAAATAAATCCAAACTTAAGGCCAAGTGTGCAGGGTGCATGAAGGAGGAGTTTTTTGGACTGCAGATGATGATGGCTCACTTACAAATGATTTAAAAGATGAAAATTATAACCAATGCATGGAGAGGCATGTATGAAAGAATTTTACTTCATTAAAATCATCATACCTATCCTTAAGTAGTTTTTTGACGTTCGAATAGGACTAATCATGAAGGAAGTTTTTATAATCCAGAATGAGAAGTTTCATGCCACTTTGCGAGAGTTTCATTCCTTATATGGACACTTGTACTTCCTAACCTTGCATGGTTCATCCTATATCCTCTTCTCATGAAAAATTAAATTATTTTATAATACTTAAAAGTTTCCTTGTGACCCTTTTAATTCTCTCTTCTCCTCTCTCTCTCTCTCTCTCTCTCTCTCAATTTCTATAACTAGCCATTTTTGCTATTGTAACTCATGCTCCACCTAAGTATGATGAATGCCTACTCATTTGCATACCATTTGATAAATAATAATACTAAATTTTATCTATTAATGACTATTCATAGTTTTTTATACTTGAATTTTGGATCTTTCATAGTGAACACAATGGATTCCTTAGCATGTTGTCTCATTCTTTCATCCTATTTGTAGTTGGAAAGCTTCTTCTTGCAGGACATGTGAAGTATTATAGGAAATGCCAATGATTGTGTGAGTTATTATATTCATTATTTACATTCAAGGACTCTTTTATAGTCTTCCTATGTTTTCAAATTCATCCATAATGTCATAATGTAACATTGATGTAAGGAGATGCAGATTGAAGGAGTGTATGTTTGATTAGTCCTTTGTTCCTATGTGTAACATGTTGTTGGTTGTAAGTCACCATATCAGTTGGTGTATATCCTCCCTTAAAATAATTTGATTTCAGTTATCTGTCTCCCTTTTCCCCCAAAAAATTTATGTGTTGTTTCAATCCAAAGTGGTACATCAAGGGAGCTAGCCCTATCTAGAGATTCACCTCATCCTTAGGCTACCCACAAGCCTAAAGGTGTTTCAATTGTGCCACTTGGATGAGGAGAGCTTATAAATATCCTCAAAGGGTGTAAATCCAAGTGAAAATAGTAATTTAAGTGTTTAATTTTTTTTTTTGGATTAAAAATATATAATACATACCAAATTATATCTCCCATTTGTTTGTATCTATCCATGAACTTTAATACCCTGTTTAGAGTTAAAAACCTCAAAAAAGTAAAATATTTATTATATCTATATAGTTATAGGTACAAAAAAAAATTAAAGGTCTATTTAAAGTTATTAATAATGTATAGGTTGTTTTAAGGTCATTAAAACTCATTTCAATCACTTAGTAAGTCAATCTTCACCATTGGGTCAATTCTAGTCCTCTAAGCAGCCAAAAACACACTTATTATCTTAATGATGATTCAAAAAGTATAAACCATTAACAAATGAAAAATACCATAAATTAAAATTGGACACAAAACCCTAACACCTAAAAATATATTTGGGTCTTATGAAAAATCTATGTATTATTTTAAGCATAATAAGGTGCTTCTTGGGCTGGTAATACTGTGTTTGGTGAGGTTGTAAAAGAGAATGACTTAGGAATGGAATATTAGAGTTTAATATTGAGTAAAAACACCTTGGTAGGTCTATGAAACTAAATATTACATGTACCAATTGTTTTCCTACCCTTTATATTAATCAAACCTCATATAACCTTCATTTGTTGATGCTTAGGGTTTATGAGCAAACATACACTCTTGACCCTACTATCTATATTTGAACTTTTTATCCTTTGTTGAAGGATTTAAAACCTTATAAGGTATTTATTTTAATTATTATTCACATTATTAATATGTCTATTTTTCATTATTAATTCCACAAATAATCCTTATTCATCTATTTCCCTCAACACACAACTCTTCACCATTTATTACACACAATTTGTGTGTGAGAGTTAGCTTACAAAGGCTAAATAGTCTTATCAAATATTTAAATTATATTTATTAACCCTTTAATTAACATATATGTGATATTATATCATTTAAGAGTCACTTTCATACAAATTTTACCTCTCATAAACTTATTTTCTTCATAACAAGTAAGCACCTCACTTACCAATACTATACAGACCTGACTGTAGGTTATGGGCTCTATGACTGTAGTATTAGGCTATATTCTCTTTATAACCATTTATGATGTTATTTAATATCACATTATATTTAAAATGGTTTCATCAACATATTTACCAATCTAAACCTCAATCCTCAATACATGACATTATATTCAATCCTTTGTCAAACTCATACATAGGCCTATAGGTGTTGCCAAAGTTTGTATGGATATAGGCATTAAAGGTGATTTTTTTATCACTCTATTATGATAAAATTTAGGTATATTTTTTTATATAGTGATTTTTTTTACCTTGTATATCCATCTAAACCCAACTTCACTATATATATTGCATCCTTATCTCACTATTTATACTAAAATACTCATAGTTGTAGGTGCATATATATGTGTTTAGAATAAAAATTTGGAATTAAACCCATTAAAAAATATTTTTTAAACTTTTTTTATATTATTGAAAATTGAGAAGGTGTCAAAAAACCTTAATATCCATTATGATTGTGTGGAAACTCTCAAACACTACCCTGTTGGTCCCTTATTTGCTCAAGCCTAGTCTGACTTGTAGGTGACATTCGATGGCAAAATTTCAAGTGCATATAATAAACATTAGAGAATGAAATAAATTTTGAAAAATTAATTTAAACAATATACATACATTATCATGTATCATTTTTTATATAAATGCTATTGCATTTATTATGAAAAGGTGACCTATAGGTTTATAGACCTGTATGCATGCCTTTTATCAGTTTCAGCCTTTTGAACATGCGCCCTTTGAACCATATTAATGTTGAAAAAAAAATATCATTAATATATTTATTCATGAGTTTATTACCATCACATGACATTTTACAATGCAATGTTATCATTTTTTGGTTCACTTTTGTATTTGGCTGCCCTATAACACAGTGCTTGGGCTAGAAACTTGAAAGCTACTTGGAGAGGAAAATATAGAGTGAATAAATGGAGTAAATAATTTAATTTTAATTGAATTTAATATATTAATCCATTATATTAAATATTCATCCATCTTATTTGACTATTGAAAACCTAAAAATAATCAAGAAACAATGTCAATCATTTTGTAAATGTGTAGAAGAAGATTTTTATTATCCTTTTAATCTTACATGTGACAAGTTTAGATTTTAAAAACATTTAATATGTCTTAATATACCATATATATCTTATTAAATAATTATTTTTCATCCAACCATTCTAAAACTATCATTACAACGAGAAAAATGAACCTGTGGGGTTTGTAGGTAGTTTTAGACCACCCTAGAGTCTTAGAGATTGTTCATAAATGAGAGGAAAAACATATGAAAACTATCTAATTTTATATAAATTTTATTAATACCCCATAATTTATTAAAAAATATATATACCATGACTATCTCTCCTCTATTTATACTAAGCATGTGAAAACTACATTTATGAGCTTGTGAAGAGAGTAATGAAGGTTATGATGCAAGTTTGGGATTATTAAGACCTTTAACTTAATTAAAATCATGGGTTTTAATTTTGGAATATAAATATACACCTTAAATATTTTTAATACCTCAAATGGATCTCTTAAGTCCATACAATAGACTAAAAATTCCTTCTTTGGAGTTATTTTCTATTTCTTGGATGTTGCACCTATAAAACTAACAAAGTCTGACATTCTTAAAATAGAATAAAATTAGATAAACAATCCATAATATATAATAACTATTATTTTATGGTAATTTTGTCTTTCTTGGCTTGAAAAGTGTTGGATTTAGTTATATGCCCTTTTCTCATGATTTTCACATACCTTAAAGTTTGCAAAAGAACCTTAACTTATCCAAACCAATGTAAAGTGTTAATACAAGGTGGTAAAAACATGATATGAATTTTAAGGACAAATTTTAACATATTAAACCTTTTCATAACCATCCTATTCTCACTCTATGACTAGACTTAACATAAGACAAAATATTATATTACATTAATTTTGTCAAAAAAAACTAAACATGTGTTAATAAAAATTTATAAATAACTTTTAAGACTTCATAAATCATGAAATGGACTATGAACTAGGGTAGAAGGCATGAAATTCAATTTTTTTTGAACTGAGGTAATGGTAGACAAAATTTAGCTAACATCTTTGGCGATCTCCTGGGGATTATTACTTGTTAAGCATATAAACTAATTTCCTAGTCCATCAATTGAGAAATGGAGTTATCTACCACTCAAACTCAAACCTAAAACGAATTTTACCAAGAAAAGCCAATTTAATTGACCTCCAAACATATAACACACAAATACAACACACAAAATAAGATAATATACACACACTTGTGATCACAAGCACTTTTGGAAAACTAAGACAAAAGTAAACACTATATATAAATAATCTCAATGTTAATTTTTCCTCCAAGATAAAATGGGAAGTTATTGAGGTCATCATGACACAATTTAATCAATTCTATACATGATAAATTGAGTCCAACCGGTCATGGTTCATAATGTTGAGGTTTCTTCTTGCATTTGAAATTGATAACATGCTCATAGCCTATTGGAATTATAACTGGACCTTCTTACTTCATTCCTAGCTACATAGGATGACTATGTGAGTCAAGTACCAAGTCATATTTATTCATAACTTTTTTTTTTTCACAAAAAATATCATTTATAACTTATCCATAGGCTTCTTATGATCAAGTTGAACAATCTTAGATGGATCTCTTAGCATGCTTGTAGTGCTGGATTTAAGGAAAAGTGTATCTTGCTTCTTGAAATATTGAGGCCAATGAAGCTCAGTTTCATTTTCCAAGAGTGAAGGTACACCTAAAAATGGAATGATAGGGTGATAAACTTGTTTAATTTCCCCAAACAAGTCATATAAAAATGGAACAACATCTTGGAATGGAAATCTTGGAGGTCTGCCTTCATCTTGCTTGGTGAAACTACCTTCTTTAATCTGAAGTAGATAATGACATGTATATGGAAGAAAATAACCTGATCTTATGATCTAAAACAAGTATTTCAATTGATCTTCACATGGTTCTACTTCACTTGGACTTTTTTCAAGCTTGATAAGAGCTATTGTAGAAGTATTTCCATTACAATTTGAGAGAAAGATTTAGAGTTTGTACCTTTTTGATCATGCACATGGGGCTCATAACAAATTTTTTACACATATGATGAATCCTTAGAAGATTATTAATCTATTTTAATAACCTGATCATCTTATTTATATTTATAAATATTATATATCTCAAACTATACTATCATTTTATCAACTTGTACCTCATTCAAGTTACCTTATCCTTCAACTTCAAAGACTGATTTACAACTATCTTGACCAAGTGGTGTTCCAATAGTTAAATCCTCATCACATACACTTAAAGCATCATCTTTGTATCCTTATTAGGAGTTATCTATAACTATAACTTGGATGTTTTTATCAAGAAGAGGATGATCATATTAACAACCCAGTTTTGATTTCTCATGTGAAATGTGTTTGTTCTTGTCTTCCCTCCATTCATCAATGCATCCCTCCATCTTTAGAATGTTTAGAATTTTAATATTCTTGACAAGGACCTCATTATACATTTGAATAATCTTTAGAATGAACTTTAAATATGGAAAATTCTTAAATTTTTCAAGTTTCTTAATAAGGATCTCTTATTTTCTTTGGATTCCTTCTTGAATGGACTTCCAAGATGGAAAGGATATAATATTTTGAGGGAGGATGGTAGGGGCTTGAATAGTTTTAAATTATTCTTTGATCTCTACCTCCCAATCTATGCTTGTTCCACTTTGTCTATCCCATGATTTCACCATTTGATTGCAATTTAAACTATTAAAGGACTTCCAAGAGGGTTATTGAGGAAGAGGATTAAAATTTTGTGCCAAGATAGCTTATCTCCAAGAAGCAATAAAGCTTTCCAGTTATGATTTTTATTAGTTTTCAATAAAAATTTGATCAATAAAAACCTCTTTCTTCTTTTGAATGTTCTCTTGGATTGATTTATAATATGGGAAGGCTTAATGGGTATGATAATGCATTGGAAAAAATTTAAGATCACTTAAAATGGTATTTTGTGGAGGAATGGATGGAACATAAGAGGGCTAAGTTAGTATAAATGAAGGCACTAGGGGTTGAAAACATTGAACCTATTATCCTTCATGAACTCTTAGTTTATCTTATATGCCTTGAATCAATCCACTTATGTCCATCATATCACTTGTGAAATTTCTTCTCTCAATACATGTACATGCTCTCTTCATTATCTGGAATGAGTCTCTCACATTATGTATGAGATGACAAGGAAATTTTTGACCATACTCCCTTTGTGTGTTAATCCCAAGAAGTTTTTCATGAACCTTAAGATGAAATAATTTATGACATGGATATGTTGATTAGGGGAATGAGAGGGTTGTCAAAGAGGTGGACTATTTTGGTATAACTACTAAGGAAAAGAAGGATGGTAATACTTTTGATAACAAGGCTAACAAGGTTAAACATACTATTGATAAGGGTCAACAAACTACTAAAAAAGATGAACATGAGTTTGATATAGGTATTAAACTTGTGTAAAACAAAAATTAACATTAAACCCACCCATAAAACTTCATGAGAAAGGTATAAATATAAGGACACTTTCTTAAAATGGTAACTAGGCTACTATAATCAGTTAAATGCATTCAAAATCACCATTGATGTTTTTTGAGATACCTCCAAAGGCTAGTGCAATGAAGAGAAACACAAAATACTCTTCAATTGATTGTAATCTAGTCCCACTAGGCATGCAAGAACTATTATATCTAAAATTTTCACCCTCGAGAGGGTGATTCAATCCCTCTCAACTTGAGCTATGAAATGGGATTGATCCTTGGATATGGGTGACCTTTAGATAGATCAAAGCTCTTCTAAAATACTAATTTATAAGGAAAATGTAGAAGGATAACATGAAAGAAAATAAGGTGATACACCAAATAAACTAATCACTACCAACTAGCTACATGTGGAATTATAGACCAAGAAAACTAACCTTACATACACTACTAATATGAATCTCTCACATACGTGTTTCAATGTAACGGTGATGATAGATGGTTAAGATAGGAGAACTAGTCAAGAGGTCTTGAAGGACACTAGTGAATATACAAGCTCACTCAACCCTTGAACCAAACTTACATAGTTCACATGACCTACAAAAAAAGTTTTAAAATTGCATCTAGGTGTTAGAAAATAACAATATGCCAAGGAAGATAAGTCAATTCATTTTACAACATCAAATATTCACACATACACACACTAAGTACAATCATATGAAGAGGTTAGACTAGTATTTTTTCATTAATCAAAGGCATATGAATGGGTATGGGTTTGCCATACCCAAGTGGAGGATATAAAATAATCCAAATAAGGTTGTTTAAATAGATAGCTGTTAGTAGAAGAGAGAGAGAGAGAGGCATATAAGGGAGAGATGAAAAGTTTAAAATTAGACTTACAACCAAGAAATTAGTAGGGAAATTATTTCATCAGGTCTTCTAAGGACATTTTTAACTTATTTGATGATTATTCATATCCAAAATGGTTTAGGAGTCTTCATAATTTATTGACACCTTGATCTTCCTCTTAAAAACATTCATTCTCTTGGCTTGTGAGGTGACAAGTGGTCTTATTCATCATCAAGTCATGTAAAGTTAATATTTATCTACTCTCTAACACCTTGAACCTATTTATGAAGATCCTAAAACTAACATTGCAATTATGATTACACCTCTTAGGTGTTTTAAAGTCCATTACTATGCCTATCTTTTTGAAATGGCTCAAATCTTGAATTTGTATTCATGGATGAAATTCATCTCCATGAAAGGCATATCTATACCTTATCAAACCTAAACCAACTCATTTTGAATCCTAAATCACTTCCTAAAGCTTCATATTGAACCCAAATCTCTCACTTGGAATTAATTCTATTGGAATCTCAATCAATGAGAGGAGAGGGGGTGAATCAGTCTTCAAAACATTCATTTAATTCAAATTAACATGAGCCATTCATATAAACATATAAATCAATCAAAGCACAATCAATCATACATATGAAAAAGAAATATAAGAAGACATCACATATGTTGGAAATCCTCAAGGGGAATAAAACCCATTCATATCTATAAATGGACTATATTCATATAATAAAAATACCAAATTTAGTGAAGCACCAACTCCACATGGATAACCAACCTCAACTACCAAAACACCCACATGATAAGGCTTTAGTAAGAACCCAATTTTAAGATGACACCAACCTCTTAGATGACTTAGCACTAACTAAACCACCTAATTGTTTTGATCACATTTAGAACACTATGTTTCTCAACAAAGTGATGATGACCACCTCTTCATCTCTTCAAACTCTTATCCATATAAAACTTCCTTCTAGGCCTCTTTGTTCAATTAGGTTTCTTCAAGACTAATTAGGTCATATGACCTTGATATTCATACTCCAACCTATTATTAAATATTCATGTTAGTCCCTCAAATTTATTATAATGGTCTATAGGAACTTATTCCACTAAAGGATCTTATATCTCATTCACTCCTTTGAATCCAATACACTAACTAGCCAATTAGGCCTAAAAGACCTTGTTCTTATACAAACCTCTTGCTCATACACCTCTTGGTCAACCATAAACACTTTACCAATTAAATTTTCCACGTAATATTCCTTAGGTAATTTTATAAGTAATAATAAATCATTACATTAGGTTATCCATTACTCAAATAGACCAAATCCTTCTTTAGGTCTCATGGAGACCTAATTCCATTAGGCCTACTTTAGGACATGTTACCTTATGAACCCTTGGAAAAATATGCACCCATATAAACATAATAGAATTTACATAAAATATTAAAATAGGCCTTACCCAAAATCCTCCAACCACTTTGACACCTTTTAGGTCCAACCACCACTTGAAACACTCCATTACCATTGTTAACATTAGGCCTTTGAACACACAAAAATGTCTATTTTGAATAAATGAAGATAAAACATCATTTAGACACACATCAATGAAACTAAATAACTTATATAGAATTTAAAAGACCTAAAAAATATCATCATATTCATTATATACTTTAATTTAGGACTTAGAGCCTCAAACTCATCATTGCAACTTGCTTACTCAAAAATGCCAAAACTATCAAAAGCGTAGTCATGAAACATTGACCTTCAACACCTGTATGACCATTTTCAAATAATTCCATTGTATGGAAATGATCTTGTAACATATATAGACCATCTTAAAATATAAAAATAATATGGTCTAGTTTCAATTATTTGTATTAAAGACCAATCTATTTACCTCACTACATACAGACCTCACTAAGTGAGATAAGCCATTTTATCTTCATCATTTTCACCACTATACCTAAATTCCAATCTATATACCAAGCATGAATAAGACATAAAAGTATTAAAAAATGTCTCCATGCACCTTTTTTAATCATTATATCATGAAAAAATATTCCAATTCATCTACTCATTATTGTCTAGTTTTTTCACTATTTGCACCATTTAGCCTATTAGCGACTGGCTAATCTGGATGACTAGTTTAGAAAATTTGAGTAAAATAACCTATCCATACAAAATTAATGTACATGAAACATCAATCTCTACCTTATTCCTCTATAAATTTTATTACTATGTCTAATGCAAATTTTGATTTTTATAGCAACTTATTTAGAAATAATCCTATAAATTCAACATTTTCTCTCTCTTCTCTTTAACCAATACCACATAGAGGTACTTGGGAGAGTCCAATACAAGATAAAATATATTTATTGATAATATAAATACATTCTGGGTACTTTTGATCTAAATCTTCAACATTGGGTCCTTATTGGGGTTCTAATAGGGTTTAAACATGTTTCCACTCTTAATGATCATTCATAAAGCATAGGCCCTCAATCTAAAAACTAATGCCTAGAAATTTGAGATAGGACTCTTACCTATCTACCATGAATATATTATATTTCCATGAAAATATTTTATTAGCTAATTAACACAATAAAATCCTTCTCAAGTTGAGAACCCTTCATTATGAGCACTCGAGAGACATCGAGACAAATTTTCATGCCTTATCCTTCAAACTAGAACCTCAAACTACATGTACATGCCTAAAAAAACTTGAATCATATTTGTGAATTATTACATGATATAAAACACCTTAATATATGATTATGAACCTTCATGAATCCACTCTCTATTTAATATGTAAACCTTGACCTGTAAACCATGTTAGGCCTTAAAATTGACCTTCATGCCTCTTTCCATGCACTGAACACCTCACTGTCATGCCATACAAACTCTCTCATTATTAAATACTTCCATATATTCTTCACATACCTTGATAATATATCATGATACCTCATTAATCGAGGACAATCTAAGAAAGGTCTAAATTGATGCATATATTTAAGGTCCTACCCCTATAGGCTCATCTAAAAACTCTCATTAGTCTTCAATTGCCTCACATAGATGCTCAAATAGAATGTAGAACCTATCACATGCTTGATATCACTCACGTCATCATGCCAAAAAATCATATCTCTATCATGCCATGACTATACTCATGACTAGGCTTCTTATGGAGCTTGACATCAATGAACCGTACCTTCATGCAACCATAAAACATTAGTTGCCTTCAAATTCTCTCTTTTTCCTTCAAATTATCTTTCATGACAACATATTTCAGTGATAATTGTTGACTAATTTTTAATTTTAGGTCAAAATAGGGCACCCCTAGTAAAAAAATTCATTTTTAGGCATATAAGGGAGTATAATATATTGTTATAAGGTGTTTTATAATCCATTTGATATTAATTAATTTTGTAATAAGTTTTGTCATTAGTTCTCTAGGTCTATTTATCATTTTGAATCATTTTTAAAGGGTCAGATAGGTGCATTTAATGATTTGTATGGGTTTCTTGGGAAATGTGCAAGTTTTAATGGGTGATGTCATGATCTGTGTGTCCACAAAGGTCTTAAGTGACCATTTGTAACTAAAATATGGTAGGTGGTTTAGAAGAAAGTTTTCTTGGAAAAGAAAGAGAAAGTGACACTTGTATAGCCTCTTTGGGAAGTGTGCCACATGGAAAATTTGTAAATGTGACTCTCCAGATCCCACACACTTAAATACATATTTGGTTTGATCTGAAACTAGCATTTCTATCTCAAAACCATTTTGCTCTCTTTTCACTTTTCTTGGCAAACTAAAGTGACTTATAGGTTTTTGACTGGTATGGATAACACATGAGGTTTTAGTTAAAATTATCTTGAGGGAATATTTTTAACTCAAATAAATTATAATACATATAATAATTTTGGGGATTGGTGGCTTGTGCTTCATAAACCATCTATTTGAAGTTCAGCTTCTAAAACTGCTTGCTCATCTATGAACCCTTCAGGTTTTGCCTTAGTTTGAGAAATTACATAAAAAAAATTTGATAATATTTTCTCCATAGGATTTTGGAAATGTATATTTATGTGTCCCATTATTGGCTTCATGTTTCATGAGGTTTTGAGGTGCTTATCATCTCACTTTACAAGAAGGAACCACCATAGACAATTCTAATCAATTCTTCACTTGTACAGGTTTGGATTGCATGTAGAGGATTAATATGAGTATAAAGTGGTGTATTACATGTTTCAAAACCTTTGTATCCATATAATTATAATTTTTGGTCTCAAAAATTCATAGTTTGATAAAAAACTATGTCCTCTCCATGCTAGACTAGTCATGAAAAACTCCTACTTGTCTTATTTTAGATATTTACAGATGGTTTTGACATTCTAAAATATGTGTTATATCTCATTAAAATGTGTTATTGGTGGAAACCACATTATTTATAAGTTGGAAATGATTTTAGGATCCCATAAGGCCTTTTACATATCTTGGTTGCTCTTTTCCATTCTCACTGTCCACCTTCAACTCATCCTTGAGGGTGAGAATGATTGACATGTTTCTAATACTTAAATATTTATATAAGTTTATTTCTATGTCTGATGTAATAATATAAGGTAATTGTGCATTTAAAGAACAAGGTGAAAATTTATTCTCAATATAATGACTGAGTTTGGTCCCTTTTCCTTGAAAGTGGAAACCAGAGGCCCAAAAGCTTTTTTAAGAGGGCATATAACATAGTTATCAGGAGTTCATGATATATAATTGGGTGAATTTGATATCCATAAAATATTTAAATACATATATAAAACTTTAATGGTATAGGTTGAATGGAAAGTGGTATTCAAAAGGTCTAAAAGTGACCCCAAAAACACTAAATTTTCCCAATACTGTTTACAGGATTATGAATTCAAATGAGACCTTTACCATCCAAAGGTTGTAAATTGAATTTTTACATAATAATGTATTGTTTCTATAGTATGAGAGTAACATTTATGAGTATAAAAGTCATCAAAAGGATTCATAATGGGTTTTTTAACCACAGTATGTTCCCAGTCCATACACAGGTAGGGAAAGTACACACCTATAGCTAACATGTAGACTGGTACAAGGTAGATAGGGTTTTATGCATATTTAGATAGTTTTTGGCCCATATAGGGTGATATTGAAGAATTTTAAATGTTTATTTAATCCAAAAATTGAAAGTCTTGGTTGAAGAATATTTCAAGAACATGCAAATAATAATGCTATCTCTGAAAAGAGATGTTTTATTGCTTAAAATTGTAGATAAAACATATGCCTATCTTTGGGAAGAGATGTATAATTTAAATTTTAGGTTAAATCTTAATTTATAAACATTTTTAAGGTGTAAGGAGGATTTTTAAGGTCACCAATATTGAGGGACATTAATTGGTTTAACTTCCATGATTTACAATAATACAAAATTCGAGGAATTACTATTTTTACATTACCCTACTAAAATTTAAATTTGGGGAAATTACATTTGGTTTTCATGGGTAAAAACTCACCAATAAGATATCATTCCATCTCATGGCATTCCCCTCATTCTCAGTTCTCCAATGATTCAAATGGGGAGTCAAACAAAGCTATAGTGCAAAAGTTATGGCTTCTAGAAGTTTTTCCACCAATTAGGGTAGAACCATCACCCGAATTATCACCTAAAATGTTGCTCAGATTATTCGTGACTTTAAAATTTGATATTATAGGCTTTTAAAAACATAATTCAAACCCTAAGGAGAAAGAAACCTACAACAAACATGATGTCTCAGTCCATTTAGGAGTCAAATAAGATGGGTATTGTTTTGAGTCCCAATAGAAGATATAAGTAAATTCAAAAGAGATATACATTGGGTAAATTCATAATATGTTTAAAGGGGTATATATACACAAATGAAAAGTTGATAGGGATATCAACACCCATAGGTGGTAGGTGTAAAAAGCAGTTGTCTCAGTCATAACATGGAGGACCCTATTTATGGGTTCAAAGCGCATGTGAAAGCAAGTATAAATAATTAAGCACTCCAAACCAATGACATTGAAATTAAAATGATTTTATAATTATAATACAATATTTACAAGTTTTAAATAATACACATCTTCCTATAAGATCCATTGTTGAAGGGGAACCCAATTAACATAACCAACTAGTCCTAACTAGTTTTGAGAACTTTTCAAACTCCAAGGTATGAAAAAACAAGGGTATGAGTGAGATACTCCTTGAAAGTATTTTAGGAGAGAATATGCATTGTATCTATGGATTATAACATGAAAAATAACCTAAAAGGTTACTGTCCAGGGGAGGCATAGTCAGGAACTTATGTCAAGCAGTCACCTAGGTAAGAGTTTGAAGGACTTATGAGAAAATCAATGTATGAACAGGGATAAGAACATATTCATTACATTTGGAATATTTTTTTTACATCACCAAGATAGAGGAACAATAAAAATATGGGTACCAAAATATGTAAACACAATCCCCTATAATAACCCTGTAGATAGTCTACTTTTTAAAGTTTATTTGAGAGATTTGGGAAGTTTAGAGGTCAATAATTGTCACCAAGGGTTGGAAATTTATACATGTAACATTTATAAATTTAATAATCCTATTAAAGTGTTATATTTTATATTAAAATAGGGGAAGTACCCATTGTTTTATCTTAGATAGGCGGTACTACCCCATTGGGCAAAACTGGCAACATTTGAGGAATAGGGTGGAGAAATATGACCAAGAGCTGTCTAGATGGAGAATGGTGGTGTAAAAAGTTGTAACATACCTAAAAAAATGTGGAAATAACCTCAAAATAGTATGGTGCTTAATAGGGAAATCTAATCATCAAAGGTTACAGATAGAGTTATAAGCCTTGAGGTAACTTAAGGCCCAATGAGAAGTCATTCTCCATTTTGAAATGAGATATGAATTCTAACTCATTGGATAGTGTTTTTAGGATGAAATTTGATGTTTCTAAGCTAATATAATGTATGGATACCCTCAAAAAAGTCATTTTATGCTTCAAGCTATAAATAGGCCTATTGAGCAACACTAGGCTTAATGCCCAAGTGGGGTATCTATTACATTTTCACATAAGTTAAACATTATAAAATATGGATACATGTTCATGGGATAGGAACAAATGTATTAAAGCCTTTTTAATTCAAGGAAATAATCAATAAAGTCAATTTTGGCTCATGAATCATCTCAAATATGCAAAAAGGGCAAGAACAAACATGATAAGTCAAGTTTTAATGCTCATATATTTCTAGAGGATTTTTATGGTGACTAGAGAAGTTAGGGGAAGTTAGTGAAGGTTTTCAAAAACCAATTTGTTATTTTTTTTTATCAAATTAGATGTTAGGGTTTTATAAATCATCCTTAAGACAAAAAATAGACCTGAAACCCTTGTTAATCCATGATTATGACTAGTTCATGATAATTGATTTGTAAAGATAATATAAGGGTTTATTTTGATCAAAAAACATATTGTAACTTGAAAAGGACTCCCTCAGGCTCTCTCACATGATAGGTAGATGTACGAACTTGTATGGATGGATGCAATAATAGGATTTTTCTCACTATTTTATGTGTTGTGTAGGATAAAAGAGGAGTTAGGAGATGAAATAAAGTTTAATGGAAATATATATAAATTTAATATCTTCAAATATTCATTTCATATCCTGAAAACACTATTAAGTTCTTGAACTAGGCCTTTACTTTTAGCCAATCAAATATGGCATGTTGGGCAAGCTAGAGAGAAGGGAAGAAATATTCAAGTAAAGTGATTTTATAGATTTTTTGATTATTCAAAGGCCATGGAGAGTATTAATACTGGTAACTCACTCCCTACCATTGATTTTCATGGAAAACCAAAACCAATTTGAAAGCCAAATGTGCAAGGTGCATGGAAGGGTAGTTTTCAGGACAACAGATGATGATGGCTTTCTTTTAGGTGATTCTAGAAGACCAAGCATGAAAAAAATTCATGGAGAGTCATGTATGAGAGAATAAACTTCATTAAAATAATTTAACCTGCCCTATAGTAGTTAAAATTCACTAAAATAGGCCTAATCATGAAGCTATTTTTATATAGGAAAAGGAGTTTTAGGCCACTTTGCATAACTTTGATGACTTGAATTGACATTTATAGCTATTATCCTTACATGTTTCATTTCAATCTATATCATATTATAATGCATGTATATCTTATTTTATTATCTTTACAAGTTTTCTTGTGACCCTTAGACTTCTCTCTCTCTCTCTCTCTCTCTCTCTCTCTCTCTCTCTCTCTCTCTCTCTCTCTCTCTCTCTCTCTCTCTCTCTCTCTCTCTCTCAAACTCTATAAGAGTTAGCCATTTTGGCATTGTATTGGATGTTCCACATGAGGATTGTGAAGTCGTACTCAATTGTAAAAATTTTGATCAATAAAATGACTAATTTTTACCTCTTCCATGACTTTACTTAGTGTGTTTACTCAAATGTGTGACCTTGTATAACTGAAGACTAAGGATTCCTTAGCATGTTGCTCATTCTTTTCACCTATTTACATCTTCTTCTTATAGGACATGTGATGTGTTGTAGGATATGTCAAGGTTTAATTGAGTTATTATTTTGATTAGTTCCCTAATAGGTCTATTTTATAGTCATCATAGCACCCTAATAGGTCTCTTTTATAGTCATCATAGCTTTGTACATTCATATATAACCCTATATAGCATTGATGCAAGAAGACATTGATTGGAGAGTGTATGTTTTAGTTGTTCTTTGATTTCAAGTGTGAAATACATATGGATGGATGCCATCAACATATCTAGTGGATAACCTCAATTATAGTAGTTTTATTTCAATTATCCTTCTCCATTTTCACCCCAAAAGTTTATTATTATTATTATTATTATTATTATTATTATTATTATTATTATTATTATTATTATTAGTAGTAGTAGTAGTAGTAGTAGTAGTAGTACATTAAGGGAACTATCCCTATCTAGATACTCACCTCTGTCCTTAGGCTACCCACAAGCCTAGAGGTGATTCCATTGTGACACTTGGATGAGGAGAGCTTTGCATCTCCTCAAAGTTTGAATATCCAAGTTAAAAAAATAACACTCCATCAATTCCCTTTATCACATAAACACAATACTAACTAGGCACACTCTTTCAATGACATCAACCTCATGAAAAATGCATTGTTGACATCAATGGAAATACTCAAAAATATCCACCTTTGTCCTTGATGGAAACCACTCTCAAATTTATTTTTGGACAATCAACTTATCCCTCATTATAAACTTTCTCCCCCTTTGACATAAATGACAAAATGATGTCTACAGCTTCTTGGATCACACTCCAGATCTTATAGTTAATGAATAACCTGATTAGCTTAGCTTAAGTATTTGTCTTCCTCATTGACTACTAGGGGTAATAATTACACCCAATTATTATCTTAGGTGTTCAAATGTTTCTTTTGGAAGTGGTTTGGTCAAAATTTATACAATCTAATCCTATATAGAAACATATTCAAGTCTGACACTTTGTTCACTTTCCTATTCTCTTAGAAAATGACACCTAATGGGAATGTGATTAGTCTTTGAGTGTATGACATGATTCTTTGAGATGCTTATATTAATTTTATTATCATAATATATACGGATAGGACCATCATACTCCACGTTTTAGTATTTTAAGGTCTGTCTCATCCATAGGACCTAAGTGCAACATGAATCTACTATAATGTACTCAACTTCAAAAGTGGATAATTATATTGATGGTTGTATTTTTCTTATCCATGAAATTAGGCACCCACATAAGAAGAAATATCATCAATCGGTAGTCTTCCTATCATCTAGATTTACTACCTAGTCTACATCTATATAGGCTATTAAATTGAACTCTTTGCTACCTAGATACCACAACCCAAACTCCATAGTCCCCTTCAGATACTTGAGTATACTTTTGACTACTTGTAGATTATTTTCCTTTGAATTTTCTTGAAACCTTCCCAAGAGACCTATTTATTACATGATGTCAGGTTTAAAGGTAGTGGTGTATAGCAAACTTCCAATAATTAACATATATGATGTCTGAATGACCTTTGTAGACTCATCTTCCTTACTCAACTTACACCTTGTTATCATAGGTGTACTATCTTCCTTCCAATATTCCATCTCAAACTTCTTCAACATCTCTATTATGTATTTATCTTATGAAATGAATATACCTTTTTTATATTGAGTGATTTGCAACATAATAAAGAATGATAGTTCTCCCAGCATGGACATCTCAAACTCTTTTCTCATGACCTTTGAAAAGGCCTTAGTCATGTTTTCATTATTTCCAACAAAGATGATGTCATCCTCATAGACAACTACTCAAATAACAAGATAATTATTCTATAAATAGAATTATGTGTTACATGCCAAAAAAATAGTCCTCAATTTTTTATGATATTAAAATCATCAATAAGGAACTATAACATTATTTTATTCCAAAAAAATACATACATAATCCTCTCTCAAATCTCTCCCAAGTCTCTCATCAAAGTCTATAAATCACCATATTTGATTTCACTTTTTATAGAACATTTATGATCGACACTGTATTGGTTAGAAATTATTCATGCCTTAATCTATAAGGAATATATCTCATTGATACATAACTCAAATAAAATATTCATAGGTTAGACATAGAATCTATGGGTCACCTTTAAGTAGCTACACCTTTTAATAAGGCCCTGGTAGCTCTTATAGATCTCATGGAGACCTTTTCACCCATTTAGCACTTTTACACTTATTCCAAGAAAATAAGAACATAATAAAAATTTATAAATACATGGAATAATTTAAAATGATCTATAGGTCCTCCTTAAGTTCCAACATCCATCACAGTACCCTTCTACTTAATCACAGTTTGCTCAAACAACTCTCTATACACATAGTCACCATGAATGAATACATAGTCAACTTGTAAACCTTTTTTTATACTACATACAATTATTCAAACCTTAAAAATTAACATAGGTAATCCTTATGGAGTGTAAAATACTCCATAATATATAATTCAACAATATATATCAAAACAATATCAAAACAAGATTGAACAATCTTCTTCGATCACTTACAATCCATGCACAAAAATATAGTCAGATTTGAACCTTCATAAATATGTCTGTACATACTTTTAGATATTCACATAAATATTTATAGATTCATCTTAGAGTCCTATACCAATTTTATTTTTACTACATGAGAAAATTAATCTTCTATCAAAATATATGGACAAATTATTGAGCACTATTTTTCCCTTGGCAAATTCAAATATTCAAACGGCAATGGTCAAAGTTAAACCTCAAACACAATGCTCACATCTCATATCCTCTTAGATCAGATTAAAACATGTACCATAATTTTTTTTTTAATATATTTATCACATATGTTCCAATTCTCAAATGTTAAACCTTAATCACTTTAACCTCACCTCATGCACCTTGGAAACTTTGACTCAACATGCTCCATCGATTTCTGTGGATTAGTCAGGTCTTTATCATGTAGCATACATTGTTTGATCAATCTATAAGAGCACCCACTCTCCATTAAATCCTTATCTTATATATTTTATCAATAATTAAACATCAAACAATTCTTACCATCTTGATCAATATGCACTATTATATCATGATTTATATGATTGCCCACACATCATTAGATCTTCATTTTTTCTAGATCTTTAACTCTATTAACTAATGAACACACTGACCTCTTTGACTTGTTAGACATTGTATATATTCAATATATGTACTTATATTAACCATTGGACCTACACTAGATCTATATCTTTAACATCATGTAAATCTACTATGGGAACCATTGTTATTTTCTTGAAAGGCCAACTTTACATAGTCATAACTTTTTCCTCGATCAATCTCATGTCCCACAATTTGCACCATCTATTATTCTTTCAAAGATGAATAAACCATGTATCAAAATGATCCTAAAAAAATTTCACATGAAATATATAACACCATTAAAATTCCTTCTCAAAATCTTCTATCATAGAGCCAACTATGCTTATAACTTTCTTGTGGGGCCAACTTTTCTCTTGCATAACTTCTAACGTGTTTTGGTGCATGATCTAAAAGTTAGCACAAATAAATTAGGCTCAAAATTTAAAAAAACCATATGATCACCTTATTATAAAAATCCACACATGTGAGATATGACATCATCAAATTTCTTACTTATCTCTTTCTTGTCTTATGAAAATTTTGCTAAGTATGGGAAGACATTGTCAAAATGCATGGGAGCCCAACTTTGCACATGCATATATTTGGACATGCTTAGGTTCATGACCTATGATTTATCACATAATAACTAGGAACAATATTAAAAAAACCCATGTGGCCATTTTGTCTTGATACCTCCACTCATGTGAATTATGACCTCATCAAAATACTTACTTGGCTCTACTTGAGCCCTTTTACAAATTTGGCTAAGTATGGGGGACTTAGTGAATTATGTCTGAGAAGCCAACTTTACACCCTCATATTATTTAGTGTACTTCGTCACATGAATTTAGATCTATAAAATAACAAATAGGGACTAATGTGATCATAATAAAATGACCAAATACCCTTAACTCATTCCCACATCATAATGGTGACATCATCAAACTGCCTACTCAAATTTTCTACCATTGGACCGAAAGTATCTAGATGAAAACTATGGACTACCCGATGAATTATACTTATGCACATAGGATCTCAAAGAATATATAACATATTATGGACTTTTTTAACATGATAAATATTCCATATTCATCCCTAAACATCTCTAACCATGATAAAATTGAAGATCAACCAAGCTAACTTTAAGCACATTGGGACAAGCATATTGCACACTTTGTAATTATCACTTAATATATAAAATAAATTAATGAAATCAATATAAAACCTACATTAAATCACCATTACATCATTTAAAATACTCCAACAATCTTCCCCTTTGTCACTGATGTCAACAAACATCATATATAGCAATACACAACTCACCTTCTCTCTCTCAAAGCACTCCCATGATAGGAACATTCTCCCCCTTTGACATAATGACAAAGTGGGTACCAAATTATATTGAGGACATAAGAATAATATAAAATATTAAATTACCATCCTATAAATATAATACAAACTCCCCCTTACCTTGATCCTACCTCTTCTTGCATTGACAACTTCCTCTTGATCCATGCAAATACTCTTATTTAACCAAACATTGTAACCAATGAAGAAATAACACACAAAACACTAAAATCTGATGGAAATTACCAAGAAACATATGATAGGGACTTTCCCTAAGAATTTTTAGTAATTTCACCACTTAATCATATTCAGATCTTCATACACCATGAAGAACCACCATGTAGGCTTACCAACCTCTTTCTTAAGACACTTCCATGAACATGAACACTGCATCTGCATTATAAAAAATAGGAAATATGTAGTGAACCAATCTAAGAAATACCTTGAAATACTTATTCCTTTCTCTTTTGGAGAAGCTTAAAAAAAAGCACATCTTCAAGACTAGGCCTCTCTAGACTCCTTGTAGCCCTACCTGGAATTTGTAGAGCCCATAACTTTCTATTGGCATAACTTCAAGACTTGAAAATTCATATCTGTAGAAATTTAATATTCCCCATTGAACACAAAAAATTTCAACAACAAGATCATCTTCTGCAACATAATTCCTTCATAAACCTACTACTCAGTTAAGCCTCCAACTTGACAAAAACTTGAATAACTTGAGAACCATAAACCTTCAAATCTCTATGAATCTTTATTTGACAACCCATTTTCCCCATTCAACATATTAAGAGGCATCAGACCTTGAATCATAAGGTAGACCAAGTTTATAGCATAAAAGCCTAGAATCTTAAAACAAATAAATTCAACACATCACCTTCTAGTCAACGTATACTTCTAAAACTTCTTGTACACCTATAGGTAACCATTACACACTTATAGACCAGAAATTGAGCCTTTAAAACTTTGGGAGCCATGAATTCCTATAACCCATTATAGGCCTGCTTGCCCTTAAGCCAAAAACTAAGAAAATCAAAAGCACTCAAAAATATTTAGTTAGCTCAAACATACCTTCAAACCAGAAAATCACTTGAAGCACATAAAAAATAAGTTTATAAACATTTCTTATCATATAAATATTATATGAAATTTGTATCAATCTCATTAAGCCACCTGGAACCACCCATTCTGACTCTATACTATAACTCTTTCACAAACCTCTAAAATAGGCTCATGAACTTGTTGATCCCTCTTAACTAAAGACCTCTTATAATTGGAATTATCATCTTGAGAACACAAACTTACTTATCCATTGAAAAGAGTCTCTTAATAAGCATAGATAGAGACCTCCTCTATACCACAATGCTCTACCATGGTGTGAAACTAGGAGTTACCCATTTACTCCTCATATTCCTTCTCCTCCTTGATCATCTGATGCTTATAGTTCTTATTCTTCTTAGACTTAATAAAAGTAACATACTCAACCACTACAACATTCTCCTTCTCTTCTATAATTGGATTGACAATACATGGAGACAACACAAATTCATGACATACCTTTTCATTTGAAGAATATTCCTTACAATTTGGAACCTCATCATTAGGCATAGACACTTGATGTTTCTTTACATGATACATAATTAGAAACAACATGATGTTCACTTGGATCCATACATACCTCAGGAGTAGCCTCAATTAGTATCTTGGTCTTCTCCTTGAGCTTGATCTCTTCATTCTCAACATGAGCAGATAATGAGAACTTTTATGTGGACACTCTTAAACTTCTAATTTTATGTGGAAAATGGTTTTCAAAGTGTCACACATAAATATATTTGATTCACTTAATTATGTTTACACCTTTTAACTGATGACCCCCATCATAGTCCTATGCAAATTCATTTCTAACAAGTCTTTTAGACTTTCTATCCCTATGACCAAATTGATTACATGTATAATAATAACCATTGAATCTTGCATACCTCATGGCATTTGGCTATCTGATCTAATTTATCTCTACTTTGGTATCACCTTCATTCCTTGTCTGATGATTTGTCTTCAAAGTATGATTTTCCTAGTTCACATTAGTCTTCATTTTGTCTTGAGTCACATTCTTTTGTTCTTCATATCCAATTCCAGTTCTATCACTAGCATGTTTTTGACCACTCTAAATATTGTATAGATCACTTGAGCTATTTTCAAATCTCACAAATGTCTTAACCTTACTATCTATCTTTTATAGCTTAGATTTCAAATTATAATTTTCAAAAACTTACCTTAGAACATTCATCTTCTTTAGCTTTTAAGCTTATAGATAGAATTTATAATTAACAATTGAGATGCTTGATCATATATTCATGCTCCTTGGTGTCTTCAATCAATCTTGCCTCATACACACTGAATTTCTCCTCATAGTCCTTGAGTTTAGATTCCATTTTCTTATTAATCTGCTTCTCAATCTTTAGTTATTTAAGAGCATTAATCAATATAGTCTTATAGTCCACCTCATCTTCATCATCATCTAAATCACTCCAAGTAGACTCCTTCTGATGTGAGAAAATTATTCAACCATGAATATGGATTCATCTTCAATAGGACCATCATCTTCATGATCACATTCACTGTCTTCACTCTCATTTGATGACTTATAATCTTCTTTAGTCTAAAGACTCTTCTTTTTATTTAAGGAATTCTTCTTGTTATACTTTTTAAATCTTTTCTTCCTGTATGTATTCTTATCTTCCTGCATGTTATTCTTATCATCAATATTTTCATGTTTATGAGGGAACTTATGAGCAAAATTTCCTATCTCTCCATAATTGAAACATTTGAAGAGTAGTTTACCCTTATACTTCTTTGAGCCTATGTTCAATCTCTTAGTAATCAAAGAAATTAGTTCATCATCATCAATCTAGATACGTCATCCTCTCTATATTTATTACCTTGGAACTTATTCTTAGGCTTCATCTCTATCTTGAATGTTTCTTCCTTCTATGGTGGTATATCATCATTTACTCTCATCTCATATGCAATAAGGGTGCCATGCGATTGATCCATCTTCAATTGAGTAAGATCATGACTTTATTCTTTAAGAAATACTTTTGGATCAAAATTGAGAGATAAAGACCTTAAAACCTTTTGGAATATAGTATCCTCTTCAATATTCTCTCTAAGTCCTTTGATGATGTTCAAAATCTCATCAACTCTCTATAGAAAGGATGCCACAAAATTTCCTTTTTCATCCTAAGGATTTAAAATTGGCTTCTATGAGTCTATAACTTAGAAAGATTGAATTTTTAATCACCTTAAAAAATGATATAAATTTTTTCCCATATCTTTTTAGCATAAATATAATGGATTACCTTGGTGTATTCAGTCTTTGAAAGACCACAAGTGATAGCATTCATTTCCTTAGAATTGTTCTTAAATAAATTCTTGTTTGTAACACTAGATAAAGGAGTAATAGGAGAAACATAACCATCAAGAATAGATTACCATACATAAAACCCTATGGATATAATGTGTGTCCTCATCCTTACACTCTAAAAATCATAATTCGATCAATTGAACTTTGGTGCTTGCTTAGTAGAGGAACTTCCTTGATGACTACCCATATTGTACCTTGGATCACCTTCAAGTTGTTAAGACTTCACCAAAGGACCTAATCTAATACCAATTGTTAAAGGTATAATTATTGGGGGTGAATCATTGAGCCCAAATAATCCAAATTCAATTTTTATCTTTACAAACACTTAATCAATTACCAAAAGCATTCATGAAGCATACACAATATTCATATTAATGAGCAAGAAAGATAATGTAAGATAAATCACATAACACATGCCATACATGGGGAACCCACATGGGGAATAAAACCCACTAAAACATTCAATTAGACTACTATCCTATAAATAATAACTAATTTAGACAAGCAAGCTACTAATCAAAGAACTACCATTCTTGATTAGTGAGACTGCAATCCCACAAGGAACTACTACACCTTTCTAGCTAATCACCCATAACAACTAAAGTTTTAACAAGTTTCACCTTAAAAAGATGAAAAACACCTATGAACACATCCACCTTTTCACTGATGTCTTCAACACCTGATGATGGACCTTTGATTATCACTCTTCTTTTTTCATACTCAAACAACAAGAGCATTATTCTACCAACATAATTATGACCTATAGGACATAAAAAAAGTATTCAATATATTATTGTCTTTAACTCATCCATATGTCACTCTATCTTTCCTTCACTCCACACAAACACATATATAAACTTCTCTCAAATCTCTCCCAAGTCTTTCATATAAAGTCTAGAAATCACCATCTTTAAATTTCAATATTTATAGAGAATTTATGATCAACACCATGTTTCTAAGCCATTAGGAATGACTTAACCCTTAATTAATATATCAAATTGAGACAAAACTCAAAATAAATCTTTATAGGTCATCCATAGCATCTATGGGTCACCCTTAAGAAGCTACACCTTTTAGTAAGGCCCTTATAGCTCTTATAGGTCTCATGGAGACCTATTCACCCATTTATAACTTTGACACTTATTTGATAAAATCAATAACATAAAAACAATTTAAAAATGCATGGAAACATTCCAAATTATCTATATGTCCTCCTTAAGTTCCAAAATCTATCACGGTACCCTTCTACTTAAGTACAATTGGCTCAAACAACTCACTGTACACACAGTCACCATGAACAAATACACAGTTGACTTATAAACCTTTATTCATACTACATACAATTAAAAAAACCTTTAAAATGCACAAAGATCATCCATATAGATTCTAAAATAATCCAAAATAATCAATTCATCAAGATATATTGGAATAATATCAAAATAAGCTCAAACAATCTTCTCGGGTTACTTACAGTCTATGTACAAACACATAGTAAACTTTGAACCTTCATAATTTTGTTTGTACATAATTTAAAATCTTAAAATAAATTTTAATATATGAAACTTAGAGTCCTCTACCACTTTTTTTTACTTCATGAGTAAATTCATCTTTTATCAAAAGATATGGACAAATTACTAAGCACTATTTTTTCCCTTAGCAAATTCAAATATTCAAATGACAATGATCACAGCTAAATCTCAAACATAATGCTCACATCTCATGTCCTCTCAAATCATATTATTTAATGAAATTCATCTCATTACTTGATATTTAGCAAATAATAAATAGGGGCTAATGTGATCATAACCATATGACCAACTTTCCTTAACTCATTCCCACTTGGTAAAGGTGATGTCGTTAAATGTCCTACTCAGATTTTCTACCATTGGACCCAAAGTGTATAGATGAAAACTATATACTACTAGATCAATTAAATTTATGAACATAGGCTCTCAAAGCATAAATAACATATTAGGTACCTCTTACACATTTTCAATACTCCATATGCATCCTTCAACATCTCTAACCATGCTAAAAATGAAGATCAACCAAGCTAACTTCAATCACACTAGGACAAGCATATTGCATACTTTGTCATTGTAACATAAGCTATCAAATAACTTCATCCACTCAACATGACACCTCCATGAAATGACCATGCCATAATTGACATTAACCCAACACTATGTACACCTCCTCTTCTAAATTCCCATTCAAAAATGTAGATTTGACATCCATGTGGTATACCTTGAACCCTTCGAATCTTACATATGCTAGAAATAATCTAATGGCCTCCAATATTTCTACTATTGAAAATGTCTCCTCAAATTATACCCCTTAAACTTGTGCATATCACTTGAATAACAATCTAAACTTGTTCCTAGTGACTTCTCCATGTTCATTCAACTTGTTTCTAAACACCCATTTTGTGTAAATGACATTCTTGTCTTTAGGCCTAAGAACTAATTCCCAAGTTTCATTTTTCCCTATCTGATATAACTCCTCATTCATATCACCTATCCAAAAAATTTATTTTCTTGATTATGTAAGGTCCTTAAGTTAAATCTTAGACAATATAGTAATATTATCTTGATTTAGGTTATTTACAAGTATTTTCCTTATATTCATTACTCATCATTATTTATAATGGTTTGAGATTCAAGATGATCTCTTTGAATCTATCTTGAGGGGACTTTGAGTTTTTTCTCTCATAATAAACTTCTTCTTCCTCCTCATTAACATCTATTATTTCCTCTTCATTTTTGAAGTCTAGATTCGTTGATATATCAATCTTCACATTGGTGCTTTCCACTATCTTTTATAACCTCTTATAATAGAATATATAGGCTAATATTATTGATGAATACCCTAATAATATACCTTCATCAAATATAGCATCAAAATTACGTAAGTCCTCCTCATCTATTTTAATGAAACATTTTCTTAAAAACACTCTAAAGTGTTCCCACATTAGCAGATCTACCTTTCCACAGTTCATAAGATAAGATATCTTATCTATCCTCTATTCAAGATATATATTTTAGTACTCATTGCTTCTCTCTAGTACCCATTAGATAATCTAGACTCATTTAGCATAGTTCTTTCCATCTCTTGGAGTGTCCAATTCTTTCTTTCCACTACCCCATTCTACTGAGTTGTCCTGGCTATTGAGAACTATTTATTTATCCCATGGATTGCATAGAAGTCATCAAACTTATTAGACCAAAACTCTCCTCCTTTGTTATATCTTAGGAACTTGATCTTCCCATTATTATAATTCTAAACAAGGGCCTTGGATGCTATGAATTTATCAAGATCTTTTGACTTTTCTTTCAAAAATGCTACCCAAGTCATTCTTGTATAGCCATATATGAGTAACATGAAGTAGTTATCTCCATGAATACTTTGGATTTTTGTAGGCCCATATAGATCAATGTGTATTAACTCCAAGGGTATTATAGTAAATTACTCCTTAGACTTGAACCTTCTTCTAGTCTGATTACTATGTTGATATTTTTTGCAAAGTATTTTTGTAGGTTTGGTGATCTTAGGCATGTTATTCATAGATTTCTTAGTGCTTATCTTGACCAGATTATCAAATTTTAGGTGGCCTATCCTTCTACACCATATCCAACTTTCATCCATATTACTAATAAAATACCTCTCCTTTTTTATCTCATTAAATACATATATATTATTCTCATTCCTCTTAGCATTCTCAATTAGCCTTCCTAATTTAGCTCTCCTTATCTCACATACTCTATCATGAAATGTTAGTGTGTGTCCTTGGTTTCACATTTGACTTACACTAAGGAGGTTATGTTTCAAACCTTCCACATACAACACAATTTTAGTCTTGGTATTCCTATTATCCAATCTCAAGATACCCTTGCCAATCATATTGGTAGTTGTGTTATCTCTAAATCTCACTATTCCTACAACATTCTTGTTCAAGAAGATGAACTTGTTTTTTTCTCTTGTCATGTGGCTTGAGCAACCATTATCTATATACCAATTCATTATTTCATATTTAATGTGAGAGGCAGTCTGAGTTAACATATATTCCTCTTTAGTTTGATGTTCCTTCTTAGCAAATAATCCATCTTGAATCTTGGGCTCAGTATGATCAATACTAAATTTCTTTGGCTTCCATACCAATGTTTGACCCTTTTCATGCACTCTAGAAGATCCATATACCTTATTAAGTCATCTTAATGAATCAATCCTGCTCCCATGGTCCCATGATAAATCATACCTTAAGACCATTATACAATCACTTTCTCTATGACTAGAGATATGACAAGCAAAATAAAAACTATTGAAATAATCAGAATACCTCATTACATTGGGTTGCTTGATTAGTCTCTTCATGTTGAATTTCATGTTGGTGCTCTTAACTTGTTCTATCTTCTCACATTTTTTTTGAAACTTGATAATATTATATATGATTTTTTCATGCTCAATATTCAAAGAATATAGCTTTGTATTCAATTGATCAAACTCAAATTCTTTTGATCTAAATTTTGTATTGACTCTGTCTAGTTGATTCATGAGATCTTTGATGATCTTCTCATCACTTTTGGCTTCTTTGACCTAGTCTCTCTTCAAAGTACAAATATGTTCCTTAAGATCCTTGACCATAGATCTCAAATGATGCTTCCTCTTCTTTTTATGCTTCAAATCATCTAGGGAAGTTATATGCTTAGCTTCAAGATCTACTTTATCTTTTTCTTCTTCACTATCATAGGATACTTCTTCATCATACATGTTGTCTTCTTGAGCATTAGACATCTTGTGCATCTTAGGATAACCTTCAATATGTTAGGCCTTATTCAAAATATTAGTCTCTAATACTAATTATTTGAATCACAATGAATAACATGGGGGGTTAAATAGTCTTTAAAACATTCACTCTGTTCTACTTAACATTCATGATCCATTCATACAAATATATAGATCAATCAAATCATAAGCAATCATGCATATGAACATGTAATATAAGAAAACATCACATATGTAGGAAATACTCATGTGGAATTAAAAAAAATAATATATGTAATTGTATTGTAGTCCTATAATACAAATACCAAGTTTAGTGAAGCACCAACTTCACATAGAATGCCAACCCCAACTAGCTAGACACCCACTTGACTAGCCTTTAGAAAGCACCCACTTGAAAGTAGGCACCAACCCCATAGATGTATTAGTAAAAACTCATCCAAATAATTTTTTTTATCACATTATAAACACTAAATTTATCAACCATTTTATGATGGCCACCTCTTCATCTCTTCACACTCTTATCCCTCTCAAACTGCCTTCTAGGCATCTTCGCTCAACTAGGTCTGTTCAAGACTGATTAGGTCATATGACCTTGATATTAATAATAAAACCTCATATTATATATTTTTTACAATACATATAATTTATTTTTAATGTCTATAAGACCTTATTCCACTTAAGGATCTTCTATCTCATTTGCTCCTTTGAATCCAATACACTAACTAGCCAATTAGGCTTAAAAGGCTTTTTCTCATACAATCCTCTTGATCATACACATATTGGTTAGACACACACAATTTACCACAAAATAGGACTTAATTCATGTTAAAATTAATAATCAATCACTACATTATGTCAGACGTTACTCAAATACACCAAATCCTTTTTTAGGTCTCATGGAGACCTAATTCCATTAAGACTACTTTAGGACATGTTACCTCATGACCCATTGGAAAAATATAAACCTATATACAAGGGAAAAAAATTACATAAAAAATTAAAATAGGCATTATAAAACATCTTTGAATCACGATGACAACTTTTAGGTCCAACCACCACTTGAAACACTCCATTATCATTATTCACATTAGGCCTTTGAACACACAAAAAAGTCTATCTTGAATAGCTAAAGATAAAACATAATTTATAAACATAAACATGAAAATAAATAACTTATATATAACCTAAAATACATAAAATATCATATAGGACAACCTAGGATAACTTATTAAGTTTTAGGATAATGTTTATACATTTTAATTATTTTAGCTTAATCATTGAGTCAGATAAACCATTTAGCTTAATCATTTTCACCACTATACATGAATTTAAATATCTCTACTAACCATTAATAATAAATAATAGTATAAAAAAATATCCATCCACTTGGTTTCATCATTATATCATGAAAACATATTCTAATTGATCTACTCATTATTGCCTCAGTTTTTCACTATTTGCACCATTTGCCCTGTTAGCAACTAGCTAACTTGGATGACCAATTTATCACATTTTAGGACTATAACCTATCCATAAAATTTCATTGACATGAAACATTATTATCTACCTTATTCCTCCATCATTTTATTACTATGTCTAATGCAACTTTTGACTTCTATAACAACTTCATAAATAAGCTTGTAACTTCAACATTTTCTCTTTCCTCTCTCAAACCAATACCACCTAGAGGTACTTGGGAGTGTAAAATATAATATATAATATGTTACCTAATAATTAAAATCCATTATTGTCAATTTTTATCAACATCTTCAACATTGGGTCCTTATTAGGGTTTTAAGAGGGTTTAAACATGTTTCCACTCTTAATGATCATTCATAAATCAAAACCCCTAAACACAAAAAATAATTTCTAGAATTTTGAGATAGGACCATTCACCATATACCATTAATATATTAAGTAACCATTAAATTTTTTTAATAGATAATGAGCACAAGGAAATACTTCTTGAGTTGAGAGCCCTTCATTTTAAGCACTTGAGAGACCTCCAAACAACATTTCATGACTTGTCCTTAAAACTAGAACCTCAAAATACATGTATATGCATAAAAAAACTTTAATCAAATTTTTACATTCTTAAATTATCTTAAAAACCTTGAAATATTATTAATAACCTTCATTAGGCCACACACTCTCTCTTTTCTCTCTAGACCTTGACATGTAAACCACATTAATCCTTAAAACTAATCTTCATGCCTCTTTACAGGCACTCAACACCCCACTATAATAAAATACAACATTTATCATGATTTAATAATACTATACATCCTTAACATGCCTTGACCAATAGATCATGATACCTCATTAGCGTAGGCAAGATCTAAGAGAGGTCTAGATGCATACCTAGACTGAAGGTCCTACCTTATAAGCTCATCTTGAAACTCTCATGAGTGTTACAATGCCCAAAATATATTATAAAATATCCATCACAGTCTATAAAATTCCTAATATCACTCACTTCATCATTCTACAATCTCATACCTCTAACATGCCATGATTAAACTCATACTAGCCTTCTTATGGAACTTGATGTCAATGACATGTACCTTCATGCAACCATAAAACATTAGTTGCATTTAAATTATCTCTTTTGACTTAAAATTCTATTTCATTAAAACATATTTAAATGATATTAATACATAATTTTACCTTGTCACATCAACACACTGCCAACTAGGCACACTCTTTCAATGACATCAATCTCATGAAAGATGCACCTTTGACATTAATGATAATGCTCAACAAATTCATTATATCCCTAAAAACACACAAATATATTTGTGTGGAAAAATTTATGAATTATCTTGGAAAAATAAAGGTTTTTTTAGTACCCAGTATGGACTTACATCTCCATGCCAAGTTTCATGATCTGAAAGTAAGTGTAAGTACACTTAATCAACCATTTTCTCTCTATAATTAGGTCACCATTAGCCATCTAAGCGTAGAAACTAATAATTTTCTATAGATACTTAAAAAACATTTGTAAATTAAATAAAGTGTATGATTCACTTTCCACATCCTATAACCATCCTCCATACCAAATTTTAGATTTTGAGGCCTTGGGTAGATAAGAGAACCATGAAATGGTCCAAGAAACTAGCCTTTCTCAAGTGTTTTATAGATTTTCTCCAACAACTAGACTTTTAGGAGTAATTTTATGGTTTATTTTATGGTTTTTTATATTGAAGATATATAATACATCCCAAATTTTCTCTCCCAATATTTTTCATTTATCCATGATCTTCAATACCCTATTTGGAGCTCAAAACATCAATAAAGTACAACATTTATTACATCCATACAATTGTAGGTACAAAAAAATCATGTTAATGGTATCATTATAGTGAATAATAATGTATATTTGGGTTTAAAGTTCATTCTAACTCATTTAAAATAATCAGGGGTCTGATCTTCACCATCGTGTCACATTTATTCCTCTTGCCAGCCAAAAACACACTTATCTTCTTAATGATCATTTATAAAGTACATGACCTTAACCAATGAATAAATGAGAAAAATTACAAATTATAATTTCCCCATAACACCTCCAAATATATTTTTATCCCATATAAAACCTCCATACTAAGCATAAGAAGGTGCTTCTCAGGCTGGCAAGATTGCATTTGGTGAGGTTACAAAAGAGAGTAACTTAGGAATGGCATCTTCAAGTTTAGTATTGAATTAAAACACCTTAGTAACGTCTATTTCAATCACCATTACATTTCCCAATGTTTTTCATTCCATTTATATTATTCAAACCTCCTATAACCTTCATTTGTTGAGGCTTAGGGTTTATGAGGAAACATGCACTCTTAACCCTAGTGTCTATGTTTGAGGTTTTTATTCTTTATTGAAGATTTGACAACATTATAATGTGATTAATTGATTTATTATTCACCTTATTAAGATATTTATGTTCATTCTAGCTTTTATAAACAACCCTTCTTCATCTATTCCCTCAACATGTAACTCTTCACCATTTGTTACACATAGGTCTATGTGTGTGAGTTAGCTTACAAGGTCTAAATAGTCTTATAAAATATTAAAATTATCTTTATTGACCATTGAATTAAAATATATGTTATATTATATCATTTAAGAGTCAATTTCATACAAATTTAATCTCTCACAAACTTATTTTCTTCATATCAAGTAAGCACCTCACTTGCTAATACCATACAAGCCTAACTATGGGTTATGGGTTGTGTGACTATAGTATTTGGTTATACTCTATTTATAATCCTTTATTATGTTATTTAAGATAAAATTATATTTTAAATGGTTTCATAAACCTATTTTCCAATCCAAACCTTGAGATATAATACATGACATTGTGTTCAATCCTTTGTGAAACTCTTATATAGGCTTGTAGGTGTTGTCAAATTTTATATGATGGTTGGAATTAAAGTTGATTTTTTTCTAATTTTTTTATCATATTTAGGTTTTTTTGGTCTATAATTATATTTTTCATCTTTTATATCCATCTTAACCCACCTTCACTATACACATCACATCATTATCTCACTGTTCGTACTAGCATACTCTTGTGTGTGTGTGTGTGTGTGTGTGTGTGTGTGTGTGTGTGTGTGTGTGTGTGTGTGTGTGTGTGTGTGTGTGTGTGTGTGTGTGTGTGTGTGTGTGTGTGTGTGTGTGTGTGTGCATGTGTGTGTGCGTGTTCACACGCGCGTGTGTACACGCGCGTGTGTGTGTGCGCATGTGCGTGTGTGTGTATTAGACTATAGAATTGGAATGAAACCCCTTAAACATGTTTTTTTTCACTTTTATATATTATTAAAAACTAATAAGGAGTCAACAAAACTTATTATACATTCTAATTTCTTGGAAACTCTCAAGCACTACCATGTTAGTCCCTTCTTTACTCAAGCCTAGTCTAACATGTGGGTGATATAGTCCATGGAAATATTTCAAGTTCATATAAACTTTGGAGAAGGAAGTAAATATAAAACAATGAATTTTAAAAAATACTACATCCTCATGTCTCATCCATCCCTTGGAGTATCATTTATTATGTAAAGTCTATTAAATTTATTATGAAAAGCTGAATTATATGTCTATAGACCTATATGTCTACCTTTTATCACTTTAGGCATTTTTAACATTCATTTAGAACCATATTAGTGTTGAAAAAAATACATATTCATGCACATACTTATTCATGAGGTTATGAACATCACATGACATTTTACAATGCAAGGTTATCATTTTTTAGGTCACTTTTTTTCTTGGTTTCCCTATAACACAGTCCTTGGGATAAAAAATTAAAATACATTTGGAGAGGCTAGTATAAAGTGAAGAAATATAGTCACTAATGGAATTTTAATTCCATTTAAAATATTAAGACATGATAATAAACCTTCATCTATTTTCTTTCACTATTAAAAACCCTAAAATAATTAAGAAATAATGACAGTCATCTCGTAAATGTGTAGAAGAAGAGTTTTCTTGTCATCTTGCGATCACACATACCAAATGTGGCTTGTAAAATCATATAATATGTGATAATATACCCTATATCTTCTTCAATTATTATTATGCAACCAACCAGTATAAAACTATCATTTCAAGGATAAAAATGAGACTATGGGGTTTATAGTTAATTTTAGATCACCTTGGAGCCTTAGTAATTATTCATAAAAGAGGGGCCACCAATATTACCAATATGGCCATGTATTTGAATATAATTAGTACCCACTCCTCTACACAAAAAATTATACCATGAATCTCTCTCCTCTATCCATATTGAGTAGGTGGAAAATGCCTTTGTGAGTTTGTAAAGAGAGCAATGGAGGTTTTGATGTAAGTTTGGGGCTATCAAGAACTATAACTTCATTCCAAGAATGGGCTTAAATTTTATAAGATAAATATACACTTTTAATACATTTTATCCTATAAATGGATCTCTCAATTCTATACAAGTGCCTAAAAATGCCTTCTTTGGAGTTATTTTGAGAGGATCCTCCTACAAAAATTAATATTAATACATGGAATAATAAGAATTAACAACATGAATTTAAAAATTTAGATAATTATTAGAACACTTGAAAATATTTAATTTATTATAGGCTACTTTGAGGGGGAAACCTCCATTGAGCAAGCTCAATACAATAAATTTGTGGATGCCTACCTTGGCCTCAACACTTACTTATATACTAAGTATAATCTAAGTAACTACTACTTCCCCTGAATGTGGGATAGAAAAAAATGATCATGAGATGACTTAAAAATAATATTCATCCATATCAATTATTACACTAACAAAATAAAGAGAATGGGTACCATGGGTTCCTAACATATTTTCTCTTTTCTTGATGTTGCACCTACAAAAATGAAAAAGTACGACATTATTGACATAGACCCACATTACATAACTCCTCCATAATCTTTGACCAGTGTGACTATATATGCATTTGGTATTTATTGGATTTATTTGTGTTTGAGTTATTTATGTTCCCTTTTTCTCTTGATTTTCACATACCTTAAAGTTTATAAAAGAACCTTAACTTATCCAAACCAATGTAATGTGTTAATACAATGTGGTAAAAACATGATATGAATTTTATGGACACATTTGAACCTATGACACATTTTTACCAACCATCCTATGCTCACTTGATGACTAAACTTAACATAAAACAAGATAAGATATTACATTAATTTTGTTAATGAAAGAGTTATCCTGAATTAGATGTCCAAGATCGGTGACTACAGAGCAAACACACACAACTATTGAATTAAGAAATATAAAAGTGAGGAAAAACTAAACACAATGTATTCAATAATGGAGATGACTTGCTTATACAAAGAGATGAAGTTCATATCTCTCAAAGTTGTTACAACTCACAACTAAGAATCTCAATAAATCTAGGCTCACTTAATGAAGAGTAAAAAGGGAGAGAGGTATTTATAAGTTGGAGGGATAGTGAAACCTTACATTATAGTTAATGTGGTACTAGTCCTTCTAAATATCCTCTAGATACCTAAGCAAGCTAATGTATATGTGTAGCCAAAAACTATAGGAAAATGGCCTACACCAACACCCACCAATAAACACAACTTAGGTAGGTGATGATACAAAAAATGTAAAAAATGGGTCTTAGAAACAAGGCCTGATGAGGTACCCATGTACAATGTAATCTCTCATAAAGTAGAAAAAAGGAGAAAACCCACTTGGAAAAAAATCCCCACCTCAAAAAAAAAAGAGAAAAGAAGAAGAGGAGACTAAAAGACCCCATAGAAGAAGATGCTAAAATAATCAGCATTCTGAGTACATAATAATGATTCCAAATATCCTATGAAACATGAAGGATGTGTGCATCCACATTGAATAGGGAGAATGTGAATGCAAAATTTCATATGGTGAATGTTATAGTAGGTCCCTCTAAAACAATTTTTGTCTCTTCCTTTTGAAAGAAAGAAACCAAGAGCTATTAAACTACTAAATTCCCACTCAAGTGGAATGCATGTAAGAATCATGATGTAGATCTCTGTAAAATGTTAAAAATTCTCCCTGCTAGTGATCAATTGTGCCAAAGTTTGATCAGATATCATAGGAATAACTATACAAGATGGAAATGAAGAATAATGCAATGAAGGAGTGAAAACAACCAGAGAAAAAGATAGACATGGAACATCTACTTAAAGAATATCCATGGTAAGAAGAGAGTAACACTCAATAACTATCAAAACTAAAGTTTGGTCTATAAATAAATCACTCAAATCTATAAGATGAATTTATACAAGAACATATGAGTCATCAATACTCTCAATGTGTGTACTCATATTGTAAACAGTGAAGTCCTCTGATGTGTAAGTCTATGAAGGCTCTGAAAGAGCAACAATCTGCATAAGAATGAATGTAGAATCTATAATAGAACAACTAAAATCTAGAAAAATCTCATCCTATAGTGGAGTATTGGCAAAAGGAAGAGCATTATCTACCATATATGTCAAGTTGTCACAAGAATTAAAAGTAGGAGGTAAGAGTACAACTATCTTAGAAGAGATGATGGGCAGTGGAGGAGGAGGTGTGACATAAGTCTCAACTTGATCTCTAAAAAGACTCTAAAGAGTGCTCCAAATAGTAGATATACACTTTGTGTGCTCTACATGGTGATTTAAACCCCATGAAATAGGCAATACATAACCATAGACATGATCACAAGAGTTGGCCCAGTCATTGTATTGAGCTAGGTGAATAGGCTCAAGAGTCTGTTCATATAAGAATGGAATAAGTTCTTGATCCATGAGTGAACATTCCATATAATCATGTCATGAAGCATAATTTTCCTTTCCAAGAAGGATCACTAGAGATGAAACAAATCTCCTCGTCAGGAATCTCTCAAGTGGAGTTAACATGACCACAACTGAGAGTAGGAGTGCACGCTCTAGAGATAGACTTTGAACTACACCAAAAATGAGTCTAGTCAAATGAGAGCAATCTATGCATAAGTGACAATGCATGCTCAAATGGACATCAATCTCTATTAATAATTCATCTAGGAATATAAGAGCAATCTATGCAAGTAGTCACTAAATGGGCACATGTAATAGTTATGAAAACCGAATGGGCACATGAAAGAATTTAGGGCCCATAACAAAACTCCCTAAGATAATCAATAGTGACCCCTAATGTTTGAAATAATAAATCATGCTCAATTTGAGTACATCATACTTAACTAATAATATGTCTAGATAGGTACAATAAAATAATACAAAAATGACTATGCACACTCAAATAGATGTCAAGCTCAGTTGACAATACATCCACAAGAATGAGCAATCAGTGTAATTGACTAAATTAGTACATGTGAAATGCAAAAACACTTAGCAAGATGATGTCAGACTTTGTTGATAATGCATTTGTGGAGAAGTAAATCTGTCAAAAATTAGATGTCCAAGATTGGTGACTATAGAGCAAACACACAACTATTGAATCAATAAATCTATAAGAGAGCATAAATTAAACACAATGTATTCAATAATGGAGATGACTTGCTTATACAAAGAGATGAAGTTCACAGCTCTCATAGCCCTCAAAGCTATTATAGCTCACAACTAAGAAGTTCAATGAATTTAGGCTCACTTAATGAAGAATACAAAAGGAGAGAGGTATTTATAGGCTAGAGAGATAGTGAAATCTCACATTCTAGTGAATGTGGCACTAATCCTCCTAAATAGTCTCTAGATCCCTAAGTAAGCTAATGTATTTGTGTAGCCAAAACCCATAGTAAAAAGGGCTACACCAATAGTAAAAAAACTTTAAAATATGATAATAAGGCTTTATAAAGACCTTTTTAAGACTTCATAAAGCCTGAAATTGACTATAAACAAGGTCATAAGGCATGACAAACAAGTTTTTTATGAAATTAGATAATGATAGCCAAATATTGGCTAACATCTTTAGCAGTTTCTTGGGGATGCTTTCTTGATAAGCATATAAACCAGTTTCCTAGTTCATCTATTGGGAAATGGAGTAATCTACCACTCAAAATTAGACCTAAAATGACTTTGACCAAGACAAGACAACTAACTTGACCTCCAAACACACAACACACAAAGACAACACACATAACAATACAAAACACACACACACTTGTGATCACAATCACTTAGGGAGAAACCAAAAAAAATCAAACACTATACAAAACTAACCTCAATGTTCCTCCAATATCAAATAGGAAATTATTTATGTCATCATGACACCATGAAATTAGGTTTTTATATGCTAAATTGAGTTCAACAAGGCATGGTTCATATTGTGGAGGCTTCTTCTTGCATTTGAATATCATAGCAATTGAACCTTCTTGCTTCATTCATGAGTACATAATATGACTATGTGAGTCAATTACCAAGTCATATTCATTTCGATATTTTTTTATTTTCACAAAAATCTCATTTATACCTCATCTATAGGCTACTCTTGATCAAGATGAATAATCTTATATGGATTTCTTAGCATGGTTGTGATGGACTCAAGGAGAAGTGTATTTTCATTCTTTAAATATTGAGGCCAATTAAGCTCAATTTAATTTTCTAGGAGTGAAGAAACACCTAAAAATGGAATGAGAGGGTGAAAACCTTGTTTAATAACCTCAAACAAGTTATCTTCAAATGGAACAACCTCTTGGAATGATAAGCTTGGAGGGTTGCCTTCCTCTTTCTTGGTAAAACTACCTTCTTTAATCTAAACTAGATCATGACATGTCTATATAAGAGTGTAAATTGATATTATAATCTCAAACAATTCTATTAATTTATCTTCACATGGTTCTAGTTCACTTGGACTTTCTTCAAGCTTGATAAGAGCTGGTATAGGAGTAGTTCCATCATAATTTGAGGTGTTAGAGTTTATACATTCTTTTATCATGCTCATGACTCTCAAATTTTTTTCCACTTCTAATGAATTATTATAAACTCCCTCATCTATTGTGACAACCAAATTAACTTTTTCATATTGAGAAATACCATCTCTCTCAAAGTCTACTATCATTTGATCAACTTGTACCTAATCAAAGCTACCTTCTCCTTTAACTTCAAAGGATAATTTGTATTTATCTTGACTAAGTGGTGTTATAATAGTGAAATCCTCATCACACACACTTAAATTTTCATACTTATAGTCTTTTTAGGAGTAAGCTAAAACTATAACTTGGATGTTTTTGTCAAGAAAAGGTGTTCATATTCAAAAACTAGTATTGAGCTCTCATGCTCAATGTGTTTATCTTCTCTTCCCTCTGTTCATAAATGAACCATTCCATATTTTTAGTTTTAGGTTTTAATATTTTTCACAAGGACCTCATTTTTGATTTGAATACTCTCTCCAATGGAGTTTCAAGATGTAAATTTCTTAGGTTTTTCTAGTTTCTCAATTAGGATATCTTGTTTACTATAAATTCCTTATTTAATGGACTTCTAATATGGAAATTATTTATTATATTGAGGAGGGATGGGAGGGGATTGGACATTGTTATATTCTTATTTGATACCTACTCCCCAATGTATGTTTATTCCACTTTGTCTATCCCATGATTTCACCACTTGATTCCAACTTGGAATCTTAAAGGACTTCTTGGAAGGTTCTTGAGGAAGAGGAGTAGAATTTTGTGCCAATATATCTTCATTATCTTCCCTCTAATTATAAATCAAGCTTTATAATTATGATTTGTCTTGGTTCTTAATAACAAGTTACTCAACAAAAACCTCTTTCTTCCTTTGAGTGTTCTCTTAGATAGATTTCCAAGATGGGAAGACTTTAGGGGTATGTGAAGGAGTTATGAAACTTTTAATCTCACTTGAAATGGTATTTTTTGGAGGAATAGATGGCACATAAGAGGGATGAGGTGGTATAGATGAAGGCACTTGGGGCTAATAACATTGAACATGTTATCCTTCATGAACTCTTAGCTTATCTTCTATGCCTTGAATGAGGCCACTTATGTCCATCATGTCACTTATGATTCTTTAATAATTTTATCTCTTGATTTTTTTTCACTCTTTTTTAATCATATGTATTGAGTATCTCACATTATGCATGGGATGACTATGAACATTTTGATCATGCTCTCTTTGTGTGTTAAGCCCTATCATGTACGTTTCATAGCCCAAGAGTGTTTGATTGAAACTTAATATGGACAAATTTGAAACATGGCTATGTTTATTAGGGGTAACATGGTCTTGATAAGGCTAACTATAGGAATGATAGGGTTGTCAATAAGGAGGAATATTTTTTTATGACTGTTGAGGCAAAGGAGGGTACTAATTTTGATAATAAGGTTGATAAGGTTCAACATATTTCTGATAAGGGTAAAAAATCTGCTAACAAGGATGAACATTAGTTTTATATAGGTCTTAAACTTGTGTTAAACTAAAATAAACATTAAACCCAGCCATGAGACTTTAGGAGAAAAGAAAAAATAGAAGAACACTACATAAAAATGGGACTTGGGCTACTATAACAAGATGAATGCATTTGAAGTATCCATTCATATTTTTTGAGCTACATATAAAGGATAATTCATTTAAGATAAAAACAAAAACTTATTCAATTTATTTGAATCTAGTCCCACTAGGCTTGTGAGAACTATTATATCTCAAATTTTCACCCTTGAGATGGTGATTCAAGCCCTCTCAACTTGATTTGTGTAATGGGAATGATCTTAGGCTATGGGTGACCTTTAGATGGATCAAACCTCTAGGTTATAAGGATAACTACCCTTTATGTATCAATTAAGCTCTTCTAAACTAATAATTTTCAAGGAAAAGTGAGAAGGATAACATGAAAGCAAACAACATGATACACCAAATAAGTTGATCACTACCAACCACCTTTGTACTAACTACTACTTTCTCTATATCATAAATAAGAGGAGGACTAAGGGTATGAATTACAAAGGTTATCTATTTAATATCCTTTTTGAAGATATCAAATTTTGTATCTTCCTCTACATATTCTTCATATCATTATTCTATGTTTTCCCTTTGTGGATTCATCTACATTGTCATCTACTAAGTTTTCTTCTATATACCCATCTTATATGTCTAAGTAGGTGAGTTATAATGATTCCTTTGAGTACTAAGGTGGCCTCTCTTATTATTTTTTTACCCTATGGGTTTTCAAACTACTATTAAATGTCCTCCTCACTTTAGTTACCACATGGGGGCTAGTTGTAATGTGCACTAGAGATGGAGTAGGCAAATTACTGACCACTAGTATTAGATTTGGTGAGACTATGGCCACTACTGGTGTAAATGAAAATTTGAATTTTATAATTAATGGTTCTCTTATTTATATATAAATATCATTGTTCTCTATATATTTTGGATTTGGGAGGCTCTTAAAGAACCTTGTCTTCATTTTCACATCTATCTCTTATCCTACCTCAGCCTCTTTCTGAGGTTATTTTATAATTTCTTATTCCTATATCATGTATGCATAATATTTTTTGATGGAGATATCATGTTGGATAATTTGATGAATCCTCATAGACATCCCTGTTCCTCTCATCCTAGTGTACATTAGGAATTTACCATTACTGCTTATAAATATATAGTCATGACCATATTCCTTGTGAACATAGTTAAATTAAAACCTACCTTGGAAAATATATTTGTTTTGGACTACCACCCTTTTAGGGTCACAAAATATTAATTGATCTAGTGTAAAACCAAAAATATCTCTTGTGATGAGAATACTTGGATAACTATTCCTAGTGTTGTACTTATTGACTTCCTTTACTAAGAAGAATTTTATGTAATCTACATAGGTTTCCACTTCTGAGGTTTTCATCAATACTATTAGATAATTGGTAAGTTATTTCCTACTGATCTATCTTGTATAGGACTAGTCTAGGTAAATAAAATATGGCTACCAATGTTTCTTCAACTCTAATAACTATAGATCTAGATAAAACTAATAGTCCCCAAATTATTTCAATGATATTTATATTTATTTAGATAATCTTGGAATTGATTTTTCATTAATTTCCTTATACAAAATTGTATTTAAGGTGTCCTTCATATTTTACATATTATTTTTGAATTTTTGGATGTGATAAAGGTAAAAATCATCACAAATTCCATTTTTTACTCTTGGTTCCCAAGGAGATGTACTCATAGATCTAAGAGTGCCAAAATTAAGAATTGATAAATATTAGAGCATGTAAAAATTAATGTTAGGCCTATTTAGTGTGTCTATATAAGTTTTAAAATTATAACTTATGATCTTCTCCAATACAGGGATACCCTTTCCCTATAAAATTATATATAGCAATGAGATATAGACTTCATCAACATAAATTATGGATGGGGGTCCATGTAATCTATTTAATAAAACCCTAGAAATTATGACATATTGTATACATTAGTAAATTGGTATATTATTCCTCATGGCAAATGTGTTGGTTTTTTTCAGCCCAATTATTCAAAATTTACCTAACCTTAGTTTCCTTAAACCATTTCATCACCATCTATTAATTATAGGGTGTCTAGTTTAGGCAATCTCTAATATTTATTATTTGTTACACAATCTACATAGGCTATTTATTATTTACTATTTTCTTATTAAAATTTTTATCTATGTGTGTGTCTATTAAATGAACTACATCTAAACATGAAAATAAAGTAAACTAATTCTAATCTAAGCTAATATTCAAACTATGGTAGAGCAACAAACAAAGAAAACAAAAATCACAAACTTTACCCTTTGAATACAAAAGCTTTCTCCATTGTGATATATGATCAATTTTATCTTTAAAATATGTGTTTCTAACTCCTCCAATGCAAAATATAATGGGAAACATTATGGTGAAAAAATAATTCTTTGATTCACTTTTAATCAATTTGATTCACTTGTGTGTAGAGCTCTGTTAGCATAATTATGGATTCTTTAAGATTTGATTTCATGACCCTTTAAAATGATGGTTTTTAGGTTTATTTATATATTTTTGGATAATGATCCAATGGTGGAGGATAATTTGGAATTTTTCAATGATCCAAATGATCAATGATGGCTAATGAGTCCTTACCCATGAGGATGATGACCATTTCAAAATGGTTGAGAAAAGCATTAGGTTGGTTAGTTAAGTCAATAACACTAAGTCAATTTGCTTGACAACTTATGGGATGAGTCATAAGAGGTTGATAATTTTATGGATTTGGTTGGGATGATGGAGAAAAATGTGGGAGATGTTTTGATGAGGTGGAAAATCTAGATTTTATTATTTAAAATATGGATTTAAGTTTACATAATTGAATTATTCAATTATTTGAATTTGGAGGAAATGTGATTTATTAATTTGATAAAAAATTATTAAATAGATTTATGTGTATTTTGACACTAAATGAAATTTAGGTGTTCACATTTTTCCATATTTGAAATTGTGTTGTGAAGCAATAGTATTTCAAAAAAATAGAAGAAGAAATAGAGTGTTGATGATATAAAAGGAAACATTAGTCCCAAATGAATTAAAATGAGTGTGATGATGCCCCCTTGTGGGTTATGTGAGGAACAAACAAATTATCAAAATTAATGAAAAGAATAAGTGTAAAAAGAGGTGTGGAGAAATGGTAAATCAAGATAAAAACCAAAAAAATCTTCAATTTATTTCAATCTAGTCCCACTGGGCTTGTGAGAACTATTATAGCTCAAATTTTCACCCTTAAGAGGGTGATTCAATCCATCTCAACTTTATCTATGTAATGGGATTGATCCTAGGCTATGGGTGACCTTTATATGGATCAAACCTCTAGGTTATAGGGATAGCTACCTTTTATGTATCAATTAGGCTCTTCTAAACTACTAATTTTCAAGGAAAAGTGAGAAGGATAACATGAAATCAAATAACATGATACACCAAATAAGTTGATCACTACCAACCACCTTTGTAATAAATACTACTTTCTCTATATAATAAATAAGAGGAGGACTAAGGGTATGAATTAAAAAGGTTATTTGTCTAGTAATCTTTGTAAAGATATCAAATTTTGTATCTTCCTATACATCCTCTTCATATAATTCTTCTATCTTTCCCCTTTTTGGATTCATCTAAATGGTCATCTGCTAAGTTTTCTTTTATATACCCATGTTTTATGTCTAAGTAGGTGAGTTATAATGATTCCTTGGAGTACTAAGGTGGCCTATATTATTATTTTGTTACCTTAGGGGTTTTCAAACTAGTAGTAAATGCCCTCAATTTAGTTACCACATGGGGGCTAGTTGTAATGTGCACTAAAGGTGGATTAGGGAAATTACTGACCACTAGTATCAGATTTGGTGAGACTATGGCTACTACTAGTTTAAATAAAAATTTGAATTTTATAACCAATGGTTCCCTTATGTATATATAAATATCATTTTTCTCTATATATTTTACATTTGGGAGGGTCTTGAAGAACCTTGTCTTCATTTTCACATCAATCTCTTATTCTGCCTCAACCTCTTTCTAAGGTTGTTCTATCAATTTTGGAGCTTTACCCTTATCTTATTAATATATCATGTATGCATCATATTTTGTGATGGAGGGATCATATTGGATAATTTGAGAAATCCTCATTTACATCCATGTTCCTCTCATCCTAGTGTACATTAGGAATTTATCATTACTATTTATAAATATATAATCATGACTGTATTCCTTGTGGACATAGGTATATTATAACCTACCTTGGAAACTATTTTTGTGTTGGACTGACACCTTTATAGGATCCCAAAATATGAATTGATACATGTAAAACCAAAAAGAGCTCTTATGATGAGAATACTTGGATAACTATTCCTAGTGTTGGAATTGTTATTTTCCTTTACTGAGATGCATTTTATGTAATCTACATAGGTTTCCACTTTTGAGGTTTTCATCAATACTATTGGATAATTGGTAAGTTATTTCATACTTATCTAACTTGTCTAGGAGTAGTCTAGGTAAATAAAATATGTCTACTAATGTGCCTTCAAATCTGATAACTATAGATTTAGATAATCTTGGCATTAGTTTTTCATTAATTTACTTATAAAACATTGTATTTAAGTTGTGCATCATATTTTGCATATTATTTTTGAATTTTAGATTTTATAAAGGTTAAAATCATCACAAATTCCATTTTTTACTCTTGGTTCCCAGGAGATGTACTCATAGATCTAAGAGTGCCAAAATTAAGATTTGCTAAATATGAGAGCATGTAAAAATTAGTGTTAGGCCTGTTTAGTGTGTCTATATGAGTTTTAAAATTATAACTTATGATCTCCTCCAATACGAGGATACCCTTGCCCTATAAAATTATATAGAGCAATGGGACCTAGACTTCATCAACATAGGTTATGGATGGCGATCCATGTAATCTATTTAATAAATCCCTATAAATTATGACATCTTGTCTACATTAGTAAATTGGTATATTATTCCTCATAATAAATGTGTTGGTTTTTCTTAACCCAATTATTCAAAATTTACCTAACCTTAATTTCATTAAACTATTTCATCACCATCTATTAAATGTAGGGTGTGTCTAGTTTAGGCAATCTATAATATTTATCAAATGTTACACAATATACATAGGCTATTTATTATTTACTATTTTCTTTTTTAAAATGTTATCTATGTGCATGACTATTATATGAACTAAATCTAAATATAAAAAGAAAGCAAACTAATTCTAATCTAAGCTAAAATTCAAACTATGGTAGATCAATAAATAAAGAAAACAACAATCACAAAATGTACACTTTGAATGCACAAGCTTTCTCCATTGTGATATATGTTCAATTTTATATTTAAAATATGTGTTTCTAACTTATCCAATGCAAAATATAATGGGAAAAATTGTGGTGAAAGAAGAAGTCTTTGATTCACTTTTATTCAATTTTATTAGCTTGTGTGTAGAGCTTTGTTAGCATAATTATGGATTCTTTAAGATTTGATTTCAAGACCCTTTAAACTGATGGTTTTTAGGTTTATTTATATATATTTTGGAGAATGATCCAATGGTAGATGATAATTTTTTAATTTTACAATTATCCAAATGATCAATGATGGTTAATGAGTCCTCACACATGAGGATGATGACCATTTCAAAATGGTTGAGAAAAGCATTGGGTTGGTTAGTTGAGTCAACAAGACTAAGTCACTTTTCTTGACAACTTAGGGGATGAGTCATAAGAGGTTCATAATTTTTTGGATTTGGTTGGGATGAGGGAGAAAAATGTGGGAGATGTTTTAATGAGGTGGAAAATCTAGATTTTATTATTTAAAATATGGATTTAAGTTTACATAATTAAATTATTCAATATTCTGAATTATTTAATTATTTGAATTTGGAGGAAATGTGATTTATTATTTTAATAAAAATTATTAAATATATTTATGTGCATTTTGACACTAAATGAAATTTAGGTGTCTACATTTTCCCCTCTTTGAAATAGTGTTGTGAAGCAATATTGTTTCTAAGAATGGTAGAATACATAGAGTGTTGATGATATAAAAGAAAAAATTTGTCCCAAATGAATGAAAATGAGTGTGATGCCCCCTTGTGGGTTATGTGAGAAATAAGTAAATGCTAAGAATTAATGAAAAAAATAAGTGTAAAAAGAGATGTGGAGATTATTAGAATTAATGTAAAATTTGCAAGATGTTGGTTGTGTAAAAAAGTTGCCGCTAATTAATTAAAACTAGAGCAAGGATTTGAAAAACAATAGTTTAACCATTTAGAGATTTCATGCTTACTATTTTTGCTAATGATGCATGGGTCAATTGAGAGAGTTTGAGAATGATATATATCAATAACAACAAACTATAGACTATAAATACAAACAATATACGGATTTTGAAAATAATTTTGTTGATTTTGTACTGAGGGATTATTGCAATTTAAATATAAATTCATAATAAATAGATTTATGGGTTTTGTAAATATAAAAAGTGAGTGAATGAAAAATGAGTTAGATGAGAGGATGGGGATGAAAAAAAGTCATAAATAATATAGATACTTGTATCAATACTAATTTTTGAAAAATTATATAAGGTACGTGTAAAACTATTTACCCCTAGCTATTAAATGATAGATAAGATATTAGAAAAAGTATGTTTCCCACTTTATAGATTACATGATCAGATTGTGCTTAGACTCATGGGTCTCAAAAGTGGATGTAGGAATGATATATCCCAGTGATAGTAAGTGATAAGACAAAAAATGAAAAATACATATTATCTGATTTGTGATAAAGATTTACAAAATTGATATTTACAAGAGTTCATAAAGAGATATAAACTTTTATTAAATGATAGTAGAAAATGTGGATGAAATGTCATAAATGGATGATGGTGGCCAAACTTATCCTAGTGACCCCATGTCTCTTAGATTTGCCTACATAATCCACCAAAGACAAAGTTTGATTGGGGATATCAAGCTAGATGTAGTTCTCCCAATACGGGAAGAGAAGTGATGATGTAATGTAAGATTGACCCATGGGTGGTATTAACATAGTTAAGATAATGATTTCACATTGTGATTGGATGATGTATTTATTTTACCCAAAGAAATTATATATTATAGGACTGGATTGGGAATTGATATATCCCAAGAGAAGTTGCATGCTTTGAGGTGACCCATGAATCAGGATCCATTAGAAAGGATCTGGGAATGATTTATCCTGATATAAAGTTATGAGCTTAGATTAGTTGACTAATTGATTGATTGATTTAATAAGAAAGTGATGGGTTGATGGAAAAAGGATGGATTTTTTTATTTTATTAGTTCTAATCGACTAGTGTGGGATATTGAATATAAATATTAATAAATGATTATGGATGATTAATATGTGAGGATTAATAAGGAAATAAACTGACTACATGGATTAATGGAATAGAGAGATGACACATATATTATTTGTTTAAGAACATGAGATGGTTTGATATCTTCCTTGTGTTTATTATTTTGTTGCATTGTATTTCCAAAAATAATACCAACTAAGTAAGATTTGAGAAACATGAATTTTGATATTATTCATGACAATATGCACCAATTGTATAGGAAAACCATGATGACTATCATGTGATACGTATAAGGACTAATAGATTCACAAAAACAAAACTTAGTTCATCATGATATGGAAGATCATAATAAGACCATTAGTAAACCACGTAGCAATCTAGACACAAAAAACAACAATACAGATAAGATACAAAGAGATGTTTGAAATAATGAAAATTATGTAACTAAAATAAATACAAAAGTAAACAAACACTGTAGAAGAAAGTAAACACCAATGATGTAGAAGAAAGTAAATGACTATATAAAAAAGTAAGAAAATTACTAAAACAAGTAAGGAAATGAATTTTTTGGATGTTCTTGGCTGGAGGAGAACTATTTGGTATAAGCAATTTTTGATAATGTTAAATTTTTAGATGAGTAATTAGTATAAGGGATGACTACGGTACGCAACTAAGGATAAGGGATTTTTTATTATTTTTTGGTTTTTTTATATTTTGTTATATTTTCTAATGTTTTGTATTTTTTGGGGTTTTTTAATTGTTTTAATTATTTTTTATTTTTTGGATTTATAGGTATATATAAGGAATACCAACAAAGGGAAAACCATATTCTAGGACCAAAGAGTGAGTGGTAGGGGATGGAAGGAATAAATTATATATGGAGTATGTATGAATATGAATGGAGTGGAATTAAGATGATAACTCTAGAGAGCACATGATGTAAGAACCAAGTATATAGTCATCAAAATAACATTACAAGGATACACCAAGATGTTTCTAAGAGCATGTCTCAACACATTTACACTTTCTTATCAAGGTCAAAATGAGAAGAAGGATGGTTTTACGATGGAAAGGATTGGATGTGTTTCGATGGGTTTGGTGTTAAATGCATAAAGATAGGTTTGGATAGGTAAGAATAGTGTATGATGATTGAAAATGAGCTTAGGATGGATTGGATATGCGTAGGATGGGTAAGGAGGAAGGGATGATATAGAATGCATAGGATTGGAAAGCAATGAGATTTATTTCAAGTTTAGGGTACTTGTAGATAACTGATTATTTTATGCATGATGCCAAAAAATTGGTTTTCATCATGGTACTTACCCAATGTGCCATAGAAATGGTTTTCACATTTAGAGAAAATTATTTCTCTTTCTCTTTCTCTTTATTTATTTATTTATTTTGGAATCTCAATTGTAAATGAGTTTGATACGCATGATTCTTATCCTATTAGTATTTTGGATATTATAAATGAAGGTAAATATAATCATTTTCTAAGATATGATTGAGTAAATAATATAATAGCTCTTACATAGTGAAGGATTTCCCAATCGAATCCCTGCTGTTTATCACAGCGATTTCTTTCTTTTATTCTTCATTTTTGTTCGGAGGATTTTGCTATGTTTGAAATTGAAACATAAATCTTTGTCCGCTCTTTAAGTTCTCTAGAGATGTCTTCAGTAACTTCCTTGATTTATAAGTTGGATTCTTCCAAATTTACCAAGATATACTTATAGCCCCTATGATAGAGGGTGTTTCCATACAATGTGAAGTGAAAAGTATGTTGTATGAAGTATATGTGTTGATTTCATGAAGTATTTGAAGGTACAAAATTATAATGGGGATGAGTATATGGGTCATAATGTAAAGGGTGAATGGGACCAACAATATTATGTTTAGTAAGACTAGGAGTAACTACAAGTTGGATGATTTTATAATTTAATTTTGCATCAATTATATCTTTAATCTATGATGGTGATCCATCCTATAACTATGATAATTCAGAGAATATATTAATTTTCTCATCCATTGGTACCATAAAAACGTTTTCACCAAAGGATTCTTCTTGATTCTTTGATTGGGATTTAGATTTGGATTGTCTAATAGTGCCTCAAAGAGGTTTTCACTAAGGGACTCATATTTTTGATTTTCTATATTTAGATTTGGATTTTGACTATAATTTTTATTTTTATCATCCAATAGTACCTCAAAAATATTTTCACTATGAGATGTCATTTTTATATTTATACTTTAGGATTCATTTTAAATGAATTACACTTGTTGTTCCTAAAAATATGTAGGTGTTTCTTGATGATCTTTTGGTAGGAGACTGGCTAGGAAGTCTAAAATTATTTTATTATCGTGGAAGAAAGTTAATGGTAAGTAAGATCATTGGTCCCAATCAAAAGGTGTAGGGTATTAGCTTACAAGATATAAGGAAGGATTGGTGAGGTTGATGAAAGGAGTGATGGTAGCATAGTCCTCATAGAGACTATGATCAGATCCTATTTTGATTATGGATGAAGTTCCCTTAGAAACCATAAATCTATCACTAACATATTTACATTGACTTTCAAATGGTTTATATTTGATGCTATGGGTCTAGAATTTACATTGAAATGGATAGGTTTGATAATTCCTTTCTCATGGATTATTTTATTTATAAGTACCTCTATCACTTGGGGTGTATATTATGGGATGATGGGAGATTCAATAGGTGATAAGGGTTTGGGTGTTTGGCCATTGGGTGAAAGGCTATGTTGGTTGAAGGAGGTTTTATCCAAGATAGGATCTTGGTCAGAAATGGGATCTTGATAAAAAAATGGGACCTTGATCAAAGATCAGTTTTTGGTCAAAGATAGGCTCTTCAATAAAGATGGTCTCTTAATAAAAAATGTATGGTAAACCATGGTTGTCAAAGGTAGGTTTATCGCCTATGGATTGGTTGAAAATGGATGTGTCAAAAATGGGATCTTGAGAAATGGATAGAAGGTTATGACCTTGACATGGAAGTTGTGTGTCTTGATTAGGGTAATAAAGACATCTTAGCATATCCCCAATCTATGATTTTTAGATGTGGATACACTTGGCTCTACCTTGATGTACCCTTTGTTAATAAAATCTTGGATATAATGTTTTAGTCTCATTTAATGATTTATATAATGACCTTTTATTTTATGATAATCAAAATATTTGTTAGGTCTATACCACTCATGTTTGGGACATTTGGCTCAAAGTATTTGTTATTTTTAAATATGACTAATTTTTCATCAACCAATTTTTGAAAGAATACATCATAAGGTTGCCCTAAAAGAGTGATTTTTTCTTAATAGGCACAATAATGTTTTTGATAGGTTGGGAGTTTTGTAACTTTGGGGGTGGAGTGATATTATATGCTAGGGGTGCTATAATTAGATTCCCTTTGTTATTATGATATGGGATGTTGGAATCTAGGCTATAACTAATGGAGGGGAGAATTGGTTTATTTTATAAAATATGTTTATTAGTGGTAAGGTGATGTTGATGTGGAATGTTCTGGGATTCCCTAGTAATGAAGTGGGTTAGAGAGGTAGCTTAATTTTGGAATGATGAATTTATTGGATTTGTGTTGAAGGTGAAAGAATTTGAATTTGGTGGATATGTGAAGGTTTATGGACTTGAATCTATTGGGTTTATGAAAAAATGTGAATTTAATGTAGTTTGGTTCAACTTTGGGAATGGGTTGGATGTAGAACCAAATGGTTGATTTTGATGAATTTGAAAAGATTGGTTTTGATTGGTGTAGGATTTGAAAGATTGATTTTGATGGAAGATATTTGAATTTGAGTTTAATTTGTGAATGGATTTTGGTTCAAATGTATATTTGAAAATGGTGGTGAAGGTGAATCAAAAATTTTATTTAGATTGATGCTAAGGCTGGAACTAGATGGATTGGTAAATGCATTTTGATTTGTGGATGAGGTGGAACTTGTAAAATAATTTAAAGAATTTTGACTATCAAAGCTAAAAAATTCATTCAATGTTGTCCCTAAAGTAAAATTTTGATGTTCTGAGTCATAATTTGCCCCTATGTCTTTATGACCTAGGACTAATTGAGGTCATAATTATTCCCTTGGGATTCCCATTTGGTATGTTCTCCCTTTTCACCCATGATTCACCCTCCATCATCTATTTCATTCCATCTAATGAACCTCAATACATCAAGACAATAAAATTACCAATAGGTAAAGCTTCTGAAATAATAACCTATATTAATTAGTATTAAATTATTTAAATAATTAAAATCCACACATAAATAAGCCTCATCTCATAATTGAATTTGACATGCAAAATCTAGAACTCTAAAAATAAATAAAACTTGACTTGTTATTTTTTGTAGATGTTAATTTTAATATGTTTTGCATGCAAGTGTGAACAACTCTAAAAATTTCCAAAAGTAAAATAAACACTAAAATTAACCTATCAGACAAATATCAACTGAATTTCAAATTTGGTTACAAAAATAAAAAATTTATAAATTTAGAAAAAAATAAAAATAATAATTAACTACAATTTTGTGACATTAGATGATCACGTATGGCCTTTGAAAAATATTAAAAACATCCCATAACCAAAAGGATAGGTTATGGCTTCATTGAAATTTTTTATATGGTCATTTTGGCATGAATATGGGCTCAAATAGAGCTACGTATAAAGATTTATGGTCTCCATAAGTTTGGCCTCTTTTTTTGCATCATTCTCCTCTAGTTAAAAATAACTCATATCCTACAAGTTGCTTTGATTTTGATACTTCATTTTATTATTATCAATCTTATTTAGTTCCTATTCTATAATTTAAGTGTTGTCTTCTTGTTATAATCCTTTCTACTATACTAAATACTTGTTGTAACCTCATTGCCTTGTGTTTACTATCTTCTTATCCAAAACCTACACTATCTTTTCTTTCTTCTTCTTTGGCACTTGTTACTACGAATCTACTTCTTCATATTCTTCACCTTAAACATCTTCTCCATGGAAATCATTTAAATTTAAAATATTGAATACTAGAGATATATAAAATTTTTGTGGTAAACTTTCCTCATATGCATTGTCATTGATTTTATTCATAATTATACATGGTCCAATCTTCTTGTTATTCAATTTGTTATATGTGCCTTTCATAAATATCTCTTTCATCAAGTAAAACATCACTAAATATAATTATTCAAATATTTTTGACCTTTTTCTTACATCTACTACGATTTATACTTCTTGAAACTTTCTTATTACTTCTTGTAACTATTGTAGATGTTCTACAAATGATTTTTCATCATCACTAACTCATTATATAATTATTAACTCTAAAAAATATAAAACACTCATAGGATTTATCCCATAAATAATATGAAATGCTAATTTTATTGTTTATATATTTAACAAACTATTATATGCAAACTCAACTTATGGTAAATCCAAGTCCCATTTCTTGGGCTTCTCTCCAACTATGCATCTCAACAAATTTCCCATGTTCTTATTTATAGCTTTATTCTATCCATCTATTTGGGGGTGGTATACACTACTGAATTGTAGTTTAGTCCCCATATTCCTCCATAAATTCCTTGAAAAATGACTTGAAAATTTTGTGTCCATATGTAATGTAATATTTTTTGAAACACCATGCAATATCACATATCCTTAAAACTAGTTCTAAAATTATAGTGTCATCCTTGGTTTTATTCAATGCAATAATATGAACCACCTTAAAAAAATTGTCTACAATAAAAAAAATTGATTCATTACCTCTATGTGTGTCTATTAATCCCAACACAAAAAACATACTCAAATATTTCCATGCTCCTCTTGGAACTGATAATGGCATGTACAACCCTATATTTTGTGCATGTTCTTTTGCCACCTAACATATCTTTCACCTTGGAACGTATTTTGTCACATCTCTCTTCATCTTCAACCAAAAATATTTCTCTTCCACCAAAGCTATTGTCTTTGTCTTACCAAAATGTCTATAAAAACCACCATTGTGTAATTCTCTTAGAATATCATCTCTTAGAGACCAATTGTAATACATATTTTTTTCCTTTAATGAAGTAACTATCCTACATAAGATAACCATTAAAAACACTATTTGTATCACCCATCAATCGATTCCTGCATTGCTCAACTATCTTATCAAAATATGAATTTGCATCATATAATTATTTAATAAATTAAAATCTAAATACTTCACTCACCATAGTAGTTAACAACCCCACTCACCTACTCAAAGCATCAACTCCCTAACTCTATTTTCTTGATTCATGTTTCAATATAGAAGTATAAACCTGCAATAAAGATTCCCACTTTTCATGACTGCTATTTAACTTCTTTTGAGTGTTCACATAATTCAAATCCTCATGATAATCAAATAGGATAAAATCCATAGGCACAAATTAATTCCTCCAATATCTTAATGATTGTAAAATTCCATAAAATTCAACACCATACATAAAATATTTTTTTCTTACCTCATTTAGTTTCTTGTTGAAATATGCTATGGGCTTTCCTTATTGAATCAACACAACACCAATTACCACAAATAAATCATCCAAATCAACCTCAAACACTTTGTTAAAATCTGGTAATGCTAAAGTATTATTTTATATAATCTTCTTCTTAAAAAACTCATAGATTTATATTGTTTCCCTTGTCCATGCAATTTTTTCCCTCTCATACAATTGGTTATTGGTGAAATAAGTATACTAAAATTATTAATGGATTTTCCATAAAAATTTTCTAAACAATGGAAAATTCTTACCTCTATGATACTTTTTGGGATAATCCACTCAATAATTTCCTTTTATTTTTCTTCATCCACTCTTACACCATCTACTGAAACTATAAATCCCATAAATACCAAAATGTTCTAAATAAATCTACACCTATTCAAATTTGTGTAGAGATTTTCAAATGTTGTATGATATATTTTTTATAATTAATTAATATTAAAATATCATCAAAATAAAACACCAAAAACTTACCATTATATTCTCATAAAATTGTGTTCATAAACCTCATAAATGTGTTGTGTGCACACATTAAATAACCCAAATGGCATCACCATCCACTCATGTAAACCATATTTAGCTTTGAATGTTGTTTTCCATTCATCTCCTTCAAAAATATAAATATGATAGTATCCACTCCTTAGATCAATCTTGATAATATATTTTGCTCCTAAAAGAACATCCATCATATCATCTAAACAAGGTAGAATATATCTATATTTGATTGTAGTTTTATTCATATCCCTACTATCCACACACATCCTATACCCTCCATATTTATTTGGAGTTATAAATGTTGGTGTTTCAAATGGACTCATGTTTTCCCTTACTACAACATTCCTCACCAATTCAATAACCTATTTATTGAATTTTTCATGTTCTATCAGACTCATCCTATAATCTGCTTGATTGGGTAGATATGATCTTGGAATTAAATAAATATGACTTTGAATATCTATCTTTGGTTGTAAACCATTTGGTAACTCATCATGTACAATATATGCAAATTATTTCAACATTCTTATTGATTTTTTTCATATTTACACCACTTATGTGTCTTCTTTATTAGATACTAATCCATAATAGCAACATATCATCTTCATATATTTTATAAATTATTATATAGTTAACATTATTTTAGCCTACCCTTCTTATTTAATAGGTAAATAAAATACCTTCATACCACATTTATAGAAACTACATGTTCTCTTTGCTCCATCATGAATTAATTTTCTATCAAACTACCATATCCTTCTAAATAACACATGGCATGCATCTATTGGTATGGAATCACACATATTTCATCCTTGTAAGTTTTACCTATAGAAATTTTTATTAAAGACCTTTTATCTACTATAACTTCATTCCCTTTATTAGGCCATGAAGTTCGATAAGGATTTGGATGCTTTTCAAACTGCAAAACTAGTTTCCCAATCATATCTTTAGAAACCATATTTTCATAACTACCACCATCTATAATTACTTTGCATATATTACCTCTTGAAGTACACATTGTTTGAAATATATTTGTTCATAACCATGCATCACCACCTTATTTATTTTGCACATGTTCTTCCCTTGGAGCAATAATTATTCTTGTCATCATAAAATATTCTCTAATATCTACTATTACAACTTTAGTATTTAGATCTTCTATTTTAGCTTTAGCTAAATTTACTCTTGGGTAATCCTCTTGCCTCTTTTATTGATCTTGGTAGTGTCAAAACTCAAACTCTCTATGTAATTTTTATCCATATCTATAAAAAACATAAGACCTACATTTATTTGGAAACCATGCTCTACCACCACCATATATTCATCCTCTCTAGAAATCCTCTTCTTCTTTATTGGTATTGAACCCTTATATATTATCTTCTTATATTTCTACACCATGTGATGATTCTCCTCTATTGGTATTAAACACACATTGTTTTATATTAAATCTACTTCATCCCCTTATTGGAGGGGATTTTCATCTTCTTTGACCAATAGATGTTCTTCTAAAATTCTATGTATTTTATCTTTATTTCATACTCAAAGTTAATTTATAAGATTACTCTTTACAAAGCAATCTATGCATTCATAATTCATCTTGAACAAGAACATTCAAACCATTCACATACCTTGTAGCCATATGCTCTTTTATTTTTTCATGATCCACTCATACATAAATCTTGTAAAACTCATTTGCATACTCTTTTATACTATTATCCTTATGTCTCAAATTTTTAAATATTTTGTATAGGGTTTATGCATAATCTGTAAGAAGGAATTTATCCCTCAGTTTCCTCTTCATATTTTTCCAAATTTTAACATTCTCTTTACCTTTTCTCTATCTTTATTTCTATTGGTGATCCCACCAAATCATTAAAGGAATATTCAATTTAATGCATGAAAAAATTACCTTCTTATTTTCTCTCATAGTTATCCATTCTATAAACTTCTGCATGATGTTCATCCAATATATCAAATCCTTTGGTTTTAAACATCCTCAATAATCTAGAACATCAACCTTGATTCATTAATTCCTTATTTATAAATATCTAGCCATCATATCTTCCATTGATGGTGGATTTTATTGTTTATCCTCTTTTAGAATATATTATTCATGATATGTGTCATCTTCTACATCATCTTATACTCTCATTAATCTTTGATTCACAACAATATTGGTTAATTATTATACTTGCTTTGGTATTTCTTGCATAGTCTAATTCATCTAAGTGATTCCTCCTCATCCGCTAACCATCTCATACACCTCCAAGATTCATACTTGCTTTGATACCAAATAATGAACCCAAATACTATCAAGACAATAAAATTACCAATAGGAAAATCTTATAAAAAATAACATATATTGATTCATATTGAATGAATCAAATAATTAAAAACCATGCATAAATAAGCCTCAACTTAGAATTGGAGTTGAAAATTAAAACTTATAAGTCTAAAAATAAATAAAACTTGACCCACTATTTTTAAGAGTTACTAATTTTAGTAAGTTTCAAATGTAAGCGTGCGTATCTATAAAAATATCCAAAAATAAAATAAACACTAAAATTAACTTATCAGATGAATTTTAAATAAATTTTATGTCTAGTTACAAAAATAAACAATTTATAAATTTAGAAAAAAACTAAAAATAATATTAAACTATAATTTTAGACCCTTAGATGGTCACGTATGGCCTCTGAAAAATATAAAAAATGTCCCATAATCATAAGGGAAGGCTATATTTGCATTGAATTTTTTGAGATGGTAATTTTTTCATGAAGATGGTATCAAAAAAAGCTATGGATCAAAAATTATGCCCTCCATAAGTTTGACCTCTTTTTTCCCATCACCATCTCTTACCTTCATTCCTGCCTTCTCCACCCATGCCTCTACCATACACTTAATAGACCACCAACCATTTTTTCTCATTTTAAAATACCTTGGGAATAATTATAGGATAAGGATGGATGGCCCCCATTGAATTTTCAAGTGCACAAAGGCCAAACATTTTCTACCAAGGAAAACATGAAATTTAGTTGATATTATATTAGAGATCATGTAAGATGAATATGGTGCTCACTTAGACCTTCATGTAGGATGGGAACCTTATGATATAAAATATGAAATATGACCTATTCTCTCTTATAAATAATAATACTACCAAAAGGGAGGATAATATCATAGAGGACCTAGTCTCAGTAATCAATGCCACCAATGAACTCATTAAGAAGTTAATGGAGGACCCTAGGGAACAAGTCAATACTCTAGAGTCCCAAGTGAGGATCTCTTTTCCTATTAGTTTAGTTGGTAAATTTGACATTAACCTTACCTATTTTTTAAGAACCTTAAAGAGGTGACTAGATCTCTTTCTAAGATAAATGTTCTCTTCTAAAGAGCACAATAGTATTTATATGGATCTATCAAGGTGGAAAACAAATTAAATAGTATGTTAGTGATTATCAACAAGGGGATGTTATTAGAGCTCAATATCATGCTCTGGACCTAAATCTATATCAAACATTCTTGGGAATCATGATGACTACACTAGAATATTACCTCAAAGATATATAGGACACCATCAGGCCCTTGGATAGAATCATGTATTTAGTCCTTATTTAATTTAAGTAAATTAGTAGCATCATAATGATCTTTTACCTAGATGGCACCTTGCTCATCCTAAATGAATTTATGGTCTACCTAGATCACTTCAAGTCATAAATGAAGAATAAAGTGGAAAAGGCCAAAAAATATAGATCTTAGTCTACCATAAATAATTCAACATAGTGAAACAAAATAATTATCCAAGTAAAATAGGTAAAGGTCTCCCTATAATCACATCTCAAGGCACATAATAGATTGCTGACTCAAGTTGATGTAATTTTTTTGGAGCCACTTTTTAATCTACCAAAGCTTGAATAGGAGTCAAACCTAGTGGTACATGGTTTGTCATCTTATAAATATGCCTTGAGGTAACTAAGAAGTGTTCCCCTACCAAGTTTTAGTTTATTCTCCTTATGGTCACAATGTGAGGTGTGTTATCAAAACTTTGGGTCCCATTTCACTCTTCTTTGCATTTTCTGGGAGAATCATGGTAATTATTAGTTTTATAATATTGTTTATCCATTATGGATAAAAATGTTATTACATGGTATGTGGAGGTAGACACCATATCATCTCTACATATGTTGATTCATATCTCTTTGTTAAGGTTGACATTTTTTAATGAAAACAAAGATTATTAATACATGTTATTTTTTCTCACTATGCCTTATCTTATCAATGTCTTCCAATTTACTATGGTAAATTAAATCATATTGATAATAGAATATTTAAACTCTATATTTATAAAATATATGTAATAATTAGGATGGCTTGAATGTTATTCTAGTTAGTTTAATCATACTTTTCATTTCACTACAACAATTATGATCTTATGTCAGATAAAAATCAACCATATATGTGTTTACCTATAGAAAGTTCTATTGGAATTAATAATATATTATTTACATTTGACTCACTTCCCTATGTGTCTAAAGTCAAATCTCATGTTAAACTTGGAATACAATAGTAAAATTGTGGCTAGGCATGTGTTTGGTATTAAGCACTAATTTTCTCTTGATTATCTAGAAACCTCTCTTTTATGCCTTACCCTTTCCATCATTTTTATGTTTCTTTATATATTTAACCTACCCCCTATATTTAGAAGTTGAAAAGTTATTGGAGTAATGGACCTATTGAATTATGTCTATGTGTATGAATAAGGATAGAGTTATGTCTATGTGTATGAATAAGGATAGAGCCCTTGATGGTAGCAATGCATATTTTGGATATGTATTCCAATTAGGATATTTCATGGAGCCTAATACCTAAAAATCGTGCACTAAGTTGTCTTAGAAATAATACTAAAATGAAATTATAAAAGGCCCTTAAGTTTCCCTCGAGGTCACTCAACACACCTAATTTAATAGTTGAATTTTAAAGTACCAACCTAAATTAAAATAATAAATCATGATATAAGGAGGGCCCCCACTTTTCACAAAAATATTTATACTAGCAAATGACCCCAAAATAACCTAGTGTCCCCTACGTAGATCACTATAGATAGACTTATCCCTTGACAGTTTTGAATCTCATCTTTGTAATTTGATATAAGGACTAGGTTTGAAAAAGGAATACCAATACCCATATTTGACATATCTATTTCATCTACCCACAACACCCAAAATAGAACCATACTTATGGATACACCAATGGACTAGTTACCTAGATCTCCTATCAACATTCCTAGATATGTTCATGACCTGCCTAGAAACCTAGAGAGATACCTCCCATGATTCACACCTAGTGGAGGATGTACTACTAAAAAACATGTAATTTCGCATAATACAACTTTAAATATCCTTAATTTAAAACATGAATATGTGTGTTGGATATAATTAGTTCTTGAACCTATTAAATAACTCCATCACAGGATGGGGGAGTTTAGTAATACCTTCCTTAGTTCAAGTAAATCATTTATCTATAATATTAAGTTCAATGAGCCTATTAGGACATTTAATTCTAGGTTCCATAAGATGTATATTAGGGTTACTATGTTATATATAATAGATGCCCATCTAGATATTAAAATGTAAAATAATGGTTTGGATTATTGAATTGATGTTTTTTATGAATAAATACCTTCATTTTGGACTTGATCCTAAAATATACTACAAAACTTTCTCCCTTTTAACCCTATCTTCATCACTAATTAGAAATTATTGATACCATAGCCTATTCATGTAACCAAATAGCTCTGTTGAGACATGATACACCTAATCAACACTTAGGCCTCCAAGACATACCCAAATATTCTACTAAAAATAAGTTTGACACTATACAACACATGGTGTAGACGCTCAATAATGACTTCTTGGAACTGAAAGGTAGTTTGGAAATATGGGTGCTAAAAATTCTAATATAAACCTCACCTATCAAAGATAAAATCACTCATATAACCACTCTAACAACTAACTAGATCCCTTACCTAGTAATTTATCTGATATCAATGTATGTGATTTGTCCCTACTAAACTAGTGTTGTTTTCATAACATATCCCAACATGGGGAGATTGACTACATTGAGTTATATAATGCCTTTGACATCTTTCAAATTCATTTGAAGAATATGAGGTGGTCTCAAACTATCTAAATAGCATAAAATATTTTGATGCTCCCAGTACTTTGAGATGTCAAAGAAATAATATGGCATTATAAACCCTTAAGTTCCCCAACCAAGAGAATAATGAAAATTGAAATAGAAGAATCAACCAATAAATCACATTATTTATAGTAGTACCAACAAAAAACCTAAGCCCTCAAGAGTTAGACATAATAATAACCTCTTACTACATCAACCCGATAATAGTGATGCAACCCCTCCTTATCCTAGATCAAGGAATTATCCTCTACCTCTAAAATATATTAATACCATGTCCCATGAAAATGTGTTATCTATTCCTAGAAATATGGAATACAATGTATTGGATATTTAGAATACCAAGGTGAACATCACATTGCATGAGCTTCTTAGATCACCAAGAAATGATATAGCCTCTTAAAGTTTATAGCAGATAAACCAACCCATCCCAAGCCTCAATCTATGCACACCAATGTGGTCATATATAATAATAAAGTTGAGCTCCTTCCTTTCCTCCTCATAATTTGAGTGTTTGGAAAGAACTTGTACAATTTTTTAGTCAACTTGTGAACCCTGGCCAATGTCATCCAAGGTATAATTTATTAAAATTAATGGATAAAATACATTAAATTTTAAAAAAATAGTATTCTAGCTATATAATGTTAGATCTAGGTGGTATCAAGATCTTGAATATAATTAGAATATAAACCTAGTGTCTAGTAGTTTATGGACATTCAAGTGGTTGATATCTCAAAATCTTACATAATGTTGCATAGTATGGTTTAGTCCAAAACCCTAAATCAGTATATGGCCATGTATTTCTCACATATGTGGTTTTCATAGAGAGGCATGGTTAATTAAATTTGTGTTGATAGAGAGAATAGAAAGAAACATATGATTATAAAATATGATGTTATCAATGGGAATATAAACATAGTATCTCTTGGGATTGGCATTTATACCTTATCTATGAAACATGAAAAATGAAATATCACAATAATTATGAATTTTCAAACTTATGGTCCTTATATATTTATGGATCCCAATCTAAATAATATTATATACTAGGTATTCTATTAGTTGACCTAAAAGGGAAGTGATAATTTGGTTATTATAGGTTATCATTCCCTTTCATAAATAGCCTTGTGGAATATAAATCCTTGATATTAGGTTTACGGTTAGCCCTAAAACACAAAGTCATCTATCTAAAAGTTTTTATACATTCTAAATTGATATTCAATTAGGTTAGGTGTATGTTTTAGTGAAACGTATATTAATTGAGTAACTATAAACATAGAGCATGGGACTTGATATAAAAATTTAGTGCATTGACTATCATTTCCATTCACAGAAAAGAGAACCTTGTCATGGATTCCCTATCATATTTAGCTACAAATTTAGATCCTTTATATGACATATGGTTGTAAAACATTTCCATAGATCTTTTATCAACCCTTCAGTCCTAAATAACATTGAGAACTTTTAGGATTTTGATGATCATCATCACATATTATAATTTTTAAATATCTCTAGGGTCTTTACAACCCATTTTAGAGATGATAAATATAGAGACAACCACTTTTGGCAGGTTTACAATGAATATGGTATTATTAAATTGAGATGAAACCTTATATTAAGGGGCATGTTATCATTAAATAAAGTTTTTAATATAGATATATGGATACATATATACACAATATCAACTTTTTTCAATTTAAAATCACTCACTATCAATTTAGGATCATCTGATCAACCCATATATGTCAACATTGAACCTAATTATACCTAAACTAGTACAATAACTTGAGATATTTCTCATCATATATATAGATGTCATCACCTATACATACCAATACCTCAAGTTTTTTTATCCATGTGTGATAACACATACCATCCTACTAAATTTATGGAAAAATATATTCAGGAAAAGATAACACCTATGAATCTAATCTTAGAGGCCCTAATTCACATAGAAATTCACAAGCTCTCTTAGTTGGGATTATTTTCCCAGGATGCCATTCTACATGGGCTTCCAAGTTAGATCATGTCCTTAAGAAGACTATAGGAATAAGACCATGTGCTAATTTGAGGAACCCAAATTAAGTTTTTGATGAAGAAAACTATCCTTTGTCCTCATATTAAGTCATATAGATGGTGAGTGGGTTCCATATCATGTCCTTATTAGATGTTTTAGTACCTAAAATTGCACTGAAGTAATTAGACCCTTGTTAAGTATGAATTCTTAAGTCTAACTTGAGTTGAGTGTAGATGCCTAAGTCCTTAGCCTAATTTATGTCTTCAATGATTCAAGTCAAAGGTCAAGTTCCATGTCAGATCATCTAAGTTTTAAAATGATTTTAACTTGGTGTATGTGTAAATCCCTTAGACATTTATAGACTTTTTTCACAAACACTTTTCCTGATGGAAATAGGTCTTCAAGATTTTTTTATTCGACAAAAAATTGAAGATTCATTTCTATCTATTAAAGTGTTCACACAAAGTCCAAAGAAATTATATGTTTGAGGCCAAATTATTATTTATTTTAGACTTTTTATCCATGTACAAAGTTTGTAGGTCCATTTATTTCAAAAAAAAATCCATCAAAAAAGTCCAAATCATTCCTTTCCTTTCGGAAATTTTCCCACACAAAAAGCTTGATAAAAATCATCTTCTTCAGTAAAAGTGAAAAGTCCATTTCCTTTGGCAAAAGTGAAAAATCCATTTCCTTTGGCAAAAGTGAAAAGTCCAAATCCTTTGGAAAAAATGCAAAGATCAATTTCTTCAAGGAAATTATTTTAGATAAAATGTCTGAAATAATTGTCCTAATGAAGACAAAGATGTTGAAGACCATATTTTTATGGGAGAGGTGTTCAAGAGAAAGTTTCAACACTTTGGGAAATTTGTCTCAGACAAAATTTTTGAAATAATTTTTTTGATAAAAAAATGGGGTGAGAGTATAAGTGTTAAAAACAAAAGGCTCATAATAATTCTTGTAGCATAAAAATCCTACAATAATTTTTCTAAAGAAAAAAAATATAAAACAAAAATTTTGAAGACCAAGTTAATGCAAATAGGAAGAATAAAAGATAAAGGTCCCAAAATACAAAGACCTAGAACAAATACCCTGGAATCAAAACTTGTTAATCTTCCTTGTTTATTTTAAGCCAATCATAGCTGAGCTAGAGGATCATGATCAAAGGGTGTACATAAACATGGAGTAAGATGATATAATAGCACATAGTGGTCAACAAAGTCAAAGGAACCTCCAAAATAATGTGAAGAGGACATGTGTCAAACTCTCGATGAGTGAAACCAATAATATGATGGCCACATGAATGTCTATGATAGACACATGAATAGTCACATGGACATCAAAGTTAAGCACTAATGGATACCTACTATTTATGGATTAAATTTGATGGTCATGAAAATGTTAAAGATGTTCATGCTAATGTCAAATGATGGGTGCATAGATGTGAAATTTAAGTCATAAAAGGCAATCAGCCATTGGAGCTTAAATTTGATGATCAAGTGAACATCATTGATAGACATACAAACATCAAATGATGGGTATACAAATCTCAAATTTAATCCATAGTAGATATCCAATGGTGTTTGATCATTTGGATATGGATCGATGGTCCATGTTTGATCTTGCTTCATAATCATTGGTGTGAGTAAGATATAATTTGTTGATGTACTTGGGCCAAATAAAGAGAAGTCATGTGATGAAATGATGTTAGTCTGAGTTGAGATTAACTATGTATGGTGCAAGAAAGCCCATGGATTATCTAAGTGGAATGATCTTGGGGGGGTCTTAATGAGTATTTAATGGCTTGAAATAAAATATAATGTTAATGGACATTAAGAGCTTATAAAAGTTGCCAAGTGGCATGCTCGTATTCATCATGCAGATAATGACCCACATTTTAAAGTGACATGGAAGTGCCACATAGGCATGCATGTCATGATCAAACATCCTATGCAAAATTATTTCATGGAGTTTTTGCCATTGACAGTAGATTAAATAGGCAAATTTGATGATAAGTCATGGTAGTTTCATAAGAAGTTTGGGGTTTTTAAATAAATTGTAAATTGGATCAAAGAATCATGGGTCCCTTTATCTAGAAGCTAATTATTTATCTCTAAAAGATGTTGAAAAGGGGACAAAGGTTAAACATTTAGATTTCACTAGTTTTTTGTAGGTACATTTTAAGTTTGGGACTTGTTTATGGAACATGTATTTTGATAGTTAGCAGTACAGAATGACACTTTGTAATATAATGGAATAATGATGAATCACTTGCAACCTATTGAAATTATTGCTATGCTTTTGACATATAAATATGAAGGATCTCATGTTCAAAAAATTGATGACCTCTTTGTAGATATCAAGTAAAGCCTATATGAGAAGGGAAGTTATAAGAATAAAAAGTCTTTGTTTAGTGCATTAGAATTCAAAATGGCTTTACCAACCCCTTATTTGATAATTTGAGAATTCATTAGTGAAACTTCCTAGGGGGACTATAAGTGCCAATTTTATAAATTGCAAATTACCAAGTGGGGACAAAATTTCCCCAATAAGTGAAAAGTGAAATAATGCATTTATGCATTAATTCAGGAATTATGGGGGGAACCCAAAAAAGGCAAATTTGTAAGAAGCAAAGATACAAGTTGCAAAATGTGAAAAGGCAAGTTAGAGCCAAAAGGGTAAAAGGGTTATGAGTAACCTAAGTCTTTTACATTTTTATTATTATGCTTGTCCAAGTTCTTCCATGAGTGAGATATTAAAGGTTTGCAAATCAAAGGTGGGCCTATCTAAATAAGATAATTTGAATAGCCATGGATCTAGAATATTCCTAGGGAATCATGGCAAAATCAAGTTGTTTCATGTGATATAAGAGAGGGTGGGCAGCTGTCCAAGAGTTTCTATCTATGCAGGCAAGTGGTCGAGAGAATCCCCAAGTAGTTGTATATGAATATAAAGTTTGTTTGGTCATCTAGCATGAATATTCTCCTTCTAGCTCATTTGGAAGTATTGCTAGCCAAGATATCAAAGAGTTTATTGTATATCTTCATCATTATTTGTAGAGGCAGTTGAAACAATGATTTTCATTGCTAATGGATGAAGATTTTAGGAATGGCAAGGTAATATTTTCCATTTCGAAGCATCTTGGTGAACTTGAAAGTTTGTTTTAAAATTTGGAAAGTTATGACACACAGTCCCATATTTGAAAGTTTGTAAATATAGGGTTTATCCTCTATTCAAGGTTGTTATTGGTCATTATTTTAGGTTTTCATTTTCTCTAAGTCTAGGTTCTATAGAATTTTTTTAGGATCAATTTTTATGTGTATATTTTATCTCTCTTACTAAGGTGGTTACAACTATACAACCATTATCAAGATTTGAGAGCATGTTTATGTCTCCCTTATCAAAAGAGAAATCTCACCATGCTCGTCCCCATGGAAACATTTTAAAATATTGATGTGTGTAATATTTCTTTTCAAGTTAATAAAAATTCTTGTGGTTCTTTGCTATTTCCTATAAATAAAGCACAACAATATGTTTTATAAATATGTTTGATTAGACATAAATTGGGTTTGTGCTCACTACTAGTTTTTATTTTGAGCATAGATTTAGATTAGAAACTCTTTCTATATTTATTTAGGATAGGTTGTTGAATAACTTCTTAGGGCACCCTAGGTTTATGGATTTGATAAGGAAAAACATTTAAAAGATTAGTTTCACTGTATGTTCTTATCTCTTAATAAACATTTGGTATTTACCATTATCTTGCATTTGAAGTTTTTTTTGCATCTTTACTAAGGAATATTGTCATGAAATACTACAATATTTCCTATTTTTAGGAAACCACCAACACACCACCCTCCTTTTTAATCATTTAACTTATATTATCTAATCCTACTCTAAAAATAATACACCCTTTACATACTTGTAGATGCATATATATAGTATATTTAACATGTGTCTATGTTTTGTGTTTTGAATCATAGTGTTGTAGTTTTCCAATCAAACCTTGTTGTTGAATATTTTATATAATAAATATTTTATTCATTTCATCATCTATATTTAGTAGCTTGTACATTACTTATAGATTTTGTGCATTTCATGTGATAACCTTTCATAGGTGAACTATGCAATCTTGATTATGCCTTGGTTATATGTGTTCCTTATGACAACAAGCCCTATATAAGTTGAATTTTAGAATCTCTCCATATGAGAAAGCTACCCCATAGGTCCTCTTACACTAATTCATGAAGAGCCAAAAGTAACAACGAGCTAACCATGCCCTTTGTCAGTGCCTCTTAATCATTTTTTACATTTAGTCTAATCTTGATGCCAAACATTTCCTCATCTACACTGACATATTAGTAGGTTTTTCATCATTATTTTCCATTTTGCTTTCAAGTGTGCAAGGCTGAGTGTGCTAGGTGCACAACTAGGAACCAACACTCATCTAGCACTATTATCAAGGATCAATTCTTATCACCTATGTTTCTAAGGACTTTTGAAGATAGATATAAGTATTTCATCTTGTGAAGTTCTCTAGTGTTATTACTCTAATTTAACTATCTTGGTTGTCAATACTGCAACACTCCACTGGGGATGTGCCAAGAAGGTTTAAGGTTTGACAATTTGACTTTTGTTAAATTTATTGCAAAGAAATATTAACATTGCATATTGAAAGGTGTTTTTTCCCTTTTGAACATTGTTCTAAAAATGTCGGTGTTTTTGTTTTCTATCTCATTAAGCTTCAACAAGTTTAATTTTAGCATGTATCACAATAGTTATTCAACTATTGCATTCTATAATTAAGATTTTAGTGGTGACTCCAACTTTATTTTTTTATTTCAAATAAGATCAATGCCCACTTTGAATATCTTTATTAACCTTCAGGTTTGAGTATTTTATTTTTTACAAATCTAGAAGGACTAAGATCATCCTTCAAAGGTGAACCATCAAAGAAACTTATGTCTCCTTTACGTTTGTATCAAAGATGAAGGATACAAGTTTGGAAGCCTATTGAAGGGTAGAGTTTAGATACTAAGGACCATTAAGATTATGATAATATTGAACTATTTATTGGTCCTCCTATTATTAAGACTATTATAGCTAATCTATTAATTCTAAAACACATAGTCCCATTTATGATCTAGTTTCTTCCCAGCCAGTTGAATCCCCTCCCAAGTCTGACCCACCAAGTCCACATCATTCTCCCCCTCACATCCCTTTGGCAATTGTTCTTTAACCTAAAATTAAACTAATCATGATGTGTAGGGATCCAAATGAGAACAAACATCTTGTATTTCATGTTCCTAGATTTTGGCCTATCAATTTTGATGAAATGGAAAGCTTTCCTAATGAAGTCCCAAATGAAGTTAGGAAATGCCTCCCAAATTTTCAAGGGAACAATGTAGTGAGTGGTGATCAGCACCTAAGGGATTTTAAAAATATCATTAAAGATTATGAGGTTGAGTATGAGGATGTGTGCATCAAGATGTTTGTGCACATGCTAGAGGAAGATGGTCATTAATGGTTCAATTCTCATCCTTGTGGATGCATTGATTTAGTAGAAGAGATGAGGAATGTCTTTAGAATTCATTATGGTGGCTAAGTTTAAAAATATAAAAAAGAATCCTAATAAATGTGTGTAGAATTTCAATACCCAGTTTAATAAGGCTATGATGTAGCTACCCAAAAACATTAGGCCCAATGATATAGAGTGATTAATAAAGTACTACGATGCTTTGACATGAAGATTGCATATTACTTATAGGACGAGGCTCCCCTAAACCTATTTTTTACATTCAATATAACTATCTAGATTGATAATAACATCAAGACTATGTTAAATCCCATAAATAAGTGGGTTTATGTAAAATTGGTCAATCTAAAAAGGGTGCAGTCGACAAAGATAGTCAATTTGGAGGAGACTGTCAAGACTTTAGGATCTATTGTCAAAGAAATGTCCTACAAGATTGATATGGCTAAGGGATCTCATATGTGTCTACAAATTAGGAGAGTGATCCTAATTCAAATCAAGCACAAAGAAGGCCTACTTTCTATAATTGAGATAATGATAGAGGGAAGAGGCCTTCACATGAAGGAATAATATAGAGAAACTAGAATAGAAGGGCTAGAAAGGAGGTGCCTAATCCTTTAAATGGCAAGGTAAATGTTGTGAATTCTAATTTAGACATTTATTAGTGTGACAAGTGTTTCCTTCCACACCCTTCATTTGATACTATTGAATAAATTGATGAAGATTTAGATGAACCTGAGTACACATCATCCAAATATGATATTTTTATGTTCGATTGTGAAAGTCCCCAAAGTTAATTGACTACCTCCATGGAATTTTTGAATGATACTATGATTGATTAATTTTGGAGTGCGATCAAAATGGAGAGTATCCTGACTTTTAACTTTGATTGTGATGTTAATATGGCATAATTAAATGAGTTACCCACTCATTATTTTGATATTTTATGCTCTATGATGATTAAGAAATATCATGGCAGAATTCCATGAGTTAAGGATAAGCAGTTGTTAATTAATGTAATAGATGACCAAAAAAGGAATATTACTTGAGAAGTAGGTAACCAAGTGCTACTACTCAAGACACTACCCCTACAAACCTTTGAGGTAGGAAATATGATCAAAGAAGCAAATTGAGCTACAGTAGACCCAAAAGCTTCCAAGATATCACCTGTGTCCTAAACTACTAAGCCTAGAGGTGCTCTTTTTAAGATTAATAAAATGCCCATATTATCTAGTATCCCTAAGGGTGATAATGAGTTTAAATAAAATCCAATTTTGAGGGTTGTTGATAAGACTGTAAATCTATCCTAGTGTACTCCACTTTAGACCTTGAGTGATTTTATTCCAACTGAATGTATTGTCACCTTTTCACCTAATACACCTCTTAGTATATCACGTGTGATATGGCCCAATTTTTGAGTCAAATAAAAATCATCATGCCACTTGTTAAATTATTATGAATATCTAAACATAGGAAGAGGTATTTTGAGTACATAGAATTTGGTGAGAGGTTTATTTCAAAGGAAATTGAATTACTCCAATACCCCTAGAAGAAGATGAAGAGTCAGAAGAGGTTATTGAGCCTACCTCAGAGGTCTATTTAGGGACTAAATTAATGGAGATTCAATTGAATGTGGATAAATTTTATACAACCCTATTGATCAATGGTCTAGTTATTCATAATTACATGTTTGATTATCGAGCTTCTTGTAATGTGATGCCCTTAGGTGACCTAAATGAGCTCATAATGAATATTACATCAGATTATGGTAAGTGTTATGCCATGGATTCATGGAAATTTCTAGTTGTTTGGAAAGTCAAGGGATTAGTCATATAGTTGGCAATTAATCCTAGTAAGTATCTGAATATGGACATGGTAGTTATAAACTTCCCACTTAAGTGGGGGATGTTGCTATCATGAAAATTGGATGCTATCATGGGTGTAAGTGTGATGGAACTTTCTTATGCTACCATTATATTTTAGGTTAATATGGTTAGACTTTATAGAGATCCAAAGATGTTACATGTGATTGAAGATCCAAAACATGCTCTAAATGAAGTGTTGTACATGTATGTTGAATTGGGAAACTTTGTTGGGAATGTTGATACTAGTGAATAACCTACTATTCTTGATGTTGAACTTGAAAAAGAAAGTGAAGTTTGGAAGATGTGATTTGATGGGTCTTGTTCCAATCTTGAAAATGAGGTTGGGGTTGTTTTCTATGCCCTTAATGGTAAATGTTTCATGTTTTCTTTTCATATTTAGTTTGAGTGTATGAATAATACTGTTGAGTATGAGGCACTCTTTCTTGGTTTAAGGATTTCATGTGAATATGGACTTTCAAATTTGATTGTAAAGGGTGATTTTAAGCTAGTGGTAAAGTACATCATAATGCTTACGCCATAAAAAATAAAAGGTTAAAATAATATCAAAATAGTGTGTGGGATTTACTTGAATTATTTGATGAATTAAATCTTTTTTATCATTATAGAAGTTTCAACAAAGAATTTGACATACTTTTAGGGTTAGGTAATCATTTTGATATTGTAAATATGAGCCCTCATTATTAGTACCAAGTGGAGGTGCTTGTTTAGCCTTCAATCCCAAATAGTGTTCATCATTGGTAGGTATTTGATGATGATGAGTAGATTAAGAGGTTTCTCAATTATGAAGCTAAGTTTTATGATCATCTCATAGACTTAGAATATATTATTTAGGTTTGTGATTAGAATGAAACCTTGTTTGGGAATGATGTTATTCAACTAAAGAAAAACATGCTTCCAAGGGGATTGGTAAGTTTAGAAGCATATTTTGATGGAGTTGATAGAATTAAATCAAGAGACTCATTTATCTTACAAGATGTGATTGAGTTCAATTTGGGTTCTCATGAGAATCCAAGGAAGATTTGGTTGGGTACTAACCTGAGTGTAGCTAAGAAAAAATATTACATGCAGCTATTAAAGAGGTACCAAGATTGCCTAGCATGATGTTATTTTGAGTTGAAATCATATAGGGGAGATTTGTTCTAGCATGTCATTATATTACAGCCTAACATCAAGCCTTTCAATCAAAAATAGAGACCTATAACCCCATCTCAGCCACTAAGATGAGGGATAAATTAAATATTATGAGGGATGATGGTATCATTCAACCCATCAGGTATTCATCATGGGTTGAAAATTTAGTCCCTATGAGAAAGAAGAATGGAGATATCCTCTTATGTATAGATTTTAGTAATTTGAACAAAGATTATTTAAAAGACAATTATCCCCTGTCCAATATGGACAACCTTCTACAAATTATTACTAGATCAAAGATGTTGTCCACCTTATATGGCTTCTCAAGATATAACCAGGTTGTGGTGAAGGAGTCTAAGAGATCCAAGATCACATTTACAATGCCTTGAAGCACGTATGTATATATGGGGATGCCTTTTATGTTGATGAATGCTTATGCAATGTTTTAACAAGCTATGGACATCACTTTTTCCAAGCTAATTACCTAGTTCATTATTGTGTATTAAGATGACATTACTATGTACTCCAAGACTATAAAAGAAAATTTGGAGCATCTAGAAAAAGTGTTGATCAGATGCAGGGAGTTTAACATTTCACTTAATCTAAAGAAGTGCTTTTTTAGAGTATAAAATACCAAGTTTTTGGGACATATAGCATCAAAGGATGGTGTCATGATTGACCCATAAAGGGTTGAAGCCAATAACAGAGTACTATCCCATAGTCCAAGAAAGGAATTTAATATTTCTTTGGATAAATTAAATTTGTGTGAAGGTTTGTGTCCAATTATGTAGATATCACTCTACCTATTATTTCCATGTTAAATAAGGACTAGATCATCAAGTGGGAGGATAAGGTTGTGCAAGCATTTAATGACATCAAGGGAGCTTTAAAGTCTACTCTTATCTTGGCTAGTCCTAATTACACAAAGTCATTCTAGACATTCTCTTTTGAATCATGTAATATTGTTGTTGTTAACTTGTTGTAAAAGAATGAAAATGGTCATGAGTATCCCATACCTTTCATTATCAAAGCTATTCAAGATCCTGAACTAAATTATACTATCATGGAGAAATAATATTTTTCTCTCTTAAAATTTGTCAAGATGTTTAAGCCTTAAATTTTGAGTTCAAAGATTGATGATTATGTTTTCCATACCATGGTGAAGTAGATCTTGACTCAAACTAAAGTATCTATAAGAATATGTAGGTAGGTCAACAAGTTACAAGAGTATGACATGGATATTCATACCACCAAGATAGTAAGATAGATGGGTCTAACGAAGCTTATGACTGAGACCAATTTATAAGTTTTTGAGGTAAACACAATTGTCTTTAATGTTGATGATTCATTGAGATATTGTTTACAACATGAAAAATTTCAGTTGTCCCCTTAACTTGGATAAAAATCAAATAACTCTCAAACTTGTCTCCCAAAAATACCTCTTGACTAAGAATGGACTAGCATGGAAGAATCCAAATGGGGTTCTCCTAAGATGTGTGTTGGAAAAACAAATTGTTGACCTCATTGAATATTTCTATAGTAGATTATGTGGTGGCCATTTTTCACCTAAATTTGCTATTATAACATAGAATTTCACCCCTATGGGAGAGTTTTTCAATCTCTCCCACTTCTGGCTATAAGCATGGGAAAGACCTTAGGATGTGGGTGTCCTATGGTGAGGTTGATCCTCTAATATTTTGAAAGATAGTAGTTCCTCTTGGTGGATCATCTAAAAATAATGCTGAAATGAAACTTCATGGGGAAAAGGGTTAAAATGGAAATAAAGGCTCCTAAGAGGGTTAACTAGGTGATGCACTAGAAATAAATAAAAAATCATCTAGATCACTCATGAGGTGAATTGGGTTTACATGATCTTAGGGTCAAGATAACACATTTTGGAAGAGGTTCAGTTAAAACACTAATCCAAACTTACAAAACTTGAAAATAATTCAAAGAGGAAGGAAGCAAGCCAATATAATAGGAATAAATACATTCACAAACCCACCAAGCACAATCATAATAAATCATTAATCAAAGACAAGAAATAGGAAAAGAAACCATCTCATTACATTCAAGAGGTAGTTCTTATAATATCTTGATAGGGTTTAGCCTAGTTGAATGAACACATTTTTTGAAAACATCTCAATGGTCATCCATCTCCCAAAAAGATGACAAAAACTCTCAAAAATGGGAACCATTACAATGGAAAATCATTAGATATATATAGATAATGGAAGAGAGACAAGAAGGGCTACATGAGAAAAAGTGAAGAGGGAAGAATTCATTGAGTCATTGAGGACTAGGACTATTGTTGTCATCCTCCTTTGAACATGAGATGCATTGCCCAAGATCATAGCTAAATATCCTTGAGAAAATATCACATTCATGTCATCCCTTTAGGAATTGATAGAGCCATACTAGAGGTAGCTATATATTCCTACTAAGCATGAGTGATTTGTCCTTACATATAAAACTCAATGTGTTTTTTACTATAATGTGGACTATCTTGGTTGGTTTTTACATGTTCATTGCTCCACCTAGACACATCCAATATTTATTTGACCACTTTACATGCCATAAATGAAAGGATAAGTCCTTTCTATACATTTATCTACTTAGCTTATTAGATGCACTTGTGCCACTTGTCTTTGACTGATTGGCCCTTTGGATTCACTGACCATTGACCTTAATGTTCCATGGCCATTTCCTTTTTGTGGACTATTTTCCATTATTTTCCTTTTAGAACTATAAATTTTACTTACCTTCAAGATTTTTACTCCTTACAACTTATTATATCTTTACTTCAGGTTTTCCACTACTTATGAATTATAAAATAATTTAAGTCTTTCACCTTAAAAAACTTGAAGACTTGCCTCTTGAAGAACCCATGAACCACTACCCAAGACCAGCTTAAGTTTGTCATGTCCATTTACTTATTTTAAATTTTTGATTATTTATAACTTACTTCACCTTTTAAGAAAGGCATCCCCACAAACCCAAAGTTTTCTTGCTGAGAGAACCTGAAAAGCACTAGACAAGACCAATTCAATCTTCTCAAATGGCACTACTTACTTTAGGTATTGCTTGGAAATTATAAAGTGAAATAAGTAGTCCACCTTCACAAAATCCAAGTCTTCCTTCTTGATAAACCCAAAGTCTTCTATGAGAAATCTCAATGTCTTTTACTTGTTAAATTTTGAAGCCTTCTCCTTCCAAGAACCTGAAGTTATCTGCTATCTGCTCCTGGAAGATCGATGTTGTTTTGAAATTTTTACTTTTTATTAAATGTATATCTTCTCACACTTAGGAAAAAATTTATTATGTGGGCCAAAAATGACCAACATTTTTTGTGACTCATATGGGAGCATCCCTGTTATGCTTGAGAACCCAGCTCATGTTGCCTTGTCTAGTCCATTAGGCCTCGAGTCATTAGCCTCTATAAATAAGCTAGTCTAAAGCTAGATACAAGGTTGACCCTTTTTATAACTTCCTCTTGAATAAATAAGGACAACAAGAGTGAAACAAACCAACACAAAACAAAGTGCCTAAGGAACTTAGGGAAAGGAAAATAGAACAAAAAGGAAATATGCACAAAGCACTTGGAGGAAAGCATGAAATATATCCTAATATGTACAAGGTTACAATTTACAAGTACTCCCTTCTATATCAAATGGGAAATTATGAGTATCATTCACTTAAAACAAATCAAGATGAAAGATACTTTGCTTTGGAAGTACCAAAATTAGTGAACCTGGTAGCTTTATGTTTAAATTTTTTGGTGTGCCCTCTAATGGAGGAAATGGAATAAACATCTCCGAAAAGTAGACATACTAGTTTATATCCTCCAAACTTCATTCACATTGGACTATGGGGGCTCTTGCAATATCCTTATTTGATGGCTAAAATTTGTGATCTAAATTAAGCATAACATGTGATGGATCCTTTGAGTTGGTGTTTGGATTTCTATCTAGACTTAAGTAGAAAAGCTCCAAGTCATCCCAAAATGTGGCTTCTTCTTGGTCATCTGAGACAATGCCACCTTCAACTCCATATGTGTTTGACTTACATTAAAAGGAGTCACATGGTATTTCATCAACCCATCTAAGGCCCAACATGTCATATCTTTGTGGCTCTAATCTAACCATTCCTCTTCATTCTTGAAGACATCAGTACTACCTTAAATAGACAACTCATATTGGGATTTGTCAGCTTCTTCAACCTCATCTTGATCCTCTTGCTCATTTTTTCCCTCTCCAACATGGTCAACCTATTGACTAACCATGTCAATCTCTACACCTTAATCAACTTCATCTGTAGCCATGCCAAATGGATTCTCTTGGGAGTAAACAAAACCCTCCTTGCTTTTAGATACATTCTAAATACATTCTTTCTTAAGAATGAAGGCATCAGTACTACCTTCAAGATCTAATTCCTCATAGTCAAAGCCATGTTTTAACTGGTCCAAACTTTATTTTTCCTCCCTTAATGGCTCAAACTTGACTGCAAGCTCCTCCTCTATTCATTAAAAAACAAGTTCTTCTTCCAAGAGGGAGGTGGTGGGAGGGTGAAAATTTTCATCTTGAGAGAGTGATTTTCTAGCTAGGGAATAAATTATTTGGTGGCTCTTGAGGGAGGGAGAAAGAGTCTTGTAACTCTTGTAGGGAAATCTCATTGAGCTGAGCTAACCTCTCTTTATTACTCTCTTTAACCACTTACTCCTTCTCTTGACTTGGATCTTGGATCACCACATCTAACATCTCTTCTTGAAACTTCACTTCTTAAATGGATCTCCATGAAGGAAAGGCTCTAGGCTTTTGAAGGGAAAGGAGTGGAGGTTGCAAGACTTCTTTTCTGACTTCAAGAATCACCACCTCCTTCTTTGGTCCACTACTTTGAATGGATTTATAAGATGGAAAATATAGAGTCTCTTGAGGAGGGAGGGATGGAGACTAAATGACCTTGGATTTACCTAGGTATGTAACTTGGCTCCAAGATGGGAAAGCTACCAGTTATGCATTCATCTTCTAATTATACCTTTCCTCTTCATTCTTTGACTTCAGTGCCAACTCTCTAATCTACTATGCTATGTTCTCTTAAAATAGCTCCTCCTTAAGGTGGTTAGGAATAGAAGAAGGCTCTTGGAAAGGGATGAAGTCTTGGACCCAAATAGTAGGTTGTTCCATAATAGGCACTTTATTTTTTTGACATCCCCCTTAGATAGATTTCTAAGAAGGAAAAGACTACAGAACATATGAGGAAATTGGAAGATTTGAAGGAGTAATTGAAACAATCACTTTAGGAGGAGTGGGTAACACATAAGAAGGTTGAGGTGATGTATACATAATCACCAAAGGTTGTGGGGCTGGCCCTGCTATTCCTCAAGTCCCTTTAGCTTGTCCTCAATGCTTTAAATATAAATGCATATATTCATCATGTCATTAGTAAGGTTTTTCCAATTTACTCTCTCAACAAGGGCCCATTCTACTTTTATTTTCTGAAATGAATCCCTCACATAATGAATCTAGTGAGTAGGGACATTTTGGCCATAACACTTTTGTGAGCACAACTCTAGTGCATGCTTGTCAAGGATCACTAAAGTTTTCCTAAGTGTTGGTATAGATGGCTCGTAATAGGGCTGATAGGTTATTTTAGGGCCACTTAGGGGGAACACATAAACATTATTATCTTAATAAGTGTGCTACTAAGGTAGAGAATATGCATGTTGGTCAAAAGATGGCTGATTATACATACCAAATATGTTGATTAGGCACTTGGACTACTCAAACCAGATGATAAATACTCAAAGTTTCCATTGATGTCTGCATAATGCCTCTTAAGGCTGATAAGTAGGACAACATCAAACATCCTTCCATTTCTTTGGACCTTAGTCCCATCGAACATGCTAGAACTATTATGGCATGAAACTGCACCCCTATGGGAGAGTTTTTTAGGCTCTCCAACTTTTGGCTATAAGCATGGGAACAAACTCAAGATGTGGGTGTCATATGGTGAGGTTGAGCCTCTAATATTTTTAAAGAGGCTAGTTCATCTTGGTGGATCACCTAAAACTAATGTTTAAATGAAACTTCATGGGGAAAAGGGTTAGAAGGGAGGTAAGGGCTCCTAAGAGGGATAAGCAAGTGATACACTAGAAATAAATAGACACTCATCTACACTTGAACCCACACCAGATCAGTCATGAGGTAACTTGGGATTGTATAATCATAGGGTCAAGCTAACACACACTAGAAGAGGTTCAGTTAGAACACTAATCTAGACCTGCAAAACTTGAAAATACTTCAAAGAGGCAAGCAATAGGCCAATATATTAGGAATAAATGCATTCACAAACCCACCAAGCACAAAAATACTAAATTACTAATCAAATATAATAAATAATCAAAGAAACCATCTCATCACATTCAAGAGGTAGTTCTTATAATATCTTGATAGGGTTTAGTCTAATCAAAGGAGCACATTTTTTGCAAACATCTCAATGGGCATCTATATCCTAGCAAGATGATAAAAACTCTAAAAACTAGGAACCATTACAATGGAAAATCAATAGATATATATAGAGAATGGAAGAGAGACAAAAAGGGCTAATGAGAAAAAGGGAAGAGGGAAGAAGTCACTGAGTCATTGAGGACATGGACTATTTTTGTCATCCTCCTTTGAACATGAGATGCATTGCCCAAGATCACTACCAAATATCCTCAAGCCACTCCTAAATTCAATTCATCCCCTTAGGAACTAATAGAGCTAGACTGGAGGTAGATGCATGTTCTTACCAATTGTGAGTGATTTATCCTTGAATTTAAAACTTGGTGTGTTCTTTACTACAATTTGGACTATCTCAGTTGGTCTTTGCATGTTCATTGCTCCATCTAGATGCATCCAATATTTATTTAACCTCTTTACATGTTGTAAATGAAAGGAGAAGTCCTTGCTATCCATTAATTTTTTGAGATTTTTGGATTCACTTGTGCCACTTGTCCTTGAGTGATTGGCCCTTTGGATTCACTGACCATTGACCTTAATGTTTTGTGGCCATTTGCTTTCCATGAATTATTTTCCATAATTTTCCTTTTGGAACTATCAATTTTACTCACCTTAAGGCTTTTGACTCCTTTCAACTTAATTCTTGCATCCTTACTTTAGGGTTTCCACTACTTATGACTTATAAAATATTATAAGTCTTTCACCTTGGAAAACCTAAAGACTTACCTCTTTAAGAACCTACAAACCACTACCCAAGACTATCTTGGGTTTGTCATGTCCCTTTACTTATTTTAGGTTTATAAGTTTTTGCAACTTACTTCACATTTTAAGCAATGCAACCCCACAAACCCAAAGTCTTCTTACTAAGAGAACCTAAAAATCACTAGCTAGGACCAATTCAGGTTTCTCAAATAACACTACTTACTTACTTTGGATATTACTTAGAACTTATAAAGTAAAATAAAAAGTGTGCGAAGCTTCACAAACTTGAATTTTTCCTACTTGATAAACCTAATATCTTACGAGATGAATATTTAAGTGTTTTACTTGTTAAATCCTGAATCCTTCTCTTTCTAAGAACCTTAGGTTGTCTACTATCTGCTCCTGGAAGCCTAAAGTTATTCTAAACTTGTTGTTTTTGCTTGAATGTCCATATTCTCACACTTAGGTAAAATTTTAGTATGTGGGCCAAAAATTTCCAAAATTTATAGATCATAAAATTTTGAGATCTAGCTATTGGTGGCCATTTCTATTTAAAGATGTTGCTTAGATAGTCAAAAAATGTGAAAAATGCTAGCATTGTGCTAAGAGTATGAAAGCTTTAGGTTCTCTTCCCTTGTAGCCCATGATGATAAAAGGCCCATTTAAATATGGGGAATGGATTTCATTAGAGAAATTACCGATTCATCAAACAATGGACATAGATGGATACTAGTTGCAATTGACTACTTCAAAAAATGGGTTAAAGCAGTCCCTACAAAGAAAGCAACACACTAGGTGGTTATGGATTTTTTATTAAATTAGATTATTTGTAGATTTAGTGTGCCTATAAAACTAATTGCAAATAATTCCATGAGTTTCAAATCTAAAACATTTGTGGCATTATGTAAATATTATAGGATTGAATTGACATATGCTTCCAATTACAACCCATAGGGGAATGTGAAAGCAAAATCTAGTAATAAGAACTTGCTCAAAATCTTCAGAAAAACATTGAAAGCAAACAAGAAAAAGTGGAGTGAACTATTAAAGTTTGCCTTATGGGCTGATAGGATTATGCCTAAGAGATATATAGGAAAAATCCCTTTTTATCTTGTTTATGTATCTCAAGTAGTTTTTCCTATGAATTTGTAGTTTTCCACGTATTAACTCGTGTAGCAACTAGAAGATTATGAGAAAATCAATCACTATGAAAGTAGGATGAACCAGATTATTGAGCATGATGAGATTCAGAGGAAAGCTCATGAAAGACACCTCAAGTTCAAGGAAAGTATAAAGAAAATATTTGATAGGAAGGTCACTCCAAGAAACTTACAAGTAGGTGTTCTATTTCTACTTTAGGATAATAGGCATGAGGAAAAGTGCAAGAATGGCAAATTTGATGCCTTGTGGATGGGTAAATTTTCCATTGACTACTAGATTGGGGAGAACACTTTATTATTGAGGGATATAGATGGTGAAACACTAGAGCTTCTAGTCAAGTGAAAACATCTGAACCACTTCCTGAATTGAGTCTATCTACAACTATGTACATAATTATATAGTGTTTTTATCCTCTGTTGTTTTGTCACTTTGTTGCCCCTCTACTTAGGGCCTTGTTTATATAGTTTACATTTATGTTTCTATTGTGTGTTTATTTTTAGATCCTCCTGATCTATTTTTGTCAAGTTTTCTATTATTTTTTAGCCTTCATGAGTGTTATTGATAAAATGTTAAGTCTTGACTCTGTGACCTAGTGGATTGTCACCTAGTCTTACATTTTGGGGTTCTTTACACACCAGTAGGGGGTATCCATCCTTGGGTGAGAGAAAATGTTAGTTACAAAAATTTCACTAAATAAATTGGGCCCTTGTCAAGTATGAATTCCTAATTCTAGCCTAATTTGAGTCTATATTCATAAGTCTTTATCCCAATTTATGTCTTCAACAGTTCATGTCAAAGGTCAAGTTCCATGTCAAACTAGCTAAGTAGTGTTAAAATGATATTTAATTCACATATGTGTAAAGCCCTTAGACTTTTTTGAAATTAATGTGTGAACACTTTTCCTAATGTAAATAAGTCTTCGATATTTTTATCTAAGACAAAAAATCTAAAGACTTATTTCCATCAGATAAAGTGTTTACACAAAGTTTGAAGAAATTCTATGTTTTAGGCTAGAGTCTTATTTGTTTTAGACTTTTTATCCATGGAAAAAAATTTGTAGGTCCATTTATTTTGGACTTTTTATCCATGAAAAAAATTCCAAAGGGTTCCTTTCCTTTAAGCATTTTACCCACAAAAAAATCCTAACAAAAATCTTCTTCAACAAAAGTGAAAAGTCCATTTCCTTTGGCCAAAGTGAAAATTTAAAATCCTTTGGAAAAAATAAAAAGATTAATTTATTTAGGGAAATTTTTTTAGACAAAATGTATGAAACAATTATCTTGATGAAGATAAAAATGTTAAAGACCAAATTTCTATAGGAGAAGTGTATGAGAGAAAGTTTCAACACTTCAAGAAAATTGTCCCACAAAAAATGTCCACAATAATTATCCCAATAAACAAAGGAGGCTAGGAGCACAAGTGTTGAGAATAAAAGGCCTACAAAAATTCTTATAGAACAAAAAACTCACAACAATTTTACCAAAGATAAAAAATCTGAGACAAAAATGCTGAAGACCAAGCTAATTTAAACAAGAATGCTAAAAGAAAAAGTTATAAAAAAATAAAGACCTTGAACAAATTCCATAGGTTCAAAATTTGGAATATTATTTGTTTATTTTGAGCCAATCACAACCTATCTAGTGGATCAAAACCGAATGGTACATGTTGATGTAGAGAAAGATGATCCAATAGCATGCAAGGGTCATAAATTTAAATGAACCTTAGGAGGAATATGAAGAGGACACATGTTAAACTATCAGTGAGTGGAAAAAGTAATATGATAGTCACGTGAACATCTATGATAGTCATGTGAATATCTTTTGATATTCATATAGACCTAAAAGTTAAGATCTAATAGATACTTATTGTTTATGTCTTAAATTGTATGGTTTTTCAAACATCAAATACATTCATGAAGATGTCAAATGATAGACACATAAATGTCAATTTTAAGTCACAAAATTCAATCATCCATTAGAGATTAAATTTGATGGTCATGCGAATGTCATTGATGGTCATGGAGATGTCAAATTATGGGCATGAAAATATAAAATTTAATCCATAGTAGATAGCCAATGGCATTTGATCCTTTGGATATGGATTGATGGCTTAAGTTTAATCATGATTCAAGATTAATGGCATGAGTGAGCTCTAATTTATCGATGGACTTGGGACAAATAAGGAGAAGACACATGGTAGAAGGATGTTAGTATAAGTCAATATTGACTGTGTATGGTACAATAAATCCTATGATTATCCAAGTGGCATGATCTTGAGGGATCTTAAAGAGGATCTAATAGCTTGCAATAAAATATAATGCTAATGGATGCTAAGAGCTTGTAAAAGTTTCCAAGTGGTACACTCATGTTTATCATGCAAACAATGACCCACATTTCAAGGTGACATGGAAATGCCACATAGGTATGCACATCATGATCAAATATCCTATGCAAAATGTGTTCATGGAGATTTCACCATTGATAGTAGATTGACTAGGCAAATATGATGATGAGTCATATAGTTGTGAAAGAATTATGGGGTTTTAAAATCAATTTTAAATGTGATCAAAGGTCTACAGTTCCCTTTATCAATAAGCTCATTATTTAGCTCCTAATGATGTTATAAAGGGTGTAGAGGCTAAAAATTTAGATGTCACTAGTTTTCTATAGGTACATTTCATGTTTGGGACTTGTGGATAGAACATGTATTTTGATAGTCAGGAGTACATATGAACACTTTGCGAGAAAATGGAATAATTATGAAGCACTTGTAACCTATTGACATTATTTATATGTTTTTGGCATACTAATATGAAGGAGATCATATTCACAAAATTGATGACCTCTTTACAGATCTTGGGTAAAGCCTATATGAGAAGGTAAGTTATAAGAATGAAAAGTCTATGTTCAGTGAATTATAATTAAAAATGGATTTACTAACCCCTTATGTGCTCATTTTAGAATTCCTTAAGGGAACTTCCCATGGGGATTATAATTTCCAAGCATAAATTTCAAATTACCAAGTGGAGTCAAAATTTCCTCAATAATTCAAAAGTGAAATAATGCATTTATGCATTAAAAAAAAAGGGGGGGGGGGGACCCTAAAAAGGCAAACTTAAAATAAGCAAAGATAGAAGTTGTAAAATTTGAAAAGAAATGTTGGATCCAAAAGGGTAAAAGGGTTATGATTAACCTAAGTATTTTGCATTTTTATTATTTTGTTTGTCTAAGTTCCTCCATGAGCAAGATATTACAAGTTTGTAAATCCAAGATGAGCCACTCCAAAGAAGATCATTCAAATATCCATAGATATAGAATATTCCTAGGGAATCATTATAAAATTAGGTTGTTCCATGACATGCAAGAGAGTGAGGGAAACTATCCAAGAGTTTCCAGCTATGTAGGCAAGTGGTTGAGAGCATCCCCAAGTACTTGCACATAAAGAAAATGTTTGTTCAGCCCTCTACAATGAATATTATCCTTTCATCTCATTTTAAGATACCCCATAGGTCCTCTCACCCTGGTTAAAGCAAATAAAATAGTATAAAGGAGCTAACCATACCCTTTGTAGGTACCTCTAAGTCATTTTCTACATTTAGACTAATCTTGATGCCAAACCCTTCCCTGGTTACAATGACATAAAAGTGGTTTTTTCATCATTTTTTTCCATTTTTATTTCAATTGTGCAAGGTTGAGTGTACTAGGTGTAAAACTGGGAACCAATAGGATGCATTCTTAGAGTATAACTAGTTCTTGGTAAATGTAGAATAAAGAGTCAAGACAACTTTCATTAAAATGGGGTATCATTACTTACAAGAAGATTCCATTCAACCTCACAATGTTGGGGACACAATACAAAGAGGCATAGACTTCACGTTAAAAGGATTAATTATTAAGTTTATAATAATATATATGGATGATCTAAGTGTATTATAAAAATTTAGGTCTGATCAGGTTCACCAATTGCAAAGAATATTTGAAATGTGCAGAAGGTATGGTATCTCCCTTAACCCAAAGAAAAACATATTTTGACTCACGTAATATACTTGGTCATATAATCATAAAATAAGGTGTATCTATTGATTTTGAGAATGATAATGTAATTTATAAAATACCTATCAGTAACATAAAAAAATGGATTCATTATTTGGAAAAATTAATTCTGCACACAAGTTTATATCTAGGTTTATTGAGATTGTTAATACTCTAAATGTTATATTCAAATAAGAATATAAATTGGAGTGTAATCCTCCATCCAAACATTCCTCTCAATAAATCAAAATGTTATCATGTGGGTCATAGTACTATCTAGCCTAGACTATATGAATGAATTCAACCTTTATTTATTCACCTCAAAGCATACTATAGCTACTATTGGCCAATTGTGGCCCACACACCAAGTTGGTGCCCAAATAGACTAGGTTGTTAATGGATGAGTAGAAAGATAGGAATAGATTTTTAGATACCCCATGTTATGCCAATAGTTCTTGGATAGACTTATAAGTGCATAACATTTATCTAGTTCTTCATTGTGTTCATTTAGACATCTTGGGTCTAGTGGTAAAAAATTTGCGTAAGTAGTTTGCTAGTGTTATATCTCACACATGTGGTAGTTTTAGGATAAAATGGTCACATGGGTTCATTCACATTAGTCCTAAAAACATATGAACCAAGGTTTTAGTCATTTATTTAAGTTCATTAGAATATATGAAGACTCAAAGTTGGCATATCATACAAAAAACATTATGTTTCCATACTTAGCCATTTTGTAAAAGAATTCAAATTGAGCTAAGTTACAATATTAACAAGTCCATATCTTACATGTGTGGTAGCTTTAGGAGAAAATGATCATATGTTTTATTCAAATTGGTCCTAGTTTCTATGCACTACGTTTTATATCATCCTTTGAAGTGTGGTAGAAGTTATGCATGTTCAAAGTTGGCTCCTTAGTCCGATTTCGCTAAGTTCCCCATACTTAGCCAAATGAAATAGACCATCATTAGGATGTCATGTGGGAATTAATAGACCAATAAACTTGATAATTTTATTAAATATACTTAGAACATCAAATGGGTTCATCCCTTTTAGTGTCAAGAACATCTCCTAAAATTTTGATTCCTCCATAACTTTTGTGTTTCAAGTTATAGGCCTTCAAAGTTGGCCCTACAACATAATACATTAGCACTACCATAAAAATAAAGCTCTATAAAAATACACATGAGCTTAAAATTTATGGTCTATATAATGTCAAATATAGTTATAAAACCATCAAAATATGTCTCACACACTATCAAATTTTGAGTTCATAAAATAGCCATTGGTTTTTAAAATAATGGGTCACAGGTAGATCTAATGGCATGCATTCAATCATACATTCAGATATAATTATGAGTGGAGGTCAAAGGGATTATAAAATATCAAGAGAAAATATGTGCATGATAGTTATGAACAATGTGTTCAACTATTAAAGGATCAATGATTCATGAGCATTCATACAGATCAAAATTAATAGAGTGAGATGAGTCAATATGTCAATGAGTTGAGATAGATTTTGATATCTTATTAGAACAAATGTGAGACTAAATTTTTCAATAAAGGTTTAGAATCCATTTTAAACCAAGAGTAACAAGGTTTTTCAGGTTTATCTTGGTTGCATTGAAGCTCATTCAAATGCCATGGAGCAATCAATGTGATGCAATCAGACATAAGAAATGTAAATATAATGCCATTAAGGCTAAGTATGGACCTTTAATTTGTATTTTTATAGATTGCAAGGTTCATATATGACTATATTCACCATTCTTAAAGGATTACCTATGCATATAATGAAATCTTGGTTCTTGAAGAGATAAAGTCAGTCTATCTAGACCTATTTAGATCGAGGAAAAGGTTATGCGGTTTATAGGTCTGCATTGATATGGATAACTATTGGAAAACTAATAATCTTAGATTAATTTTACACTTATAGATGGAACTATGATCCAAACATGAATATAAATTAGATATTTGATTAATGAAAATTGTCTCCATCATTCAGCATGGCCATAGTATCGACAAGTAGCCACCTAAAAAGCAATAAGCCATGATCCGATCATATCCAAATCCATGAGCATGAGGTTTTTTCATCAAGCAAGAAATAACATGAAGGATAAAAGAAAATGTCTAATGTTGGGAACTATAGCTACAAACATTAAATTCATCCTCAAAACCTTTGGCGACTTTCTCACTCAATAAGCCATGGGTAGTGTCTTGATTGATCAAAAAGGTGGCAAGGATTTTATTGGCTAAGAAGCAAAAGGTGGTAGTTTAGGTTCAATTAATGACCTTGGACAAACTATTATTTTTTTGATAGTGTGCTCCCATATCCTTTATTTCTCTCTGTCTTCTCTTATACATCCTATTCTCATTCCCATTGAAGGGGTTCTTGGCTCTTAGAATTTAGCATTCCTTTTTGAGACAAGGATACTCATTGAGACTCTTATAAAAGTGTGCTCATTAAATATAAATCCTATCAAAATATTGTAAGAACTACCTTTTAAAGTAATAGGATCAACTCTTTCATATCTCTTATCTTTAATAAATTCTTAGTATGCTTGTGTATGGTGAATTTGTGAAGGAGATTATTCCTAGCTTACTATCTTTCTACTTGCATCCTTAAAGGTGTTTTCAAATAAGGTCTAGATTAGTGTACTACTTGGGACCTTTTCTATAAAAGATTTATGCAACTATTGAGATTGAGTAATCTATAGTTGTTTTTTCTGATCTGGTGTGTGTTCAATCTTATATGAGTGTCCATTTAACTTTGGTGCATCACCATTTTAGATTTCTTAGGAGCCCTTATCCTCTTTCTACCCCTTTTTATGGTGAAGCATTAGTTTTATGTGAGCATCAAGAGGAATCCAATCTTCTCAATAGGTTTAACCCCATCACAAGATACCCATAGACTAGAGCAGTTCCCATTATATATCTCAATTGGAAAGGGCATAAAGAACCTTCTCCAAGGGTGAAAATTGATCTTATAATAGTATCTATCATGCCTAGTAGCACCACACTTCAAAAAGGAATATTTATCAAAGTTGATGTTTTTTTGATAAAATTTGTAGCAGTTAATATACCAAACAACATCATCTAGTGAATCCTCTTGAAAATTAGCTTCATCTCATGCCAAAGGTAAAAACAAGGTCAACTTCAAGTGGTATTCCCTTTGAATTTGCTGAACTACCTTTAAATTCAATAAAAAGATTAAGGTTTACCAATACACATCCATATTAGGGAACCTTTACTCTTAGGCCATTTTCAAGCCCTACCCATACAATAAAACCTTTATTACCCCCTTACATATCCATGGCATCCCCTACAAATTTTATGGATTGTAATGACCAAAGTCCTCTAGACCTTGTCCACTATGATCCTATCCCAGTTATATACCTAAAAAGTATTCCTTATTATGATGGTGACCAAGCTACAACACCTTCTGAACACCTTATGTATAGATAATTTTTTCAATATCCATAATATCACCAAGGAAAATATACATATTACATTATTAGCTACTTATTATAAATGAGAGTTCTTATATTGGTATAGAGGCCTAACTACCAATTTCATTAAAACATGGGACCAATTAGGGGAAGCATTGAGTAAAATATTTGAGGAAAAAAGTTATAATTTGTCACCTATAGAGAAACTAACTACCATTTCAAGAGCTCCTCATCAATTCATGTAAGACTTCAACAAAAGGTTCCAAAATACTTGGGATAGAATCTCAATGTTAGTTAGACTAACCCCTAAATTTTATTTCTTATATTATTTAAAGGTTTTAATTAGTGACATAGTAGTGAAACTCTAATCTATGGGAGGAAATATACTACTATAAACATATGAGGTGGCCATTAAAGCATAAAATTATTTGGTTCAAGCTATTAAACTTACAACCAGACCACCAATTCCCTTGTTTCCTAAAATCAAACCACTTCTTATTATTATCCCTCCATTTGATGTCATTATTCCTACACTATCAATAGTTGTAATTCCTACACCAAAGCAAGAGAAAGCTTCTACTAGTGGATATAGTGATTCACTAGAGTAAAAGAACTTTCAAGAGCTTAAAACCATATTTTAGTCCTTGGGGAATGAGGTAATAAATGTCAAAAGGCAACATGCTTTTAGTGGGCCTTATCAAAGTTCATATTAGACTCAAAAATAAACCTTCCAAGCAAATATGCCACCATATAAGGGAAACTACCAAATCTAGGGCCAAGGTCAAAACCAAGGACAAGGGAAGCATGGATATTATAGGTAAAATAACTACAATCCTAATATTTCTAGTATTTCCAACTCCTTAGTCCTAGTTTAAAATAATGTGGCTCAAGAAATAGAGGCAACCATACCTTAGAACAAGTCCTTTGGTCAACATATTATCCTAGATATTGACCTTAACCAAGCCTTCAGTGATAAATGTTATCAAGCTACTAATTTTGGATACAACTAAGCTCTTATGACTTGAAATTAAAAGGTACCTATGATGACCAATCTAGAGGATTATCCATAAGGTCAAGGGTACAACTAGAGACCAAATCAGCTAGATGCTATAATGATGAATTGTGAACAAGAAGAGTGCTATGCATCTAACCAATAGGTTAGTTCTATTCAAGCCTATATTCTAGTGGCATCAAACACAAGATTTAAAATAAGTAATATGGATGGTAAATAAGTATTCAAATAACTTCCCACCTTTACTCTTTTGATAACAAATCCTAGTGAACCTACTATCACTCCAAAGTTTCTAAAACCTCTAAAAAATTAGAGCAAATGTAATATTTTTGTGCCCTAAGGCTCACAAGTTCAAAAAAAATAGTGGTTACTCCCAAATCACAAGCAAAGGTTGGTGGTTCACCTATCAATATTGTTGAACAAATGAAAAATTAAAATGTGAGTGTGCCCATGTGGGATATGCTCTCCATGCTTGGCTAGGTAGACATCCTTAAATAAGGAGTGTCAAATATCATTATTGCAAACAAGCCACCAATCAAGGTGAATGAAGTGCTCACCAATGCAACTAAAGGGACAAATGAAGGGTATTCAAGTAAAGTATTCAAGCCTCCTCCCTTATATATTTTAGTAATCATTGGTAACTCTCTAGTGCACAATTTCCTAGTGGATAATGGGGTTAGTACCTTAGTAATGCCAAAGTCCATAGTTGATTATCTTGGTCTAAAATATGAACCACATTCTAAATGAGTGTTATAACTTTATGTTTATTCTCATAAGCCATCTAAATAATTAGGGACCTTAATATGACATTATAATCTTATCCTAGTGTCTCAGTGGCTCAAGATGTATTGATCTTAGATGTGCCTCCTCACTTTGCACTAGGATTATCTAGAGAGTTCACAACAAAGATAGGGGATATCTTGTAATAGATTGGTCTTATAAGGCATTTAGGATAAGTTACGGGGATAAAGTGTCAATCAAACCTAAGCCCATTACATAATTCCATATAGATCCCTATGGACCAAATAATGTCAACATTAATTACACCATCATTGATGAGGATGAATTTTCAATGGGGGTAGGATTTGAACACTCATCAAAAATAGGTACAAAACATGTTCTTGGATGATATATGGAATGAAACCCAATTATTTAACCCATTAGAAGGTGTTGAAGAAAGGGACTTGGGTGTCTACTATTTACATGAAGAAAATCAGCCCATGCCATCCCTCATGAGACCTCAAGAAGATCTTAGTGGTCTATGAAAGTTGTTATTTGATGGTTAAAAGAGAAATCATGGGGTGGTTTTAGGTTCCATGATGATATCCCCTTTAAATGATAATTTCTAATTCAACTGCTCCTACAATACAATAGAACATGAGGGTCTCATCGATGGCCTTCAATGGGATAATAAGAGAAGGATAAAGTAGTTACAAGTCTATAGGGATAGTGATTTGGTTATACACAAATTCATAGGTTAGAATTCCACTAACAAACCCTTAATTAAGTTCTAAAAACATAGAGTGTGGGACATAATTGAGGACTTTGAGTCCTTCAACATTCAATCAATCCCAAGGGGCCAAAATCAACATGTTGATAGGGTATCAATTATGGGGGATCATTTTGACATCCCCAATGAATTGAAAATGAAAAAGGTTAAACCACATGTCAAAGTGGTAATAAAACCATTAGTGCCAAATAATGAAGCTCATTAGTAGGTCTTTAAAAATGACAAATAGATTGCATATTTCTTATAGAAAGATGCAGAGTTTTCCTCCCTTAACCAAGAAGAATTGTAACATTAGTATGGGGAGAAAATTGTTCAATTAAGGTCCAATAAGATTACTAAAGGGTTATTCACTCTTGAAGGCCTCTTTCATAAGGGGGACCATATGAGAAAGGACAAAGTAGTGATGTCAACTAATGAAGACAACTATGAGAGAGTTATTATCTTTGAAGATAAGCTCCTCAAGCTTGAGAAGGTAAGCACTAAAGCTAAAAAGCATGATTTCATATAACTTTGTAATAAATACATAGACATATTTACTTGGAAATATAGTGACCTGAGGGGATTTGATCCTAAATTGGCCCAACACACTATAGAGCTAGAGGCTAATTCCAATCCTATTAGGCAAAAGTAATGGACCATAAATCCCAAGATTTAAGAGCTCATGAGAAAGGAATTGACCAAGATTGTTGATTCTAGGATCATCTTCCTAATAAATCACTCCTCATGGGTATCTAATCTAGTACCTCTAAGAAAGAAGAGTGGTAGGATTAGACTATGTGTGGACTTTAGGAATGTTAATAGGGTCTCTTTAAAGGATCATTACCCTTTACAATCCATGGAGAAACTCCTACAAGTAGTTGATAGTTTAGAATGCTTCTCTCTCTTAGATGGATATTCAAGTTACAACCAAGTGCTAGTGAGAGAAGAGGACCAATACAAGACTACCTTCACCACCAATTGGGGATATTTTATTACCAAAATATGCCATTTGGGTTATCTAACGCTTGTTTAACCTTTCAAAGAACAATGTACATGGCCTTCCAAAGACTATTAAATCAAATAGTGTTGGTCTACTTGGATGACATCATAATCTTATCCAAGAATGTTACTAAGAACATAGACAATCTGAGGCTGATTTTATAGAGATGTAGAGAGTATGGGATCTCTTTAAATCCCAAAAAATCTATGTTCTCTATACATGAAGGCAAACTACTAGGTCATATTGTTTCAAAAGAAGTATTATCCATAGACCTTGATAGGGTAGGTGTTATATTAGCATTATCATTTATAAATAATAGGAATGGGATCCATAACTTCCTTGGGAATATCAACATTTTGAGAAGGTTCATACCTAGTTTTGCAAACCTCGTCAAGCCTATCACCAGCTTGATGAAGAATAACCAAGTTTTTTCTTGGTCATATAAAGAAAAGGCATACTTTGAAGACATCAAGTAGGCCATTGCCTAAGTACCCTCACTCTTAAATCCTGATTTCTCTAAGGAATTCATCTTTTACTCCTTTGCTAACATTGACAATATATCATCTATGTTGATGCAAAAGAATGGTGAAGAAATAGAGTAACCAATTTATTTTTTTAGTCAAGGGCTGGAAAGATATGAGGTGAGGTGAACTTTCATTGATAATCAATTTCTTTTAGCCTTGATAAGCCTCAATAAATTTAGGTCCATACTCTTCAATAGTAGGATCCATCTTATGGTGTCTCATCAAGGAGTTAGGGATTTCCTCCTTAACAAGGATTTGAATAAGAAGAGAGCCAACTGGATCACAAAGGCCATAGAGTATGATGTAAATATCAAGGTTAACAAATTGGTTAGGGGTAAGGGCTTGTGTGAACACATGGTGACTGATCTTTAGGAAGATAAGGAATCTATTTTGGTGACCCAAGATAACTCACAAGCAGATACACCTTCAAAAGAGTTAGATTCAAGATATGGCTCACTTTTTGACAATATGAGAATGGCCCTAAGGTTTGGATAGATCCAAAATAAGGTATTTACATATTTAATTTATACCTTATGCATATTTAGTGGTGTTATTTTTAGAAAGGACCTTAATGGGGTACTCCTTAGATGCATATATGATGACTAGGTGACCAAACTCTTGGATTAGTTCCATGATGGACCCATAGGAGGTCATTTTACACCTAAAACCACTATAAAAAAGGTAATGAGGGATATTTATTACTAGCCCAATATTTAAAGGATGCTCATGTATGGATTAGAAAATTCCATAAGTGTGCCCTCTTTGTAGGAAAGTAAAAACTAGCAGCCCTTCCACTAAATCATATTTAGGTGGATAAATACTTCATAAAATATGGGTAGAATTCATAGGGATAATCAATCCACCATCAATTCTAGGGCATAAATGGGTTCTTACTATAGTTGACTATTTAACCAGGTGGGTGGAAGCCATTGCTTTGAAAGAGGCTAGTGAAGGTGCAGTCTTGGATGTCTATGATAGCGTTATAACTAGGTTTGGTGTCCCAACCACCATAATTTATAATAATAGATTGTCATTCCTTGGTATGAATAAAATTGAGTGGAATATCAAACTAATAATCTAACTCAGTACCTAGTCAAACTACTAGCCTCAAGGAAATAGACTGGTAGAGTCCACAAACAAGAATTTTTTGAGGACTATCAGGAGGACCATGGAAGAGAATTAGAGAACATGACACACCAAGATAAAGACAACCTTATGGGTTGATAGGGTGATTCCTAAAAATACCATTGGCAATTCTCCATATGTTATTATGTATGCAAAGGAAGACAAATTTCCTATCTCCCTTGATATTCCTACTTTAGAGTTCTCCCATTAGCTTTAGTTGATCGTGCATGAGCCCATGAATGTGAGGATGATAGAGATCATGGAATTGGAAGAAACTAGGGACCTTCCTATAAAAAAACTAGAGTCACATCAAGATTAGGTCAAAATGGTCTTTAAAAAAAGAGATATATCAAGGAGCTTCAAGGAGGGGGACCTAGTCCTTAAATGGGACTCAAATAAGGCCAAAATAGGTAACCATACCAAGTTTGATAGTTTGTAGAGTGGTCCCTATTTGATCTATGGATGTAAGGAACACAATTCTTTTAATCTTTCCCAATTGGATGGGGAGGTATTACCCATCCCAGTCAATGACATTAATTTAAATCCTATTATTTAATAGTATTGCATCCATTGTAACATATTTTACATGTTAGAGTAGCTTTTATGCTTCCCTCTAAATGCCTTGTGCACATATCTTTAATGTTTTGTTGTTTCCTTTTCCAAATTTCCTTGAGAATGTTGTTTCCTTTTCCATATCTTTCATTCTTCTGGTCCTTGTTACTTCAAGAGAGGTTCAAATTAGTTTCATAGGATAATGACTCCATGACCAATGGACTAAATAAGGTAAATGGTCTAGGTTCCTAAAGTATAGAAGACATGTTTTCCTATGAGTTACCAAAGATGTTATCCATTTTTGGACCACATATCAAGCTAGTGCCCAAATAGGCCAAGTTGTTAATGGATAAGTATAAGGATAAGACTAGAGTTTCATAGACCCCATGGGTGCCAAGAGTGTTTAGAATGACTTATAATTTTTATTTGGTTCTTCATTACGTTCACCTAGACATTTTAGGTATAGTGGCATAAATTTTGAGTAGGTAGTTTGCTGGTGATCTCACACATGTGGTAGTTTCAGAAGAAAATGGTCACATGGGTTCATTCACATTAGTCCTAGTAATATATTCACCATGTTTTAAGTCATTCACCAAAGTTAATTAGAAGATATGAAGACTCAAAGTTGGACTCTCATATAAAAGTCACTAAGTTTCCATCTTAGCCATTTTGTAAAGGAGTTTAAATTGAGCCAAGTGACAATATTAATAAGGCCATATGTCACACATGTGGTAGTTTTAAGAGAAAAAAATCATATCATTATGTTCATCTTGGTGGCTAGTTGTTATGTGCTAAGTTTTAGATCATCCACTAAAGTGTGGTAGAAGTTATGCATGTTCAAAGTTGGTTTATAAGTCATATTTCACTAAGTTTCCCATACTTAGCCAAATGAAATAGACCATCATAAATCATCGTGAAAGAATGAATGGACCAGTCTTTTCATTTTTTAGACTCACTTATAAAGCTTCTAAGACTAGTGGATCAAATGGGTTCATCCCTTTTAGTCTCAATAACATCTCCTAAAAATTTGGTGCCTCCATGACTTCTGCATTTCAAGTTATAGGCCTTCAAAGTTGGACCTACAATATAACACATTCATGTTAGTGTCAGAATAAAGCTCTAAAAAATTTACATGAGATTAAATTTGATGGTGTGTGAAACATAAAATATAGTTTTTTGACTATCAAATGATGTCCCACACACCATCAAATTTTGATTTCATAAAATAGCCATTGGTTTTTAAAATAATGGGTCCCAGGCCAATCTAACAACATGCATTCAATCATACATTCAAATCTAACGGTGAGTGGAGATTAATAGGGTCAATGAATGTAAAGAGAAAATGTGTGTATGATAAGTGTCAAAAATGTATTCTACTAGTATATAATCAATGAATCATGGGCATTCATGTAGATCAAAATCAACAAAGTGAGATGAGTCAATATATCAATAGGCTAATTCAAAATTTGATGGCCATTTAGAACAAAGGTGAACCCAAGGTTTTTGATGGAGTTGATAAGCCATTTTTACCAAGGGTAAAAATTTTTTTTAGGGTCATTTAAACCCATTAAATCTCATTCAAATGCCATGTAGCAGTCAATGTGATGTAGTCATACATAAGGAACATAAAGAGACTACCATTAAGGATAAGTATGGACCTTTAGGTTGTATTTTTATATCTTGTAGGGTTCATCTATGATTGTGTTCACCATTATTAAAATAGGACCTACATATACAATGAACTCTTAGTTCCTATAGAGATAAAGTGGATCTATTTGGACCTATTTAGATCAATAAAAAGGCTTTGTGGTCTATAAGTTTGCATTGATATAGACAACTATAAGAAAACCAATAATCTTATATTGGTTTTCCACCTATAAATAGACCTATGATCTAAACACGAATATAAATTAGAGATGTGACTAATGGAAAAGGTCTTCATCCTTTTAGCATGGCCATAGTCTTGACAAGTAGCAACCTAAAAATCATAAAGCCATGGTCTAGTCAGATCTAGATCCATGAGCATGAGGTTTTGTCATCAAGTGAGAGATGAAGTGAAGGATAAAATAAAAGGTATAGTGTTGGGAACTACATCTAGGAGAATTCAATGAATCCTTGAAACCTTTGTGGAATTTCTCACTCAAAAATCCATAGGCAGTGTCATGATTGATCAGAAAGATATCAAGGTTTTCATTGGCTAAGGAGTAAAAAGTGGTGGCTCAGGTTTAATTAATGACCTAGGACAAAGTGTTCTTCTTATGATGGCATGTTCCCACATCCTTTCTTTCTCTCTTTTCTCTTATATATCATGGTCCCATTATGATTGAAAGGTTGTTATATCTTAGAATTCAGCATTCTATTTTTAGACAACTTTACTCATTAAGACTCTTGCAAAAGTATATTCATTTTATATGGTCAAACCCTATCAAAAATATTGTAAGAACTACCTTTTGAAGTAACATGATCAAATCTTTACCTATCCCTTGTCTTTAATCAATGTTTAGTATGCTTGTATATGGTGAATTTATGAAGGATATTTTTTGTAGTTTATTGTGCTTCTGCTTGCCTCCTTAAAGGTTTTTTCAAACTATCTTGTAGGTCTAGATAGTTTTCTACTTGGGACCTCTTCTATGAAATATTTATGCAACTAGTGAGATTGTGAGATTGAGTAAGCCATAGTTTTCTCTTTCTAATCCAATACATGTTCAAGGTTATAAAAGTTTCCATTTAACTTTTGTACATCACCCTTTTATCTTTATTAGGAACCCTTATCCTCTTTCTACCCTTTTTCTCAATGAAACACTAGTTTAGTATTAGTTTTAGGTGAGCATCAAGAAGAAGTTGGCCTTTTCCAAAGGTTAAACCCCATCACAGGATACCCATAGCTTGGAGTTGTTCCCATTGTATATCTCAATTGGAAAGGTCTTGGAGAACCCTATCTAAGGGTGAAAATTGAGCATATAATAGCTACTATAATCAATCAAATAATTGATGAATAAGAGCCTCCATATATTTCATATTCATGAACTTGAATTATTCATCACTAAATTAATCCACCATTGACAATAATTCTTCATATTTTTTAAATTTATTCAAGATGTTTTGACATTATATCCTTAGGGACAAGGTGCATGTCATTATCTTGAATGCATCCATAAAGCTCATATTGGGAAAAATTTATTGGGGTAATGTAGAGGTTAGTGTATGGCTAAGATAAAATAATATGATATAGATATAAAACTTACTAAGATGGTGAGAGTTCAATACCTCACTCAGTTGATCACCAAAACTAACCTTAGAATTACTCTGGTGTAGTTAGACCAATAAAAAATGGCTAGCCAAAAATGGTATGACCTAATTATCCATTATATCCTCCATGTTAAATCTCCTTTGGGATTGAATAAATCACGGATAAGATTTTTGAGTCTAAAATAATCTCATTATATGTATAATAAAGGAGTAATCCATCAAAATAATTATGAAGGAAAATACCTCAAGTTTCCCTCAAAAGAATATGAAAAATAAATCAAGACCATATTTCATGAAAATTAAGCATTGGTCACCACTTGAGACCAAAAAAACCCATAAAATTATGTGAGGTGGATTTTATTAAACCACCATATTTAAGGATACATACACACATATTCTCACTTGTCATAAGTGTTAGACCTTTAATATAAAATAGGTTCTTATGGCAATACCCATCCAACTTGTAAAAAAATAATGTCCTTTTTCTCAATGAGAACTTGAATTCATAGGGGTCATCAACCCATATTCATTATTTGTACACAAATTTATAATCATGTTAATTAATTACTACACATGATGGATAGAGGAAGTGTACATTAGTAATAGCACACATCCAAATAAGTGATCAAGTTCCTTGAAGAAAACATAACTACATTGTTTGGCATGCCAATCTCATTGGTTTTTGATGATGGTCTTGCATTATAGTTAATTGAACTCATTTAATGGGCATACGAGAACATCATTACCCTAAAATTATCATAAAACTACTATTTTTATGGAAACAACTTAGTTGAGCTGACTAATAAAAACCTGATGGATGAGATTAATAAGTATGTTAAGAAGTGACCTAGAGACTATAACTCACTATCAAGTATGAATTATGGACTAGTAACACTAAATACAAGAATGCATTCATAATTTCACCTTTCCTCCAAGAAATCCTCATATTTATTACTTAAAAATTCATGAAAGAATACATGGAGGAGGATAGGAAAGTGGTTTCAAGACTATTAGATATTATTTAGATGGAATATGCACAATAACATGCTCTACAATATTTTAACAGACATTAAGACACTATCAAATGGTGGGTTGATAATAATTATAAAGTAAAATACTTCAAAATATCAAATATGATCATGTTATGAGACAAATCACATGAAAATAAGGGCCAATAATCCAAGATAGATCCACTCTAGATTGTCCCATATCAGATTATTGAATTATTATGGAAAACACTTTTAGGTTGAAAGACCTCTAGAGGTAGGATTTATCTCTACCTGTGAATGGATAGTTATTGAATCACTACTTCTTGACTGCAAAATACAATAATCCCAAAGTATATCTCCTAATGGAACTAACTAATATTTTAAATATAGTTTAGGGTTTGAGTAGTTTTAGATTAGTTTTCATTTATCGTGTGTTTGCTTTATGTTTATTCATGATTTGTTGCTTTTTTTTTCCTTGTATTTATTTTTCTTACACTTAAATTTCATCCCCATATAATTATTTTGATGAACCCTAAAATTATGACTAGGTCATAGTAGAAGAAAATATCAAACTAACACTATAAAGATGAATCTTGCACTAAGCATTGGTCACAATATTCACAACTTTATCCCCTTGAAAGATGGAAAATCATTAAAAACATGGTATAGGAAATAATAAATAGAAATTGGGCTAATGTTATTGAAAAATATGATATAAAAGGAGAGATATTAATTCAAAACTGAGTGAGTGAATTAATAAAAAGTTTATTTTTAAAAATAGGTCATCGTTACACATAAAGAACATCAAAAGCTCACTATAAATTCACTAAACAAGTAAATATTCCATTTGATGTGAATGATTCACTGAATCATCCATTCACCTTGGTTTTATTGGTTCCTAAACCTTATTGGTCGTAAATAAATAAATATGCAAGATCTAAAGGAAGTCTAAAATGTAAACAAAATATTGAAGTCTTTTCTTAGGAAAGGGTTATTTGGGTAACCTCCATCATAGTATTTTTAGCCTAGTTGGAAATCGATAAAGGTCTGGAGTGAAACCAAAGGTATCTATGCTAGGGTAAATATTCCCAACAAGAAACATAAAAATTCTAAGTTTCACTTCCTTAGCTAATTTATGTATAAACTAGTATATTTCAAGGGTTTAAAAACACCTAAGTCTCACTTAAGTCTGATTAATAAATATAAAAGTAGATAGAAATAAATGAATCAATATTCACACAATATGATATATTGAAAAAAATAGATCACAATATGTCTTATGCTAAAGTAAAATTAAGTTATCCTTTTTCCTTTTTCTTTTTTTGAAATAAGTTTCCAACTTTTTATCCACCTATTCAATAATGTGTCACAGCCACAATTTTTTTTATACATAAAATCAAAATGAAATAATATAACAAAGTTCACCTAGATTTTATCATAGAAACACATAATGATAATAACAACTATGTCACATCCAACATAAGAACTAGACTAAGTGCATATGCCATCAATGAATTCTTTAGGAATCCTTTTAACCACTCAATATTTGGATATGAGTGGGTTAGTGTGGTCTTACCCACTCACCTCTATTTGTGGAATGTTATTTAGCCTTCCTAATTGAGTTTTTACTAACTTATGTCCTTACATGAGTAGTTTTATAGGCTATAAGACAACTAGTACCTCAAGGTTAGTTTCATCAAAGTTCAAAAAATAGTGGTAGAGTAAGATCATATAAAACAAAATAATCATCATACTAAGATTGAATAAGTATGATTTAGCAAGTCGCAAGTAATAAATAGATATCAAATGAAAAATATTATTTCCAAAATGAATGCAAAGAATTTGAACACCTTTTCATTAAGTAGGTAACTGACATATGAGGTTTAACATAACTACTATAATAAGTATGTAATCTTTGATGTATATTTCAAAAACCATGCTTTATTTTTGTTTAAGAACATATTACCATTTAAAAATAGGGTACAAGTTTAAGATAGGTTTACTTAAGGATTCTATAATTACTTAGGTTAGCTTTAAAATTCCCTTATTATCGATATAATTTCCTTATGAGTAAACTAACGTGATACATATTAATAGTCTAATGGAATACATATACCTATGTGAAGTCTATCTTAAATCTTATTTTAAAAGATTTAACCATTAACTTAAATATGTGATCTTAGACTAATCATTTATTGTATTGATTAATTAAATATTAGAACTTAATCAATCCTTAATTCATATATAAACTATTATTATAACTAATTGAACATTTTAGGGTTTGACACAAGTTCATATGCTTGGTTAAAGGGATGAAATGTATAAATCAATTAAATAAATATTTAATAATTAAGTACTAATTTGTTATTATTTTAACCTTGTTTGAATTTATATAAATAACAAATAGGGATAAATAAATACTTATCTAAAAATTGATTGTTACAAATGATCTAGGTTGTTAAACATGAGATCTGTGTAGTGACTTATGTAATCAATAGGATTCTAAACTTCATCTATTCACTAGATAGTATCACCCATTTTGGTTAGTAGCATCATTTTTGTGTAGTGTCCTTAATGTGGTACTAATGTACCCTTTGTGGGTTTATTCTTATTTTTGGGGAGCACTTTTACCTATATATAAGAATAAAACATATATATATACATACATACATACATACATACATACATACATACATATATATATATATATATATATATATATATATATATATATATATATATATATATATATATATGTTTTATTTGTATATGATTAAAGCCTATAGCTTTGTATTATACTTGGAAAACTTGATTTCATGTGCAAACCCTAATCTCCTTGTAATTATGTCATACTCAATAATTTTATGTGTAATAGTAGGATAGACTAGACATATTTAATAGACCATTATGTAGAGAGTTTCCTATATACCAATACTCTGAGAAGGGATCAAATATGATGTCATTCTCCCACCAAGTTTTTGATGTATGTGTAAGTGAATGCTAGAATTAAATTGGACATGGATGTCTTGAATGTGCTTGAGTTTTAAAATTATTGAATATTGGACTTAAGGATGATATAGATAGTAGTATGCAAAAATTAAGGCATAATAGGGATGAAATACCTTAATTTTGCATAAATTTGTGTTTGGTTTGAATAGTTTTTGTATCTATTTGCATCCAGTAAATAGAGATAGATTGGACTTGTATTTAAAAGGTTTTGTTACCTGTGTGGATAAGAAAATGATCTTAGGCTGACCTTAGGAGGAGCACAATAGTACCCAATTAGGGAGACTAGAACTATATGGTTTTAGTGTCCCAAATGTGGTACTAATATCCTTTTGGTGAACTATTGAGAAAGTTGGACTGGAATATGGGATGATAGTTCTAGGACTATGTCTTGACTAGCTGTAGTTGATTGTGGTCTCTTAAATGACTAGAAATGTAAGTCTAATTCTCAAAGATAGGTTTATTACAAGATTTGGGATAGGTTAACTCAAATTACACTTTTAGCATCCAATTACCACTTTTAGGTGATTGAATTTATCTTATTTTTATGCTATTAATGAAGCAAAGCAAAATGACTAGTATAAAGGAAAAATTGTACCTAGATTTACCCTAGAAGTGAATCCTATGTCATTGAGTTTGATTATGAAAATGTGGGTCTACATATGTGTAACATGATCCATATCAATAGCCTATAATGAAACATGAAAAAAATCAAGACTTAATTAAGAGATAATCAAAAGTAAAATACTATGTTGAAATGAAATAACTTAGTAAAGTTGAGTAAAGAAAGAGGAAATGAATGAATACAACTCGTTGGGTATGATAAATTATGCATGAACCTAGTGACAACCTATATGTGTGACTATGCATAGTGATCATATCATTGAATATACTTAACTAAGTTTATGGCTTAATCAATCCTCATATGGGTGGTTCAATAACTCAATTTATTTTTAACTCCATCATTACCCACCCATACTCAATGGATCTTAATCTATGACTATATTAGATATGATTGTAAGTGTGTCTAACCTTTTCATGTAGGTGGATCAATAACTCAATTAAGACATAAATCCATAATCTACCCTATATGAATTAGATGCATCTATAACATTACTATGCAAAGTGTTAAAATATATTATTGATTAATCAAATTATGTATTTGGCTCCGCAACCATTTGGGTATATTAGAAGGCTCTAAGCCACTCAATAATTCCAACCACTATAGATGGAGTAAGGCAAAAATATGGTGAGAACATGGAATGGGATAGAAATTGGATACAACATAAAGAGTGACATGGATTTTCCATTCCTTTTGGTTAACCTATCTAAAGCTGAGTATATATAAACTATGTGTCATGCACATTCCCCTAACCTAGTATCTAAGTATATAAAATTTGAATTAAGTTTGTAGTGGATGAATCTGTATAATTGATCTAAATGTGTGAAGCCTCCATATTTGAGTAATTGGTATGAATTTTAATTGAAATGAATGAGTCTAAAATAAATCTAAATATAAATACCAAACCTATGACTATATCTATGCAAATATTTACTATACTTAGTGTAGTAGTTTGATTGATCAAGATTATCTTGAAGCTAGGGATACTAGACAATAACACCCTATAGTGGAAATTAGTTCCTTATGGTTCTAGTGTCCTAATCTGGGCACTAATGACTACCTAGTTTAATTTTTGTGTGATCTAAATTGACTGTTGAGTCTCTATTTTATTTTGTGCATGCCCTGAGTCTGATATCTAAAATTGAACCTATGTGCTAAAATGTATCTATGAAAACCAATGTAGGATCTTTATCTCTATGATAAACCACTATGAATTCCACCTCTTTTGGGGGTAGTTTTCAAATTTGTGGAATAAATTATCTCTAAATAAGTAACTCTACAAAATGTCTTAACCAGAGCATGTGTATGATATTCTAATATAATGTAAAATATAACATCAAAATGTAAATGTATCTGAGAATAATTAGGAAATATAAGATGTATATTGTAATATATTAGTGCAGAAGGTTGTAAATATAGATGTAATCAATGTATAACAAAAAAAATTGAGTAACTACCTTGGGGGATGGGGCATGATGTCCTTCAAGGCTCCCAATTAGGAAGGATAGATGCATGATATCTCTCATGGCATCAAAAATTGGTATATGTGTAACAAGTAAATACAAATATCATGGTATAGAAGCATGCAAGGAAACAAACATATAAGCACATGAAGAACATAAAAGGTAGGCCAAGGGGCCACAACATAACAAACATGGGTACATGTCACTAAATCTGAGAATGAAGACATATAAAGACATGTTTAAATGTCCACATATGTAATCAAAAATTAATTTGGCATAGATCCACATAAACGGACATGTTCACTATGCAAAGTCACACACATAGGTTGTCACTAGGTTCATGCATTCTTTCATTCTTCTATATATATGTGTGTGTGACAACCTAGAAGAATGAAAGAACACACAAGGGACATGGGAACATGCCCAAGGCATAAAAATAGAGATGTGGCATAGAAGCCAAATAATAATGTAATATTCAAATTCCCTCAAGATGAAAGAAGCATAGGAAGTACAATCAAGTCTAATATAGGAACTTAAAATGAAAAAAAGTATAACTATGTAATAAAAAAATATGTAAATGCAAGGATGCATATATAAAAAGGCTAACTATTGATAGTTGGTAAAAAAAATCTAAGAAATGAGAAATGATGATCAATATCAAGAAAAATCAAAGCATAAATGGAATGTATAGTATGGAAAGATAAAACAAGGCTATAGAACTATGTAGGAGATTACCCCAAGTGGGCAAATATAGCAATGTATAAACCTAGATCGGTGTAAGTTACCCCAATTGGTAAATGATAGCTAATTTGGATCAGTGTAGTGGACCAAAGTCCTATCTAGAATCTACAACTACTTGATAAGAACAAGTGAAGCATATGTGCATGATAAAAATGACTATATTAGGATATCTAACAATATGCAATATTGGGCAAGTAGTATAATGTAAACATAAATATGCATACAATCTATAAAATTTAATATTTTTAAAATATTAGAATTTTCTTTTATTTTGAAACATTAGATTATTTTTTTGTTTTTTAAGTATAAGCTATGTACAAGCATATGAAAGGAAACTATGTACAAGGAGTGAGAGACATAAGAAATTATGTACAAAAGTGGAAACCATACTAACCAATGAGTCTCATGAGAGACTCACCATTACCATAACCTATATTGAAGAGGGGAATTAAGATCATGTGTGTAGTGTGAAATGGAAACTGTGAGGCCATGATTTAGTGTGTTGTATAGTCTAAACCTAAATCTGCCTGAGTAGTGATGTTATGATGATGTGGCACTAATTGTGATGCCTTGTGAATTATAGGGGTATTAAAGACCCATCTAGTAGATGTAGATGATGTATATGATGTAGGTTCCCTATGTTAAAAACCCCTAAACCCTAATATAACTTATTTTGGTGTAAACTTAGTAAAGGAAGGTCCTCTATAATCTATGATGTATCTCTGATGCAATGGTCTCTCTAGTAATGGTCTCTGAGGGAGAGTATGTATGCATGTAGATAGTATATAACTAGACCTATCATGCTATAAGGACTCTTTTGAAAACTACAATGTATTAATAAGATATATACTCTCTATTATAATTGATAATCATGTAATATATAATAGTAGAATTAGAACTATAATTAGTGTTAGTGTTGGAAGTGTGATTGTAATCTATGCGAGAACTACTTTTATGATGGGAAGAGGATACTCATATGGTACACCCTCAATCTTAATCACTTAGTTATCATGTATATACTTGAGGCATCAATTTACTATTTATGGGATGACTCAAAGTTATTGCAACCATGGCCTACCCAATAATATATCGAATACACTTGCACTAGGTACTATTAAGAACTGAGTGGCTATGTGTGTTGGTCCAAATTGTAATAGAAGCATAATTTCCATGAAAAATCTATAAATTTGGACACTAAAACCACTAATGAGTGTATCAATAGAGAATATATCCTACTCTATGAAGTCTAAGTGATGTAAAATTTTCATGATATACATGTTGATGCTATACCTATTGTCAACCATAAGACTATGAATAAGTTGGTGATCTATGTATGCTCGTATGAAGATCACATGTACATATATGTCAATGTCCACAATATCCTACTCTAAAAATGTGATAATTTGTCTAGGTGGAACTGTAGTGTGATACATACCAATAATGTTATGCAAGGGATGTTTCTCATATGTAATTGTGTGATAGGAAGCTAGTGGTGGATGATTCTCATATTTATAATGAAAACTTGATATGACCCCTTCCTAATTAGTTGTATGCTTTGGTAAAGGATATGAAAATATCTTAAGTGTCTTTTCATTTTTTATATTTTAGTTCCTCTATAGGTGTGCATAAATTAATACTATTAGCCTCAATGAGATATTTTATATTGTGCTTCAAGATAATGCATCTATTAGTGATGTGGCATGGTACCCTATGATACTTATAGAATGCATTTGAATCATAACTATTTGTAAGAATTTATTTCATATGGACTTATTTAATATGAGGGAGAGATATGACATTGCATTCCAATAGTTGTTGTAGAACTCATGCTGGTGACTTTGTTAGATTAATGGACTCTATGCTAAGGAATTGATAAAACCAAAATGGGAAAAGGCTCTGAAGCTACATTAACTATGGTATTTTGATCACTTTTGTTTTATATCACCCTAGAATTATATGGAGTTTTTTTTTTACTCTTAATAGTTGAATTTGATCTATTTGTGTACTTTAGTTTTCCCATTGCTAGGAGCTAAACCTCTCTTTCTTTAATTATGTGGCACATATTGGTAAATATGGGAAACTTCTTGAATAAGATAGCTTCTTGAAATGGTGGTGATAGACCCTATTTAAATATATCTTTATAATTTTTGTCTTCCATGGGGTTAGTTAATTTTGATAAGATTATCTTATATCATATGACATAATTTCCTATGGGCTCATTTTACTTTTGCTTTAGCTATGTCGCTTGTGCAAATGATATCTTATCACTTATGTTGATAGAGAAGTGTGATAAGAACATATCTGCTAAAGGATTGAATGTCATGATATATTAGTTAGACAAATCATAAAACCACTATAGGGCATAATCCTTTAGACTATATGAAAATATATTTGTAAGAAGTTAATCATTGGACACTTAATCCAAGCATGCTACTTGAAAGGATCTGGGGTGGTGTTCTTGGTCACCTTTTCCATAACATAACGTGACATTTGGTGATATGAAACTATATGGAAATGGATTTGATACTATTTGATGTGCCGAAGGTGTATGAAAGATAATTTTGGAATCCAAGGCATGTGATGGCTTAGTTGCTCCTTGCTTAAGATGTAACACCTTAGATTATAGAGAAAGAACCTGTTGCATAAGCAATTGTACATCTAGAGGAGAATAATTCATAAGCAATTCTATATCTAGAGGAGAATAACTATACATAAGTGTTGTAATTATCACTAATGGTTGAATAATAAGTTGGGGTTGTGATAGCTTAGTTGGTTGTGTGGGCCCCACTGAAGGTGTAACAACATCATTAACCAGAAGAGTTGAAGATTGCCCATTATTGTTCTTATTCTTGATTTCTAATATGGATTGTAAAATATCTACATGATCATGGGTATGTTCTCAAATTATATCTCTAAATCCCTGTAATACCTCATCCTTGTTCACAATTATATCATTATCATTATGTCAAGGTAGTGTGTCTTAATCCTCATTATGAACTTGATCTTGTTATTAGTTATATTGTTTATCCTTGGATGCATTGTCATTGAATTCACATAATCAAGGTGTGAAGGATTAATATCTAGATTAGTAATAGGTTCTTTATCATTATTATAGGTTAGAATAACTATAATTTGAATATGCTCTATAGGATTTCCACCTAGTCTAGTTTTTCTTCTTAGGGGAAGAGAGAGAATTTTTTTAGATGGCATATAGAAAATAAACTTAAATAGAGATAATACAATAGAATATATGGATTTTTAGTAATTAATATAATCTAATGAAAATAGGATTAAAAAAATACAAACCTTAAGATCATTTAGGGTTAGGGATTTGGAATCTAGGGTTTCTTTACAATAATTAAAATTAGATGTAAAATAAATTGAAACACTAATATATAATTCATTTCAATTAAACTAGATTGTCTAAATAAAATTAAAAAAATATAATTATTCAACCCTTAATTTATTGCACAAAAATAGGAATTAGTGCAAGCTAGGGTTTCATGCAATATTCTAAGTAATATGGGTTCACCAAATGATTTAACCTTTTAGGGTTATACATAAGTAGTTCCTATGTTTGGTTAAAGGGATAAGATGTTTATATCAATTAAATAAATATTAAATAATTAATTACTTATTTTTGTGATTTTAACCTTGTTTGAATCTATGTAAATAACAACAATTAGGGATAAATAAAGACTTATCTAAAAATTGATTGTCATAGATGATATGGGTTAAGAAACTTGATATCTAGGTAGTAACTTGTGTCATCAATAGGATTATTGTATTCATCTATTCACTAGATAGTAGCACCTAGTTTTGAAAGTAGTGCCATGCATGTGTAGTGTCCTTAATTTGGTGTTAATTTCCCCTATACAATACTATCATGTTGGATATATAATCACTAAGAGGGGGGGGGGTGAATTAGTGCCCTTATAAACATTTACTTTCACTTTAATATATATTATAATCATTCATCAAGAAACATCATCATATGATTAATATCAACTTGTCTAGAAAAATATTAATGAGAATATATAAATATCAAGTATGAACACATCATATATGTGGTAAACCCTCATGGGGAATAAACCCTACTAACCATATCTTGGACAAATAGTCCTATAAAGCAATGAATCGAATTTAGTTGAGCACCTACTCAACTTGGAGCACCAACCCTAGTATATAAATTAAAAACTCGATAGAGTATTTATTAAGAACCCAATTTCAAGGAAACACCAACTCCCTTAGTAACTCAGTACCAACTCTGCCACCTCTTAACCAAGTACCCACTCATCCAAGTAGACTTTTATCTTCCATATTTGTCCTTGTTGCAATCTTCAATAGATGATGGTCCTCTTCTTAATCTCTCTTATTCCTATAATATTCATAAAAATCTCTCTATTTCATCTCTATAGATTAGTCACCTTCTCTTATCAATATACTCATATTTCTAACACATATCTTCTCTTCTATGATAATATCATAGATTACTATCTTTCATTTACAAACCTCTACCCTTATTTTTATGTTTAGATCATAGGAATAAATCACATGATTTAATGTTATGTTTTTATATCCATAATTACATCATCTTCTCTTTTCTTTTATTTTTATATTTAACTTATCTATCTCTCACTTCTTCTCACTACTCACACATAGGCCTAAAACTACCTTATATTTATACAAGTCTCTTATTCATATCCTTCTTGGTTGGTAAAAAACACTTGAAAAATTGGATTACCCTTTTAATAGGTCTTATAACATGTTATAAATATGAATAAACCAATACATTATGTATTAAATAGCTTAATATACCAAATTCTCTTTCAAGCCTTGACGAAAACTAATTCAATTAGGTCTTCATTAGAGCATGCTACACTTTGTATTTATTAGAATGTTTTTAAACTACACACACAATAGGATAAATTCATATATAAATAAAATATACCTTATATATATTAAATTTATTTCCATAACACCTTTTATGTCCAACCATTACTTGAACCTCTTCTCAAAACACTATTCATGATATGCCTATGCATACCTATAAAGTCTTTCTTAAACAACTGAAGCATAAAAACCATTTTTCCAAAAAATAATGGGAAAAATTACATATATATATAATATAAATTACATTATTTTTATCACTATGTGATTTATACTTCAAAAATTATGGAAAAAGGACTCAAACCCTTCTCTAAAAATAGCTCACTCAGAACTACCAACTAACCTCAAGACACTGTCATGGAAACTTGAACTTATGGCACCTAGGAAAACACACTCAAGGACTTATAATTAATTAGTATGATATTAAAAATACTTATATTAACATTAAACAAAAATATCATAATATCTAATGTCAATTATTGGTCTTGTAGACCAATTTGCTAACTTTCTCTCTCATAGACCTCATTCAGTCAAACAAGCCATTTTGGCTTCAATGTTTCAACATATTACACTAAATTTAAATATTTTTAAAGTAATGTATGTTTAATTAAATTTAAAAAAATAATATCTTGTGAATTGGGTACATTAACTGAGGGAAAAGAGCCTCCAACTCATCACTGCAACTTGCTTATCTAGATCTACCAGATTACCTTCAAGACTAGTCATGGTGATTTTAACCTTCAACACCTATGTAGACACTTTAAAAGTATTATAATAAATTTATATGATAATTTTAGATAATTATACAATTATAAAACATATTTATACCATGTTTAAATGACAATATTTATCCTATAGACCAATCTAATGTCCTCAATGTACACAAACCTCATTGAGTTAGATAAGTCAACTTGTGAGCAACTTTTTGATATATAAAATTATCTAAAAAAACTTATATCTAATATTAATATTTATTAAATTTATTTAAAATTTTCTCCATTCATTTTGATTCATCCCTATTACATTATAATACATCCCTAATCATCTTCTCACTTATGTCTAGGTTTCTTACTATTTACACCATTAGGCTTGCTAGTGATAGGTTGACTTGGCTGACTAGTTTATCACACATAAGGGATATAACCTATATATAAACCACCATGGAAATAATAAAAGTCTCAAAATTTGTCCTCCAATCATTTATCAAATTCAACTTGGTCAAATCTAACTACTATAGAAAATATCCAAGAAATAAGGCCTTTTTATAAAGGGTCCACTCACTCACCTGATAAACCAATCACACTTTGAGGTTCTTACAATATTTTACTAAAAAATCTAATCAATTAAATATATATACTATTTATTATGAGCACTTAAAAACAACTTCTTTCATATCAGGTCACTATTAGGGTTCTTTGAGTGTTTAAACCATCTTCCAATCTTAATGACCATTCATAAATCTTAACCCCTCATTCTAAAAAATAATACCTTAAAATATTATCTTAGACCATTACACATCTATTATTAATATATAATTTTCCCATTATTAGGTTACACATGCTAATGAACACCTAGAAGTTCTTCTCAAGTTGAGAACCCATCATTTTATGCACATAAGAGACCTCAGCACCATTTTTCATGCCTTATATTGAAAATCATTAGTTCAAAATTTGTGAGAATTCTTGAAACAACATGTCATACCTATGAAAACACTCTTCTATCTATAATTTCCTTGTAAATAGAACCTCATACCCTATTAATCCATACTCTCTCTTTTCTTACTTAGACCTTGACCTATAAATCATACTAGGCCTTGTAACTAAACTTCATGCCTCTTTCCATGTGATGACCACCTCAATTCCATGATAAAACAACATCTCACATTCTCAAATAATTTAAAACATCCTTCATATGCCTTGACAATAGATCATGATGCCTCATTAGGCCAAGGAGTGTCTAGAAGTGGTCTGGTTGTATACTAGGTCTATAGGTACTACCCCTGTAGGCTCACTCTAAGACTGACATGAGTGATATAATGCATCATATACATTCTCAAAAAAACTTATACATCCTATTTTGCTTTTATCATCAATTTTATAAAGTCACCAAGCCCATGCCTTCATATAAGGTCTCTTCATGCCATTACTAGGCCATGCCTAGACTCCTTAAGCTCTTGATACTTGATAATTGACCTTGAAATAATTTTGAGGGTAAATATACTTTAATTACATGATCATAAAATTCCAATTAACCTTTCATAATATTTTTCTAATTCTATTCATCAAGCTTCACTATGCATACCTTCTTACAAGGTCTAGATAAGGCTTTACAAGACACCTTGATGCCTTGACCTATTCCTTCCACATCATAACCTTAACACAATAGAAACCAAGAATATATAAGGCACTTAGAACTATACTTTTATCTCTCATGGAAATCACTACATACCTTCAATGCTCATAAATTTGACACAACACATTCCCAACTAACATTGTTCATCTAGACACCATGCTCATCTAGACATCAAGATCATTCATCATGATTACTCACCATGCATCTTCACTAGATGCATATAGGCATCAATGATAACACACTTTTGAAATTAATGATAATGTATTGACATAAATGACAACACTATGCCAACAAACTCCCCCTTTGTCATTGATGGCAAGACACATTATCATTTGATCAATATCCTCTCCCCCAATCTAGTAAATCTTCCTTCATAAACTTTTCTCTCCCTTTGACATTAATGACAAAGGATCATACACAATAAAATTCATGGAACCATTCATTCTCCTATTTGGAAACTATTCTTAGAAACTAAAAAATAACTTAGAGCTACCAAGCTCCCCCTTAGATCAATCATAGTATTTAAATGAACTATGATCATATGACCATACATCTTGTCCTTGACATGATTGATATGACTCAACTCACTAGGCTATCTCAAAAGATCTCCAAATGGACTCAAATATTCAAGACTATTTACCTTCCTTTATGTAACTTGATTACATAGAGATGAATGATATATAATGTGTATTCATGATTCTACATACCTTCTCTACACTACACACCTACTCTTAAAGTTCATGAATTATCTGATTAGTTACCCCTTTGTCCTTATAGATTTTAAGTCACATAATGATTAACAATCTCTTCTAAATTTCTTCATGATTGATTAAACATTCAACCTTTTTTTACACCATAAATAATTATTATATCATACTATTAGATCCATAAACCATATCTGATCCATCTACATCATGATAACCCTTTTTGTATTAGTTCACTAATCATTAGGTCTATAAAACACCTAGTTCAATGTCTACCAAACTTTTATCTTGCTTGATCACATTCACCCCACATAATTAGGGTATACTAAACATATATACCTATGTTACATGACCCAAAGGTTATATTAAAATTCATAGAACAATGATACTCAATACCTATGAGCATAAAACATTTATAGACTTTACATTTATCTATCATGTCAATTAGGTCAATCTACAATCAAACACATTATTCCAAGGGATAAATCTAGTCCTCTATGTTGTAGAAAGATAAATCAAGTTATGTCCATATGGTATCTCATATTTTAATTTTACATCAATATATCTCCTTCATGTTTCTAATCCACCATGGCATATACCTCATCATGACATCTTCCTTGCATCATTATATTAACTAGGTCTATGCTTACATGCTTCATTATGATAGATCCCTATCATAAATTGTCTTCTTCATGATATGAAAATGGAGACTATACACCATGTACCTTGGTCCTATATTAACTTAATGTCATCTTAATGAACCTAAAACACTCAACTCTCTATCACAAGTAGATCAAAAAATAGAATCATATAGAAATACACAACAATTCTCCAACACAGATTAAGAACTTTGGTACCAATATGAAATATCAACATAGATCAGGCTCAAATATAAATATAAACCAATAACTTACCTCTCAAATTTATAAAATACCACACTTTTATCTTAAACTCAACAATATTCAACATGTCTTCATACCTTATTGGCATACAATACCTATCAATGCTCAACAAGCATCCACCATACTTCCACTTACTGATGAGTTTTTTCATTAATCCTAATGGAGTGACCCCTTCCATAGGGAACTATAATAACATAAATTTAGGAGATTACCAGACCTCTATACTATCACAAGATTTAATATTCTTTAACATACTTTCAGTCTTGACTATCAACTTAGGCTTGACCTTTAACTTGGCCTCCTCATCCTTTCTGAGCAGGCAATGTATAATCTTGAAATTTTATCAAATCTAACTTATTTTTTACATTAGAAAACAACACACCTTGGTTTATGAGTTGATCATGACTCACCTTGTCATCCTTCTTATAATTAGTTAACTTGTCAATCTTACTACTTTGATCAACCATATCAAAACCAAGACCTCTCTTGTATCTTAAAATGTGTCTTGAGTAACCACCATATATACTATGAGCTTTCATAGAATCTTATTTAATCTTGATTCTATTAGTACCATCATAATTTTTTAGACCATTGACCTTTGAGGTCTGACTCTCCTTGGATTGAGCTTTTTCCTTGCGGTCTTATTTAAATCTAAGACCTTCGTTAATACCATGATAAATATTTTCATCATCACAATCCATGTTTATGCTTCTTAGGATCAAATTTAGACTGTTGGACCTATCTCAAAGGACCTACTTTGATACCAATTATTGGATATACAATCACTGGGGGGTGAAATATGTCCTTCTAAACTTTTAATTTCACTTAAAAATTAATTTTTTAATCATCCATAAAGTAACACCATCATACATGAAATATCAACTAGTATAGAAACATAGTAATGATAATATACACATAGAAAGTATAAACACATCATATATGTGGGAAACCCTCATGGGGAATAAAATCCACTAACTATAGCTTGGAAAACTAACCCTATAAAGTAATGAATAAAATTTAGTTGAGTACCCACTAAAATTGGATAAAAAAACCCAATATATCAAGCACTAACTTGATAGAATCTTTATAAATAATCCACATGCAAGGAATCATGAATTCCCTTAGTGAATCAACACCAACTCAGCCAAGTAGACTTTTATCTTCCATCTTTGTTCTTGTTGCAATATTAAATAGATGATGGTCCTCTTCATAATATTTTCTTATCCTATGATCTTCATACATTTATCTCTATTTAATCTCTATATATTAGTCACCTTATCTTATCAATATACTTATATTTATAACACATGTTTGCTCTTCTATGATATCCTCATAGATTATGCTCTACTTCTCTTCTTACTATCTTTCATTTACAAAAATATGCCATTATTTTGATTTTTAAATGATAGGAATAAATCAAATAATTCCATGGTATGATTTTATATCCATCTTAGCATACTCTACTTTTCTATTCTATCTTTATATTTAACTTCCCTGTCTCTCACTTCTTCACACTTACACATAGGAATAAAATTCCCTTGTATTTATATAAGTCTCTTGTTCATGTCATTATTGATTATATAAACACACTTGAATATTTATATTACCATTTAAATATGTCTTATAAAACATTAAAAATATGAATTAACCAATACATTAGGTTTTTCATAATTTAATAGACCAAATTCTCATTTAGGCCTTGAGGAGACCTAATTCAATTAGACCTTCATTAGAGAATGTTACACTGTATCTTTTTTGGACTACTTAAAAACTACACACATAATATAATAAATGCATATATCACTTAAATATACCTTATCTAAATTCACTTTAGGTCCACAACACTTTTTAGGTCCAGCCACTACTTGAACCTCTTCTCAAAACACTATTCACAATAGGCATGTGCATACCTAAAAATTTTGTCTTGAATGAACAAATAATAAAACCATTTTTCCAAAAAATCATGTAAAAAATAACATATATAAAATATAAATAAACATAGGTTCACAAAAATGTGATTTATACTTCACAACTTAGGGAAGAATGACTCAAACCCTTCTTTGTAAATATCTCACTCAAAACTACCAACTAGCCTCAAGACATAGTCATGAAAACTTAAACTTATAAAAAATTAATTATAAAATACTTATATTTAATTAATATTATCTTGAAAAATCCTTATAATAACCTTAAACAAAAATATCATAATATATAATGTCAATTATTGGTCTTGCAAACCAATTTGCTGACCTTCTCTCTCACATACCTCACTTAGCTAGACAAGCCATTTTGGATTCAATGTTTCAACAAATTACACTAGATTAAAATACTTTTAAAAGCATGGATATGTAAATAAATTCATAAAAATTAAAATCATGTGAGTTATATACATCAAATTAGGTCAAATATCCTCTAACTCATCACTATAACTTGCTTACCCAGATCTACCAAATTATCTTTAAGACTAGTCATGGTAATTTTGACCTTAAACACATATGTAAACACTTTAAAATACTTATAATGGATTTATATTATCATATAATATAATTATACCATTATAAAATAGAATTATACCATTTTAAAATTAAAATATTGGTCTTGGAAACCAATCTCATATACTCACTGTACATAGGCCTTACTGTGCTAGACAAGTAACCTTGTGAGGAACTTTTTGATATATACAATGATATAAAAAAAAATTATATCAAATATGAATATATATTAAATTTATTTAAAAATTTATCCATGTACATGTATTAATCCATATTTCATGATAACACATTCCTAATCATCTTCTCACTTTTGCTTGGGTTTCTCACTATTTGCACCATTAGGCATGTTAGCGATAGGTCAACTTGGATGATCAGTTTATCAAACATAAGGGATATAAATATACATAAACCACCATGGAAATAAACTAAGAGTTTTAAAATTTTTACTCCATTCATTTATCAACTTTGACTTGGTCAACTCTGATTGATAAATATCTGATAAATAAGGCCTTTCCTATAGGGTCCACTCACTCACCTGATAAAAAAATCACACATAGAGGTGCTTTGGAGAGTTTAATATATTATAAAATCACTTAAATATCCATACCAATCCATTATGATCACTTTAAAATAACTTATTTCATATTCGGTCACCATTAAGGTTCTTTAAGGGTTGAAACCATCTTCTAGTATTAATGATCATTCATAAATCATATCCCCTCATTCCAAAAACTAATGCCTATAAATATTATATATGACCCTTACCCATCTATTATTAATATATTAGGTTCTTATTAATAAGTTACATGTGCCAATGAACACCTAAAAGTTCTTTTGAAGTCGGGAACCCGTCATTCTATACACATGAGAGACCACAAAACCACTCATCATGCTTTATCTTACAAATAATTACTTTAAAATTTGTGATAATGATTGAAAAACCATGTCATACCTATAAAAACACTCATTTGTATTTACTTTCCTTGGAAACAAAACCGCATACCCCATTAGGCCATACTATTTCTCTTTACTTACTTAGATCTTGACCTGTAAATCACATTAGGACTTGAAACTGACCTTCACGCCTCTTTCAATATCCTCACCACCTCACTTAAATTATCACACAACATCTCACATTCTAAAAAAATGTCAAATATCCTTAATATTCCTTGATAACATATTTTGATGCCTCATTAGGCCAAGCAAGGTCTAGAAATGGTCTAGTTGTATACTAGGTCTGATGTCCTACCCATAGAGGTTCACTGTAATAAAAAATGAGTAATATAATACATCATACACATGATTAAAAAACCTTATAAATCCTCTTGTTACTTTTTCATCCATTTTACCAAGTCACCAAGCCTATGCATTTATACAAGATTTCTTCATACTATTACTAGGCCATGACAAGACTCCTTAATCTCTTGATACTTGAAAACTAAAATTAAAACACTTTTGAAGGTAAATATACTTTAATTACATGATCACATAGTGCCAAGAAACCTTTTACAATATTTTTCTCATTCACTTCATCAAACTTCACTATGCATACCTTCTTTCAAGGTCTAGACAATGCTTTATAAGACACCTTAATTCCTTGACCTTTTCTTTACACATCATGACCTTAAAAAAACATAAAACAAGTAGATATAAGACACTTGGACCTATAAATTTATCTCTCATGGAAATCACTACATACCTTCAATGCTAATAAGCTTGTCATAACACACACTGCTAATTGGTATTTCTCATCTAGACACCATGCTAATCTAGACATCAACCTCACTCATAATGATTAATCACCATGAATATTAAATATATGCATTTATACATCAATTAAAACACAATTTAACATTAATGACATCTTATTGACATCAATGACAACACTCTACCAACATATTCCTAAATTTAGGGAGTACCTGTACTTGTGTCTGTATATTCTATTCTTGTGTGACTAAAAATTGTAGCTATATATTGTACCTAGAAAACTTTATCTTATTTGAAAAAATATGAATAAGAGGGTGGTTAAATGAGTCTTAAAAAAAATTCATTCAATTCCACTTAATCATACATGAACCATTCTAACAAGTATGTACATCATAGCAAGCATAAGCATCAAATCATAAGAGTATGAAACATATGAATAAATTATATACATGGGAAACCTTCTACAAGAATAAAACCCACTGATGAAGTAAATTTACTATAGTCCTATAATATAAACATCAACCTTTAGTGAATTACCAACTTCAAATGGAGCACCAACCACAACTAGATCAACACCAACTTAGCTAGGCTTTAACAAGCACCCACTTACATGGAGGCACCAACCCCCTTAATGAATCAAAACTAGCTTAGACACATGATTGTTTGATCACCTTACAAAAATCTTATTGTTTTTATAATATATAATTATCTAATCCTTCAGATCTTCACTCTCTTTAGTCCATCTCAAACTAACCTTCATCCTTCTTCACTTAACTAGCCCTCTTTATGGCTTGATTAGGTCTTCTAACCTTGACCCTCAAATTTAGAACCTATATTATATATTCATGAAACTTATATGATGGTATAACTACCTCCTTATTGTCACAAATTATCTATATCATGTTTGTATCCTCTTTTGTTCTCACTCTCTAAGCATACCAAAATAGGCCTAATTGCCTTGCACTTATACAACTGACTTAATAATATCCATCTAGGTTGGATACATATTTAAATCAGATAGGTATTCCATGAATAGATTATATAATATTAAAATAACATGACTTAATTATTAATAGGTCAATATAATAGGTTATCCATATATCAATTATCCTGTACTGATCTATTAGGCTCATGGAGACATAATAGGCTTTCTTAACAACATGCTACCCTTTGATATTATTTTAAGCATATAAAACACCTCACATGGTAGGAACACATCATAATCCACTCCAATATCCCTTATCCAACTTCAATTTTGGTATATAACATATTTTATGTCCAATCACCCCTTGAACCCTTCTTCAAATAATTGCTTATAAAAGGCTTGTGCATATACAGAAACTCTGTCTTAAACAAATAAGTCATATACTCAATTTTGACAAATAACCATGGAAAAAAATTATATATTTTGAAACATCATGACCTTATGGTTATCAAAAACTTTATCTCATGCTTCAACTTAGGGTAAATATGTTCAATAACTCTTTACAAGATGTTTGTTCAAAATAACCAACTGACTCCAAAATGTAGTCAAGGAAACATGAACATATTATACATGATTGAATATATTAAATGAATTTAAATACATGAAAAATATATTATAACATCTTCATAGCAACCTCAATCAATTAGATCATGAGATCTAATGAAAACTATTGGTCTTATAGACCAATCTTTTAACCGTCTCTCTCATAGACTCTACTCAATCAAATAAGCCATTTTGGCTTCAATTTTATAACCTCTTATAATGAATTTCAAGATTTTAAAAAGAATGGATAGATAATTAAAGACCTAAATAACATCATCATGTATTTCAATTCATCACTCTTACATGAAATCTTATTAAGAAACATCTTCTTACTTCTCTCTTATTTTCTTACTATCTGTACCATTTGGTCTATTAGTGACTGGAGAACTTGGATCACTGATTTTGCACACCTGAGATCTATAACCTATCCAAAAATATTCATTTACAACAACTACAAGTCTCATAATTTGATCCTCATCCACTTAACAACTTTGACTCGGTTAACTCTATCTCTTACAATAAATTTATGAAAGACAAGAAATTTTATATAGGGTCTTTTCACTCACCTTATATAAAAAACACACTTAGAGATGATTGGGAGATTTAAATTAAACCTCCAATCACTTGTCTAATCATATCAACCCATTTAGATGTTCTTTAGAACAAGATCTTTAATATTGAGTCATTGTTAGGGTTTAGACCATATTTTAATCTTAACAATCATTCATAAAACTTAGCTCCTCGTTTCAAAAACTAATGATTAGAACTTTGATCTATAATAATTACTCATCTACCATGAATAAATTAGGGTCTCATGTAGATGTTATTTATGCCAATGAGCACTTGAAAAACCTTATTAGTTAGATAACTCTTCATTTGTGTACTCAAAAAACCTTGAAACACTTTTTCAAGTCTTTTTTAAAAATTTTGATTTAAAACATCATAAAATATTAAAAAATAACTTGAATCACCTCTATCAATGTTCACGTACTCACTTGTTCTATGTAAATTGATCTTATTACCTCATCTAGCCACCATATTTCTTCTTGATTTCTAATCCTTAACCTGCAAGTCTTATTAGTCCTTGAATCTGACCTTCTATCCACTTTGTAGACTCCAACTTGAAACTCTCATGTGTTTCAATGTATCTTGTGTCAGCTCAAGGAACCTCATACACTCACTCTTCCTCAAAACTTCTTCATAGCTACTTATAGATCTTCAAAGCTCAAAGTATCATATTTAGAGTTACATATATAGATTTAGAGAGATGAGCTTATAAACATTTTGAAGGTCCTCAAGACCTCATGTAAAACCTCAATCAATCTCTTTGATTCTCAAATATTTTCAAGTGTTCTTAAAAGCATTCTCTTTGGAGCATTATAATCTTCATAGCTCATTTAGATCATCTTTAGAATTACTTACGTAGATCTTTAGAGTATATAGTTTCTTCTTTGAATGTCACTCATTTCATCTTACCACTTATAAATACCACCATCTCATAAGGTCTAGACAAAGCATTACAAGATGATTTACATTTGATATATTGACCTATACTCACTCATGCTACTTCTTAATAATTTCACTCAAGCTGACATTAGAACATTCTTAAAACAACATTCTTTCATCACAATGTTGATGCATATAAATGTATCATAGGGTTATAATAGTGTTGAAAACACTTCTCATTTCAAGATTCAAAGAATATTTTACATGAGTTTTTAGTTATGATATTCCTAAGATCTGTAGTGGAGTAGAAACTAATCTATTTAACTATTTCACAAAATGATTATGCAAGTGGTTATTGGGAACAACTTTGGTCTTAAAGTTTTGTAATGATAAATGCTATTTTAGTTGAATTTAATGAAAAATAACCATAATATAAATTATAAGTCTCTAATCTAGCATGAATATTAAAAATGAGAAGGTAAACTATAGTGATTTGATAAAATTTTGAGAAAATAGACATGGTAAGGCAAAAAAAAAGATGTTTTTGTTCCTTAGTTTAGACATCTTGATAAAGACTTTATTTCATCAAAGATATGCATCTTCAAACTAGTATATGACATGAAATTAACAAATAGTATAAATCCTATCATATACCAGGCAAACGTCTAAGGATATTGAAAACATGCAAATTAGAGATCAAATTCACTTTAAAGATTTACTAAAACAAGAAAATTGCATTTGTACATCTTTCAAAAAAGAAATGATATTGAAATAAATCCAATAAATTTCAATCAACCTAGTATAAATATCAAATTAACAACTTTGTATTAATACATACATATCTAGAATTCATAAAAATGATTCAAATATAATATTGGGACATAGTTTGGGTATTATTGGGGGACCAATCTTTTTGGTCAGGTAATTTAGTTATGTCACACAAGGAATCTAAAAAATATGACATTATGAAGAACTCAATTCTCTTATTTATTTTAATACCAAATATCTACCTGCTTAAGGAAATGCTAATGATTTTTCCTGAAATGGGTACTACCACCTCCCCAATAATGGAATATGTAATAATCACCCATAGAGGTTCCACATGTGTAGTATGTATAAATCCATATAATTTGTTAAACATGGTCATAACCATTTGGAATCTTGGGTTGAATTGGATCACAAGGATTTTTTTTGTTAGGATCTTTATTGAATTTATCACTAGCTTCTAACCAGTTTTACTAGGATTTCCTACATGGTATGTCTTTAGTCCTATGCATTAATGGAGTCAAGGTCTATTTCAGGCCTAAGTAGTTTATAATAGGATTAGAAGGTAACGGGGGATATATATGCTATTTTTATCAAACTAGGTTCATTGATAAGCATACCCTTATCAATTTTAGCATGTTTAAAAATAAGACTAAGGACATTGATGCCCTTCAATATCTCTAGCTTGGCAGCATCATAATGGAGTCCTATAAACTAAATTTCTATGATGTCATCCTACAATATCTTTACCAGAAGCATCTTCTCCTCTTCCTTGGTTAAAATTCCTTGGCTCTCTATAGTTTATAATAAGATCAAACATTTATTGTCTCCTATATTTAGTGAAAAATAAATGAACTCTATATAGATCTTTAAATACTCTACCCTCTACATCTGATGAGAAGTATAACTCAACAAATTACTTTGAATTAGGTCCATAGGTTACCATTGTTATGATTCTAATTATTGTCCACTTTTGAATGACAATTCAACACCTTTAGATATTTTCTTAGAATCTTTGAATAACTTTGATTATTAGGGTCTCTCTTTTCGTTCAAAACAATGAATGTATGAATAATTCTAGGGCTTTTTCATACATCTAAGGGATTTTGGAGGTATAAATGAGCTTTAATGGTAGCATACACATTTTAAGTATTTTATTTGGTAACCCAAATCATATTTTGATCTTGTATTTATACATTCACATGCTTAGGTCCACAAAATCTTTGGATCTGACATGTCTTCCTATGTGGCATCTCCTTGCCATGTTATTTATTTAATTTTAAAATTTGATCATATTCCCTTCAGACATGTGTATTAATCTTTTGCCCCCTAGAAACTTGATCAAATTCACTCCATCGAGATTCTCCTAGCCTTGAATTTCAATATTGGCCATGGTATTTGATCTGGGCTTTTGAGATTATGACACTTGGCATCCCCACATGCCTTCTATATACCCTACTATAAATTTCCATTTAGTTAATGCTTTTACACCATGTAGAGACCTTATATGCAATATAAGATTATTGACTTATTGAATCAATTTGCATCATCGATCCCCATCATCATAGTTGAATGCATGCCCTTAATATTTTATTTGCATGATCAAACACATGTCATTGATATCTTAAACATATGATCAAACATGGGTAGTTAATTTACTATAAATTCATTATGATTTTGAGATATGTCACCATCATATTTAATATTAGGATCCTTTGACCTATTAACTTCATTCTCACCATCATATCTTCATTTTCACGATTAAACATCCATCATCGATCTATCTTGACTTATTGACCCCAGTCTTCAACATGGATCACCAATCATAGTTTGTATGTAGGAACATGCACCTTCAATATTGATCTGGAGGAATTTATATTATTAACTTTGGGTGATCACCTATTTGTCATTGATCCTTGATTCGATTTAGAATAATTTCAACACTTGGTGACTCTATGTTCAATTTTTACCTATGAATAGTAAAATCAAAGAATAAGTGCTCAAGATATATAATGACTTAGAATAAATATTAGATTAAAGTTTTAATGAATTAATAAACTTGATAAAAACTTAGGCTAAAATTAAACTAAGACTAAGATGGAATAAAGTTAGCCATAAAAAATATGAATCTATTTTAATAAAAACTTAAGCTAAAATAATCTAGACTAAGGTTTTGAACGTTATTTAAACTTGGATTTAATTAATCAATTATGCACCAAATGTTAACATAATGACTCGAATGGGACCATATTAGTTAAATAACTAAGGGTCAGATTAATATTGAAGCATAAACTCATGAACATTTTTTTAGTCTAATGAATATCAATTGATCATGCAAGATGGAAACACATCGGCCAAATCTTAGCAGCATTAGGTAAGATCAAATAAAGATTATGTGTTAGCATGTCAATGTAAGATAAATCAAAACATGATACTCAATAATGAACTGTAATCAAATTGAATGCCTAATTTATAGCATAATTTTCAAATTTTGAATAAGGTTTCTCATTTTTTATAAATGGAGGATGTTGACCTCAAAAAATGGTGACTTCTAGGGGAAACATTGTAGAATGTTAGAATTTAGATACTTTTGGTTCAAAATAATAACCAGACTAATCATTTCCCATGATCAATTACCATTGTTAATATAAATTTATAATTTAAATAAGTATTAAAAATTTAGAATTAAGGTTGAATATCAAAATTTAGTCACATTGTGTGTGTGCTTTAATTCATTTGCTTATTGCCATTGGGACTCAGAGAACAACTTCTATATTTTATGACCTTAATCATTAACATGGACTTGTAGCATATGTTGATATTCATTATGAATCATGATTTATAAAAGGGGAAGGCTTGAGAATTGCTCTACTACCATCCAAGTGTCCATATCCCTGACAGATATGCCTTTGGTTCTACACTAGGCCTTGCTCTATTGCCAATCAAGCATCAGTATCCCTGATGGAGGTTACTAGAATCACCTTTGCTCATAAAACTTTTAGATTTTTGATAAGGCTTTTATTTTTCTAATTTTAAACTATATTTAGCTTTCTTAAAAAGGTTGGGAACTAGAATTATCCAAGTGTTTAAGATTTTTGTCAAATGTTTGATTTTTAAGACAATCATCCTTGGTCATAAACTTCATCCCAGGCAATAATGTTCTTTAAGTGCTAACATGATTTTTTTCTAATAATTCAAAATTTTATTCAAACACATGTAATCCTTATTGAAATCAAACTTAGATAAAAATAAGGTTTAATATTTTTAAATAATAATTAGTCTATATATTAATGTTTTATCAATTTCTCAGAAACATAACATTAAGCTTAGATTTTCCAAAATCCATGATCAACCAATGTTTAAGAGTCATATCCACATTCTTGGTTAATGATGTTTTTTCAGCACTTAGATGGATTTGGAGCTTGAAGACCTGTCTCAAAAAAGGATTATTAGAATCCAGAGAATAAAGCAAAGAGAATAAACACACATCGAGCAAATATATATTCACAAACACTATGTAAAAATAAGGGACATGAATGAAACTAATATAAACCTACCTACACTAACTCTAACTAAACTTATAAATTTACTCCATAAAGACTTGAGGTGGAATAGTAGATAAATGATTCTTGAGATATTGCCCATTGGTTGGCAAAGTGAACTCTACTCCCTATAAGTATTTGAGATTAAAGGTGTTTTCTCTTATTTTTTTAGTAATTTGGTAAGGGCCAATCCATAAAGAAGTGAATTTCCCATGTTTCCCTTTTGGCTTAGATTCTTTATCCCATAGGAGAACTAGGTCTCTCAATCTAAACACCTTGATCTTTGACCATTTGTCAAACCATATTTTGAAAGTGGTTTGGTGTCTATCAAAATTATCAAAAGATTCTTCTCTAGCATTCTCCAATTGGATGATATCAAGCAACCTAGAATTGGCATATTCTTGATCTCCTTCCATATATTCCTATATAAACTTATAAGTTGGAAATTTGAGATTAATTGTAAAGATTGGTTCTTATCCATATACAAAGAGAAATGGTGATAATCTCATATCTTATTTCACTTTGGTTCTATCTACCCACAAATCATACTTTAGTAATAGATTCCATGTTCTTGGTTGTTGAGTTGTAAACTTATTAATAGATTTCATCATATTATTGTTTATAGACTCTGAAACTCCATTACCCTAAGGGTAATTATTAGATGAAAACTTAAGAGCTATTTTATTGTCATAGGCCCACTCATTCATCTTTATATATGTAAATTTTGATCCATTGTCACAAACTAATGATACTAGCATCCCAAACCTGGTGCAAATGTTCTCTTTTAAGAACTTGATAACATCTTCAGTCCTACACTATGTTATTACTACTACCTCCATCCATCTTGTTTAATATTTTATGGTAGTAAGAACATACTTATGCTTAGATGAATAATTAGGGTTGATAACCCATACAAAATACAAATCCCATTGAGCAAATGGTTTTTCAATTAAAATTGGCCTCACGGGGATAGATAATTTAGGTTATTTTGTATTGAATATTTGGCATTGATGACATTCCATAACATGCTTGTGAGCATATTTGAAAATGGTTGGAAAATAACATCATGTCCTTAGGATTTTGTAAGCTATTATTTTCCCAGAGGGGTGTCTACTCCCAAGTTTCTCATGAAAGGTACTTATGATTTTAGCTAATTCTTTCTTTGAAATGCATCTCAAATACACTCCATAGTTATTCCTATAAAGTATCCCATACTTGATCAATAAGTGACCTGATTTGAGCCTCAAATATCTTCTATGTTCTCTGCTCAATATTATAGGACAAGATCCATTGATTAAGAAATGAATGATTGTATCATACCAGTCATTTGGTTAAAACTATTCTTGGTCAACTTGTATGATGCTCATTCTAAGATTATTGTTAGAAATCAATTAAATTAATCATTAATACCTCACCAATTTAGTAGTTTTAACTTAAAGATTAAATCCCTGGAGTATGGACATCCACATCCCTCTTCTTTCTCCTAATTCACATTGACTCAACATGAGTTTCGTAGTAGGCTCTAGAAATATATCATGCACTTTATTCCTAAGAATATAGTGTCTAAACTTTTTTGACTTCCTTAACCAAAGCAAATGTTTTTTTATCAATTAAGGAATAATTTAACTCAACATTTTTGAATTTAGTACTGATAAATGCAATTAGATGATCACATTTATCATTTTTATAAGTTAATGTAATTGCTATAGTATGTTCAGAAGAAAAATAATAAAGATAAAAATCTTTTTTAAAGTCAAGATTTATCAACACAGGTGCCTATTCTATTGCTTCTTTGATATCCTTGAAGGCTTTATTTGTTTCTTCATTCCATTTAACCTTTGTATCCTTCTTTAACATGTCATTAAGTGGTTTCATATTCCTTGCAAAACCAAAAATGAATTTCCTTACAAAATTGACTTCTCAAAGAAGAATTTAGCTCTTTTCTACTATTTTGGGGTTCTATTTTAGATATATCATTAATTCTATTTGATTTTATAGAAATCCCATCTCTAGTTATCATACTTCCTATCACTTTCCCTTTAATTACATAAAATATATTTTTCTTAGGGTTAATGGAAATTCCATACCTTCGATAACATTCAAATACTTGTTGTAAATGCATTAAGTGATCTTCCCTATTTTTTGAAAACATAGTCAAATTTTCTATATATATAATGATACATTTACCGATGAGACCTTGAAAGGCATGGTCTATATCTCTATGAAAGGTAGTTCCTACATTGATGAGTCCAAATGGCATCCTCTTGTAAGGAAAAGTGTCTCATTTTATTATGAATGTAGTCTTCATTTTATCTTCCTTGTTAATAAATATTTGATTATAACCTAAAAACCATCTAGGAAAGACATCATGGCATAACCACTAATAGTTTGAATCACCTGATCAAGGGGTGGAAAAGGATAATTATCATTTTTAGAAGATTTGTTCAAATTCTTAAAATCTATGCATAATGTAATCTCTCTATTTTTATTTCTAATTGGTAATATATTAGATACCCAAGTAGAATGTCTAATTGGAAAAACTATTTTTGCATCTAATAATTTCTTGACCTCTGTATAAATCAATGGTTCCAAAATAGGATTAACCGGTATTTGATTTTGCCTAAATGGTTTATAGGCTTATTTCAAGGAAATGGTATGGGTGATAACTCTAGGATAAAATATCTTCAAGTATTCATATGACCATGCAATAACATCCTTGTACCTAGTTAGTATGTCACTAGCATTTCTAGACTCTATGTTTATACATGTTGTACCAAGATTTACTAGTTGGGGTTGACCTTGAGTTCCTAGGTCAACTATATTATAATCCTTCCCATTTACTTTGGTAACTTTAGTATTTTATTTATCTTATCTTTGATAAATAGTATTTAATTTCAATCATGACTTTTGGAATATTGTTATCATTTAGTTGTATTATCTTGTCATCATTTCTATCATCATCAAGAAATTTCTCATTGACCTCATCAATAATATGAGACTTAAACACTCCTGAGTTGTTCATGAATTTAATGATCTATTGGTCATAAATAAACACTTTCAAATGATTAATATTATTAGGTAAAGAGGGACATGAGACCAATTCAATGTTAAGCTTCCTAGTGTGGCACCTTGATTTAGCATTAGGTTAGTTGTAACTAAAGCTAGTTCATCAGCAGACTAGTTGCCTTCTCTAAGGATTGAAATAATATTAAAAGCATCAAAATACTCAATCAAGTCCCATGTTATAATATTGTATTTATTCAAATAAGATAATTTGCATTAATACTTTCTTATGACCTAATTGATTGCTAGTTTAAAATTGCCATATACTAATAGTTTTTTAACCTTGTGTTTAATATAAAATTATAATCCTCATATAAATGCTTCATACTCTGTCAGATTATTGGTGCAAGGATACTATACTCCATAAGAATAATTATATTATTTCTCAATGGGATTGATTAAAACTACTCCTAATCTAGACTAAAATTTTCATATAGCACCATCAACATATAATTTTCATAGTCTATGTATATCATGACAGTCCTTATAATTAAATACCTAAGGAGTGTCGAGGGTGTAAACCCTTATATAAAAATTAACCAAATTAACCCTTTCATTAGATACATTATATTTAGTGATCATATGCTTCAACTTTGGTTCCTTTTCAATCTAAATTTGATTAAGAACTCCCCTCCATGATAGCCACATGTGATAGCAATTAGTTGGCATGTATCCATTCAAATATTTGGTCCAATCTCTACTAAGCAACATCCCATAAGCATTTGCAATGTCAATAACTTTAATATCAATAAATTGTTTCACTATTGGTTCTAAAGAAAGATGCATATACACATTTAACAATTCACCAATCAATTTAACTCTATATTTGTCTAATTGAGTCATTACTCTATCAAAATTAATAGGTGCTAAACCAAGCTTTTCATAAATACCTGTTGGCATAATATTTGTATAAGCACCTAAATGTAACAGACAATTATGCAAGTTTTTACTAAAAACTCTAATTATTAGTAAAAAAGGTGGAACCTTTGTTTTATTCTTATAAATTACTACATTTGCATTTGTAGATTTTTATGATTTACTAGGTTTTTTAGTTAAAGATTCCATCAATAAGTCTCTCTATTTAGTTACCTGAATCAATTCATGAAATGTGATATTATATTTAATTTTCTTCATATACTCTACTATGTTTCACCCACTTGTGGAAGAAGAACTAGATAAATTAGCATTATTTCTAGTGTTACTTCCCTTTGGAGGTTCTAGATTTTTATTTGCTTTAGGATCAAGAGGAGTATCACTATTGTTTGGTGGAGTAGAAACTATCATTGGTTGTTTTTTTCTCTATTCCTCAATGGATAATTAATCTTTAGATACTATATAAAATCATGAATCTCCTCTAGAGTATCTTTAGGTTCATTCTCATCTTGAAATGGAAAATCAAAGGTTTCCATCGTAAAACTTGTTTTAGATGTCTCTAAATATATAGATGACACTACACCATTATCTTTGTTAGGTTCAACTTCAAATGTATCCAATGCATCTTAAAATACTTTAAAATAATTACAAAATTCTATATAGTCTAATTCACTATGTTTTTTAGTGTTATGAACTGTGAATAATTAGTTAAAGATACATCACAAATGTTTATTTCAAGTATATTCTTAGTTACATATGAATCATTATTATTTTGTTTGTTTCTAGTGTGAAACTTATTCCTAGGTCTATTAAACTTCATATAAGAATAGTTTTTGTTGGAATTCTCCCTAGTGTTACATGTTTTTATAACTTAAGAAAACTAGTGCTCAATTTTTGAACCATTTTCAATATGGAGTCATTTTCATTCTTAGGTGCCTCCAAATTATGGACTTGAGTACTATTAATAGTTATCAGAATCATATCTCATTGATATTGTGGATGGGATCCAGTTTTAGAGTTATTTACCAACCCTAGGTTCTGACCAAGATGAGCATGACTCAAAAGCAACTGTTTTAAAACTAGAATTTGATTCAAAGTAGGCATGTTCTGATTAAAATTTGGGATGATATTTAATATAGTCAAATTAGTATTTATATTAGGAATATAATATGATAATTTACATTAGGGTTGTATTTGATCGCTAATTTTTGTAGGTTTAGCATATGCCAAAGCTAATGTATCTATGCCCCCAATAACTCTTTTGAGAACTAAAAAATTCATTATATTTAAAGCATCCTTATAAATCTCTAAAGCTAAAGATACATCAGGATTATAGGGATATATAGTTATGATAAATATATTTTGAAATCTAGCATTGAAATATCTAATGGTTTCATTTGGATCTCTCTTCATTGTAGTGAACTATTGATATATAACACATGGACTGATGATCCTTCCAAACTAATCAATGAAATAATTATTTAAATCATTATAAATGTGATTTAATCTTGTGGAAGATTAATAAACTAATCATGTGATACATATTTAAAGGTCAAAGGAAACAACCTATAGGCAACATCTTCATGAATAAAATTTAACAATCTTAAGGCAGCCTTAAAAGACTTGATGTGTTCTTTAGCAGTAACAATGTCTGTAGGATTAAATGAAGTTAAATATTTATTTGGATTTTTTTGAAAGTCATGTTTTTGACTAGGCACATTGATTGAATATCTAATTAACCAATCAATACCTTGATGAGGATTGAATACAATAACAAAAATAGCTGAAGTAGGTTGAGATTTAGAAACTCTAAATTTACCTTTATATACTCTTGTTTTCCTATGAATTTCTAAGGAAAGAAGAGGTATCCTTGTCTCAGACCTTGACATAATTCTTATTCATGGTAGTTATATCTTTTAAAATCCAAATCCTATTCAAAATATAACTTAGAAACTTAATTTTTGAAAGGATAAATAATCTTTAGATTTTTGTAAATAATAGTTTAATTTTTACCAATAAATATATTTATACATTTAAACTTATAAGTTATAACAAACTTTGCAAAAATTAATACAAATCTTTCAAATAAAAACTATCTTTAACTAAATTAGCTTAAAGATACATCCAAACTTGTGAATATTAGTGATCTTTCAACAAAATTACTATCACTAACCTTAAACATGTCAGATTTACAAAGCTTAAGCAACCTTTCCAACAATTTCACATAAATATTTAAAGAATAACTATCTTTAACTAAATAAGCCTAAATGCTAGTCTAAAAACATGAACATTAGTGATAATTACAAATTTAATCTAAAGAAAACACAATTATGAAAAGGATTAACTGACCTTTGAATAAGATTCATTAAAGTTAGCACAAAATACTTTAGATTCACAAATCTTTAGCTCATGCCTTCCTTCTAGCACCAATTATCCCCCCTATTGATGCATGTAAATGTATCACAAGGTTCTAGTAGTGTTGAAAACACTTCTCATTTCAATATTTAAAGAAATTTTTACATGAGTTTTTGGTTGTGATCTTCCTGAGATTTGTAGTGGAGTAGTGGCCAAGCTATTTGACTATTTCACAAAATGATTATGAAAGTGGTTGTTGGGAGTAACCTTGGCCCTAAATTTTTTTGAAGATAAATGTTATTTTATCTGAATATAATTAATAATGATCAAAATCTAAAGTCTAAGACTCTAATAAGCAAACTATAGTGATTTGATCAAAAAATGAGAAAATAGGTAGGGTAAGGCATAAAGAGATATGTTTATGTTCCTTAGTGTAGGCATCTTGACAAATCTCTTATTTCAGCAAAGATATGCATCTTCAAACCAACTTATGACATGAAATTACCAAATAGTATAGATCCTATCATATACTATGAAAATGTATAAGGATATTTGAAAACATGAAAATAAGAGATCATATTCACTTTAAATATTTACTTAAACAAGAAAATTGCATTTTCACATCTTCCACAAAAGCAATGATATTGAAGTGAATCTAATAACTTTCAGTCAACCTAGTGTAAAGCTTAAATTAACAACTAAGCATTAATACATGCATATCTAGAATTTATGAAAGTAGATCAAATCTAAAAATTAGAACAAAGACTTGAAGAAGTAGCATGATAACAAACAAATAGATAGAATGAGACAATATTTAAAAAATTCTCTATCTTATATTATTTTCTCCAAAATTTACAAAATAGTTTTGCTCTAAAAACATCCTCCTTTTTCCCAATGATAATACCCCCTTTTATAGGTTAAAAGAGTAATGCATGTGGTATTTAAGTTAGTCATTATCAACTAGGAATCAAACAAGCATCAAGGACATATGTCCTCTTACAAGTATTCTAATACCAATGACAATTTAAAAAATTGACTAACCTATAAGCTATGTGCATTAAATGTTGCACATACTTTTACAAAATAGTATATTATTTTTGAATGATTTACATGATTTTTGATATAAAAGAATATTGTGAGTCAACCTATTGATTTTTAAAATCCCATGTAGTTACAACCTTTTTTTTGTTCTAAAATCTTCATGAATTTTTCATACTATTCATCAATCAACTACAAATTAATGATTGACTCTATTAATAGATCCTTTGTTTTCCCTATCATTAGGATCCCATTATCTGTTGTCATCTATCTAAAAATTGAAATAAAGCCTATGTTTTGAAGCCACTTCAATTTGGTCCCATTACCTAAAAGTGGTTCTACCAATATTCATGGTAAATCCATGGAGAAGTCCTTTCCTCTTGGTCTTACAGATCCCATCTATTTCTTTAAATAGTTGGTATGCTACTTCTTATTCTACGAACTTATCTGGAATGTGTATTAGCAATTTAATGGGGGTAATTTGGGTTCACTCTATTTTGATAACCATGTAACCTGGGTATAGATATATATCTCCCATTGTCTCAATGGAAATTATTGACTAAAGGAGTTATTCTCATCATGGGGAGACCATTGATGGCTTGTCTTAAATCATGATATACACGATTATAGATGAATTGGATATGGTCCCTATATTTGTAAATATGCAATTTTGAGTAATATTGGGACACAATTTGGGTGCCATTGGTGGAAAAATCTCTTTGGTTGGAGATTTTATTTGTGGCACATAGGGCATATAATAGATACGACATCATGAAGAAATTATTTCTCTTCTTTTTTTAATACCAAAGATCTACCTACTTAAGAAAATGCTAATGATTTTGCCTAAAGGAGGTACTACCACTTCCTCAATAATGAAATACATAATAGTCACCCATATACGTTCCACATGTATAATATGTGTAAATCCAAATAATTTGTTCAATATGGTTATAACCATTATGATTCCTAATCTAAATTGGCTCACAAGGATTTTCTTATTAGGATATTCAATGACTTTGTCACCAACTTCTAACCATTTTACTAGGATTTCATTCATGGTATGTTTCTATGCCTATGAATTGATTGAGGTGAGGTCTATTTGGGTTTTAGGTAGTTTATAATAGGATTCAAAAGCAACAGGGGATATGTATGCTATTTTTCTCAAACTAAGTTCATGGATAAGCACACCCTTATCAATTTTAGCATGTTTAAATATATGACTAAAGATGTCAATGAAGTATAATACCTATAGCTTGGTGGTATCATAATGGAGTTCTATAAAATAAATTACTATGATGTTATCATATAATATCTTTACCAAAAGCAACTTCTCTTTATTGGTTAAAACTCCTTGGTTCTCTATGGTCTAGAACAAGCTCAAATAGTTATTGTCTCATGTATTTAGTGAATAAGCCATGAACTAGGTATCTTTAAATACTCTACCCTTTACATATAATGATAAGTATAATTTAACTAATTTATTTGAAGTACATCCACAGGTTTCCATTGCTATGATTTTGATTAGATTATCCATTTATGAATGAAATTCAACACTTTCAGCTATCTGGTTAAACTCTTTAAATAGATATGATTATTAGGCTCTTTCTTATAGTTCAAAATAATGATTGCGTGAATAATTATAGGGATTTTTTATATTTCTATGAGATTATGGGGGTTTAACTAAGCTTTAATCAAAGCATACACATTTGTATTATTTGATTTGGTAATCAAAATCATATTTTGATCTCATTTTTATACATTTACATGCTTGGGTCCATAATATCTTTCTATCTGACATGTCTACCCATGTGGCATCTCCTTGCCATGCTATTTATTTAATTTTAAAATCTAACCATTGTCACTTCAGATGCATTTCTTCATCTCATGCCCCTTGTAAAATTGATCAAATTCAATCTATCAATCTCCTCAAGACTCTCATATCCATGAATTTCAATGTTGGCCATTGATCTTTGATCCAAGATTTTAATATTATGACACTTGGCATCCCCACATGCCTTATGTGGACCTTGCTATCAGTTTTCATTCAATTAATACTCTTTTTCCATGTTGTATCCTTGCATGCAATCAAGGCTTATTGACTTATTGACTCAATTTGTACATTGATCCCCATCTGCATAGTTGAATGCACACTGTCGATCTTTGATCTACATGATCAAATGCACACCATTGATCTGCTAAACATATGATCAAATGCAAGTTGTTGATCTAATAAAAACTCACCATGATTGTGACACACATCACCATCACTTTCAATCTCATGATCCTTTGACCTATTGACTTTATTCTTGCCATTATATCTCCATTTGCATGATTGAACATGTGTTATCGATCTATCTTGACTTATTGACCCCAGTCTTACACATGGGTCATTGATCAAAGTTTGTACATAAGTACACACACCATTGATCTTGATCAGGGGGACTTTGGCTTATTGACTTCAATCAATCACCTGTGTGTCATTGATCCTTGACTTGATTGAGTGAAGTTTCAACACTTGGCATCTTTACATTCAATTCATACCTATGAATAATAAAATCAAATAATAAGTTCTCAAGATATATAAAAACTTAGCATAAATCTTAGATTAAAGTTTTAATGAATTAATAAACTCAACCAAAACTTAGGCTAAAATTAAACTTAGACTAAGATGGAATAATGTGACCCATCAAAAATATGAATCCATTTTAATAAGAACTTAGTCTAAAGTAATTTAGACTAAAGTTTTAAACATTATTTAAACTTGGATTCAATTAATCAATTAAGGACCAAATTTTAATATAATGACTTGAATTAGAACATATTAGTTAAGAAAATAAGAATCAAATTAACATTGACATATAAACCCATGAAAATTTAATCATTCTAATGAATATCCATTGATCTTGCATGATGGAAACACATTGGCCAAATGTTAACAACATTATGTAAGATCAAATAAAGCTTATGTGTTAACATGTCTGTGTAATCTAAATAAAAAAATAATTCAATAATGCACTTTGATCAAGTTAAATGCCTTATTTGTAGCAAAATCTTCAAAATTTGAATAAGGATCCTCATTTTTTATAAATGAGGGATGTTGACCTCAACACACATCAACAATACTCATTATGCTAGCAATAAAACTCAATCATATACACACATCAAATATTACATGACCAAGCATTTACAAAAGAACCTTTAACATCAATGATATTATATTGAAATTAATGAAAAAACCATGCATATTAATTATAATCTTTGACATCAATGACAACATTAGATATCAAAACTCGACACATAATGACAATGCTCAACAATCTCTCCCTTAATCAAGGACAATACTCAATAGATCTAATGTGCAAACCTTATTCTAATTAAAAGTATTACATGATCAATGATTGTGTGTTTGTTATTAGGATGGAATCGACATGGTCTATAACCCATTATGTAAAGAGTTGTCTACATACTAATACTCTAAGCAGGGATCAAGTTCAATGTAGTTCTCCCACCTAGTTATTGATGTATGTGCAAGTGAGTGCTAGAATGGGAATGGCCTTAGATGCCTTGAATGTGATTGAGTTTTTAAATTCTTGAAATAATGGACTAATGTATATTATAGATGGTATTATGAATAAATTAGGGTAGAATAGGGATAAAATACCAAAATTTTGCATAATTTTGACTTTAGTTTGAATAATTTTTGCATCTATTTTCCATCTAATGAATAGAGGTATATTATAATTATATTTATAGGGTTATGTTGATTGTGAGGATAATAAAATGATCCTAGTACAACCTTAAGAGGGGCAACATATTTAAAAAACTATACATTGGGAAGAGATGGGACTAAGGACAGTAGTTCCTAGTTGGGGACACTATCACCATGTGGTTATAGTGTCCTAAATGTAGTGTTAGTGTCCTTTTGGTAGACTGCTGAGAGAGTAGGATTGGGATCTAGGATGATAATAATAGGATCATTTCTTGACTAAATGTATGTGACTATGGTCTATTGAATGACTAGAAATATAAGTCTAATTCTCAAGGATAGGTCTATGGTTAGCCTACAAATAGGTTACCTCAAGGGATGATTTTAACATCCAATTACCACTTTTATGTTATTATAATAATAATATAATTTTACAACCTCTTTTACCATACAAAAATAAAAAGTAGTTTTTAAGATATTCAATGGTCTATTTCATACAGGAAGTAATTGTTCCTTAATCAAAAAATTCATAGCTAGGAATAACCATGCTCCTTACAAACATACCAAGGAGGTATATTATTTATAGTTTAACTTCAACATATTCATAATATTTATTAATCTTAAAGATGATTAATTATACTGAATTAATTTAGGAGATTCTCATACAGTCCATGGCACATAATAGTGCTTAATAATTCAAAGTGAAAATAATATATTCTATGAAACATTTTAGAATACATATATAAATTATTTACCTAAATAAATATCCCAACATAGTCTTTATCACACATTCCATTGAGTTATTACAACTTTTCACAAAACTATTAAGCTTAATATAATCCATTAATATACTAATTAAATTAATATGATTTGCATTAACTAAATTGTATAGTTATAGTCCAAGTCTAAATGAAGTCCCAATACTTTCATTGGTTAATCCATGTTAAAAATAGGTTCCATAATATATATGTATTTTAAAACTTCTTTAAACATAACTTTCAAATTCACCCACATTACAATTCTTATTACAAGTAAACATATTTAAGTATAATGTCACTTAGTTTGTATAAGCTTATGATTATAAAGAATCATACACATTAAATTTAACATATTAATATTATGTTTTGATTCCCTATATTCTATGTAAGAAACTAATAATGCCATACTAAATCCATCTTTTAAACTTAGCTCAAGTAGTATTATTTGTATAATCTAATAACCAAGTAATTTTGTCAATTACCATACCAATTATTTTCAAGTACAATCAAAGACATGGATACATTTATAGATCATGAGTCAACATAAAATAAATGTTATATAAAAACTCAAGATGATACAACATTTAAATCAAAACTTGAAATTAACCAATTTAATTAAATGTTTAACTAACAATATAGAATAAAGAACTCATAACTATTTTCATCTATCAAAGTATTCATGAAAAAATATAAATTGATATTAAACTGTTAATTATAAATTATTAAAATAATTAAATGATACACTATGACTATGTAATAAATCAAAAACACATGATAATGTTAGCTCACTTTGTATTACATACAACTATAATAAATATTTTGAATTACAACCATACGAATTACATAACAATTATAATTTATTTTTAGACAAGTGTCATAAATTTAAGTTAAAAGAAAATAATCTAATCATTGCATGCAATATAATGAAGCTAATCACCCCTCACCAATCTAAATGATCCCAACCATAAGTGACCCTAGACCACCCCACTCATCAGTTGGATATGGATCAGGGTAGTAGAGAATCAATAGAGAAAGGATTATGAAACAAATTAGGGTTGACAATATTCAAACAAATGACAAATCAAAAGAAAATAAAACATGTAAAATAACCCACTAAGATATATTAAAATGGTACCTGATTATGACTGTAACTCTATTTTTGATCTTCTCTTTTAATGGGCCATATTTTATTCCAAAATATAATATGGTTTGTAAATCTATTAACCTATGTGACAGTCATCTTTAGGTACTAACTTAATAGATGTTTATGAGTTAAAATAAAAATTATAAAAAGATGATAAAAATCTTAGCTAATTAAAAATTAATAAAATAAAACTTATGTAAAGCTACAATTCTTATTATTGACCAAAATTGACTTTGACAAACATAGTAAAAACATAAAGGTCAACTATAATGATTTTTAAAATTAGAATAAATAAAATAATCAATAAATAAATGATCTAAAAAATAAGTCAATATAATCATGAATAAATAATAATTCTAATTATTATTTCCATAATTAATCATTTAATTTAACATGATTTCATAAACCTAGATCAGCTAATAATCACCAAATAATTCAACAAAAGTCAAACAATCATGCAAACAAATAAAATAATAATATATTATTTCCCAAAAATCCCTGAAATTATTTTGAAACCCTATGGGGACTCCATATGTCCTTTCCCCCATTTTTGGCCATGTTTTAAAATGACCATCAAGATTTTTATTTAAATTTAATTTTTAAACTTGACTATATCCTAGTTAGGGTTTCAAAATAAACCAAATTAAAAACCAATTCACATATAACCTAGTCATATGGCTTACAAAAATAACTAATAACTCAAATAAAAACATAGCCAGGCCATTTAAACAATCATATATTCATAATAAGGCCATAATAGCTTCAATAATTAAAAAATCAACTCATTCAAAGTTTCAACTCATAAATCATGCATAATCAATAGAACACCAAGTATGTATTACTAAATAAAACACAAGTTATCAATACATACACACATTTCATCAAACCTAACAAATCCTTAAATAATATGAGTTCACCATTTAAAAAAAACCCCATTATTCAAATAATAATAATTTATATTAGTGATGACTATACAATCTCTTAAATAAATCAATAGCCATTAAAAAAATGACCTCATAGTGGAGTAACAACCATTCTAAAAACCAAAATTATACACACAATATTAAACACAACCAAGAGAAATACAATAACTATAAATAAAATCAAATAACTTAACTAAGCCATGACAAATCCATTCATGGACACCATATGCAAAAAACATAAAACATAAAAACTAGCTCTATGTACCTAATTAGGGTTTTACCCAAAAAGTTACAATTTAGTAACCCATCCAAATTTTATAGCTAAAATACCTAACATCTTTACCATTCATATTATATTTACAGAATAAACACAGAATGTTAAACACATCACTTTTTTGGTTGATGGTAGTCAACTAAAGAAGATTTTTCTTCTCTTGCAACCTCCAAGTATTATACCAAAAACTAGCACTCAAAATATAGTATAATTGAAAAAAACCATTCAAATAATAAATAAAAAACAAACCCTATATAATTATCCATAATTATTACATGGATATCAAAATAAATGCATCAAACTATAGCTCCATTTCCCAAAAAAATCATATAGAATTACCTTAAATTCCCCTTAGCCACCACGCCAAAATTTTTGGTGGAGTTTCCCCAAGCATTCAAGCTCTCAAGATTGAGTCCAAAGTAAACACAACAAAACCTAAAAACGAAATGAAGCATCTTGACCCTCTCATGCATAATAATTAAAGATAATATCATAACCTCTAATTTGTTTGGATTACAAAAAAAATAAAAAATAATTACCAATACCCCCATGTGGGTCGAGCATCCTAATGAAAGCCTCCAAGCCAAATTGTGGCTTAAATGAACATGCCAATCAAACATGCAAAGCAAGGTCCATTTAAAAAATAACAAACCCTTGGTACATAATTATTTAAACAAAGCATAGTTAAGATTAATCAAATTCAAGTCTGTAACTAAATATGGTTGTTTTTAAATGCTAAGACAATAACCTTAAGATAAATGAGAAAATAATAATATGTTGACAAACAAAAAAATTGTTAAAGCATACGATCTATTACATGACTAAAATAGACTATGAGAGTCGACAAATAAGGAGTCCATGAAAACATAAAACACTAGAATGACAAAAAATGATAATCTCAATAAGGAGACAATAGTCACCAATTTATTACAACTCAATCAATGACAATCAATGAGGTCATATCACAAATAATAAAATCAAATAAAATGATGTTTGCATAAACATAAAAATTGATTCAAATCAACTAATACTAAACTTGATAATAAAAAATATTAAACCATAGTTAAATAAAAATAATAATGACTAAATCATCAATATTGACATTCTTAAATTTACACTAAAATTTATTATTTTATTTATCCATATTATTTCTCCATGTTTCCTTGTTGCTCAGATCTAAACATAACCTAGCTCAAGTACCTTTCCATGTAGTAAAAATATATACTATCAATAACATCTAGACATCTAAGTATAATAAACAAAATAACATATTTTAAAATAATGCACCCAATTGAATAATGAATTAGTATACATTTAGCAATAATATCAAATGCCATAATGAAAATGTAATCCATAATTATCTTAATAAGTATGATAGAAATGTATCAATGATAGAAATATTATTATCTTAATAAACTGTAACACCATAAAAATAAAATAAAATATGTCTCAAATAGTTCACATATAGACTACATAAACATAAATGAATTAAATATAGGTTAATTAGTGTCATGACATCATCCCCCACTTGGAAAAGAGCCATCCCAGTGAACAAAACAACCAAGGAAAATGCTACATGAAAATACTGTCATCTTCCCAAGTAGCACTTCTTTATGTTAGAGGATCCCATTGAACCAACACTTGAGAAATATCATGATTTCTTAATTTAAAATTGTGATGGTATAGGATCATCACTAGCTCTAATTGCATTTTTTCCTCTTTTGAAACCTAAAGATGAGCCTAGTCTGAAACATAAGATGGATTAGGAATATACTTTCTTAATAAAGTAACATGAAACACATCATGAATATAAGATAAGGAAGATGGAAGGGCTAGTCAGTATTAAACAAGACTAATTTTCTACAAAATTTCAAAGGGTTCTAAACATTTAAGGGCTAGTTTGGAATACATTCCAAATTTAATTGAACTTTTTTGTAGTCTAACATGCAGAAAAATCTTATCTCCCACTTAGAATTCACTTGGTGTCCTTTTCAAATTAGCATAACTCTTTTTCCTAACCAAGGTAACCTTTAAATTATGCCTTATAGTTTCCATTTATTTATAATAATCTTATAAAACATTAGGACCAGCAATAGTCCTATCTTCTAAACTTTCCAAGCCAAGTGGAGTTCTACACTTACATCCATACAAAGCTTCGAATGGAGTCATTTCAATCAATGAATGGTATATATTATTGTAAAAAAAATTAACTAAATGTAAATAATCTTCCAATTTACCTTATTAATACATAACATACATTCTCAACATCTCTTCCATGACCTAATTGAATCTTTTTGTCTAACAATATATTTCTAGGTGATAAGACGAACTAAAATTCAACCTTGTACGAAAATCAATAGTTAGAGTTTTCCAAAAATTTAAAGTAAAAAGTTTTTCTCTATCAGAAATAATAAATTTAAGCATAACATGAAACCATACTATCTCTTTCACAAAATGTGGAGCAAATATAGATGCATCATCAGTCAAAGTTCCAACAATGAAATGACCATTTTTTAAAATAAATTTATCTATTATAACTAAAATAATATCATGTTTGCTTTTAAATTTTGACAAACCAGCTATGAAATATAAATAAATAACATCCCATTTACCTTGGTACATCATGAGGGTATATAAATCCTCTTAGATGGTAATGTTCAACTTTCACAAGCTAGCATTTCAAACATCTAGACATAAAGTTAGCAACTTCATGTTTCATTCTAGCCTAATAATATAACCTTTTAATTTCATGGGTCATTTTAATGACACTTGGATGATCAAAAAGAGTTGATACATCAACTTATTTTAGTAAAATATTCCTTAAGTCAATAGACTCAGGTATATAAATTCTATTTTTGTGTTTGATTAAACCATTAGATTCAATTGAAAAATTAAAAAAGAAACAACAAGATCATCAACTAAATTTGGACTTATATCTTGGTAAAACTTAGTAGAATGTTAGTGTTTGATAATTTAGTTATGAAATTATTATATATAATAGATAATATAGTAATATATGTGTGTCATCTAAGTACATCAACAACATGATTCTCCTTGAATTTCACATATAAAATAATCATATCAAAGTTACTTAGAAATTTTAGCCATCTATGCTAGAATGCATTTAGATCATCCTAATAAAATAAAAATTCTAGGATATAATGATTATATTTTACCTCAAAATGCTTACTTGGTAAAAAGTGTTTCCATTGCTTCAAATCATGAACAATGGCAGTAAGATCAAGGTCATGAGTAGTGTAATTATTCTCATGGTCCTTCAGTTTCCATTACTCATAAGCCATAACTGAACCATATTGATTTATTACACCACCCAAAACATATTTAGATGCATTATCTCATATTTGAAAATTTATATTTAGATCTAGTACAATATGTACAAGTGTCAAAGTTAATAACTCTTTAAGATTCAGGAAAGTTTGTTCACATTCAACAATCCACACAAATTTATTACCCTTGCACTATAAGGATGTTATTATGTTAGCTAACTTATAAAAATTTCAAAAAATCTTCTATAATAACCAGCCATTCCCATAAAATTGCATATTTCATGTATGTTTTTAGTAACAGGTCATTTTTTAATAACTTTAATACTTATTCGATCAACAAGAATACTATACTTTGATATAATATGACCTAAATAGTGGACCTCAGACTAAAATAAAGAACATTTATATATCTTACCAAATAATTTTTATTTCCTTATCCTTTGCATCACTAAGCATAAATGTTATACATGCTCAGTTTCATTCTTAGGATAGATCAGTATATCATCAAAGAATACTAGATAAACTCATCAACAAAATCCTTGAATATAATATTAATTTAGTTCATAAATGTAGTAGGTTCATTTTTCATACCAAAATGCATTACCATAAACTCATAATGCCCATATCTTATTCTAAAATTTGTCTTATGAATATATTCTTCCTTCATCGTCCACTGGTGAGAACCTGATCCTAAGTCTATCTTAAAAAAGATAGCTACATCTTTTATTTGATCAAACAAATCATCTATCCTTGTAAAGGATAACAATTTATAATGGTAACCTTTTTAATCATGCAATAGTCAACACACAATCACATGGTTCCATCTTTCTTTTTCATAAAGACCAGTGGTGCACAAAAAGGTGACACACTTGGCCTAATACTACCATTTTTTAATAGTATTTTAGTTGAACTTTTTTCTCCTATAAATATCCTATATTTAGGTGACAAGGTGCTTCAGATGCAAGGGCTATCTATGGAGTTACATCAATAGAAAAATTAAATTCATGTTTAGGAGGAAAATCAAGAAATTTATATGGAAAAACATCAAAAAATTCTTGTAAAAATAGATATTCCTCCAACACCATTACTATTTCAGGTGTAGTTTTTTTAATCAAAATAACATATAACTTTAACCTTTATGTATTACTTTCTCTAGCTATAAAATTGATATTATCTTATGTACTTTCAGCAAACCTTAAATTTCTATAGGTTTTTCCAAATCATTACAATAATATACCAATTTGATAAAATAATCCAAATTAGATTTATGATGATACAACCAATCCATTCCTAAGATAATATCAAAATATCCAAGAGGAGCTATAAATAAATTAACTTGGGTTTGAAAAACACCTAGTTATAGGCTTATTGCCTCAAGACACTTAATAATTGGTACTCTTTACCTAATTTAAACTCAGCATCCCAACCATCCTTTGAATTCATTAGATTCAACTTAAAACATGTTAATAACTTAGGATCCATACAACTATCATTTGATGTTAAATCAAACAAAGTTGAAATATAAAAATTATTTATTTCTCTTCTGATTTTAATATGATTTATTTGGAAATTAGTATTTTTATTATCCATAGCTCCATACACTTTGTGATTAGTTGGATTTAAGTTTAGAACAATATTTATGGTAGTGATTATGTCCACATTCTCATCATCCTATAGTTCTTTGTGACATCACAAGAATAATATTGGCTTTGGTAGCAGGCACATTTTAACTATCTTGATTCATATTCATTTTCAAATTAATAGTTTTATAATAATTCAAATTCTTGAAATTATTATTTTGCCCTTGAAATTTATTGAAACCATTTGTAATCCTTGTAAATATATGGTTAGAATCAGATTTCTTAAAATTCTTAGGAGAAGGGGATAGATTTTTACTCTTAGATCGATGTCTACTCTATTTAAAATCTTATCTTACCTTTTGATGACCCTTCTCTTTTTCTTCTACCCTATGAGAATATTCAATAGCCATAGTTAACTTAGGATTGGTCTTATTCACATCATGCATTAATATTTATTTTAATGCCAAAATAAACATAATGACTTTAGTCTCTTCATCATGCATCTAGTTAATATGATGCAACATATTCAAAAACGTGTTCTCGTACTTAGTCACATTCACATTCTCTTATTTTAGTAGCTAAAAATTAGTGATTTTGTATTTATTAAAGTTGGAACTAAGATACCTCTTTTTTAGATACCTTTTAAAGGTAGGTCAAGTAATATTCATTAGCTAGTAACCCTCTAATGCACATAGATGGTTACACTAAAGAGATGCATCTCATACTAACTGATAGGATGTTAATGTTGCCTTCACATTAGAGTATATGATATTCATATTAAAATACTTTTATAGGTGTACTAACCATGTGTCAGCTTCCTCACCTAATTCTCACCTAAAAATGTTAGAAGAGGCAAATTCTTTAGCTCGTTAATGATACGATCAACCATATTACTAGGGTTATTCTAAATTTCTTGTTCATCAACTTGTATTCTATCTCTAACTAGAAGTTACTCATTTGGAACACCTTCTAAATTATTCAACCTTCATTTTTGGGTGTCTAGTTTACTTAGAAGTGAATTTAACACAATTATAATTACATTCAAACCTACTTCCTAGTTAATGTTATGATTTTTTTCCTCATGGTTAAGACCCTCAACATTATTATTAGGATTATTAAGAGGTGGTTCCTCTCTCTTAAGAATGTTATCCCTATGACCTTGACCTCTTTATTTAGCTAGGTTAACATTTATTGGGTTATTGTATAATATACAAGATGTTGTCCTCACTATCTTATGGTGAAACAAACAACAAATCAATAGAATTAATAACACATATTTCCCATAGTTCCTTAGAGAAATAAACCATGTTATGATACCAATATGTCACAACACCAATTTTTTTTCTATACACATAGACTGAAATAAATAATAGAATGACTCTCACCTAGAGTGTACCATAGAAATATGTAATGAGATCCATAACTATGTCACAACCAACACAAGAGATAGATCAAGTGTATAACCCATAAATGGTTTCTTTAAGAAGCCTTTTAACCACCAAGTATTTGGATAAAAGTGGATTAGTGTGGTCTTACCCACTCACCTCTATCCACATGGAGTCATTATAAACTTATGTTGCAACCTTCCTAATGGAGTCATTATAAACTTATGTTGCAACCTTCCTAATGGAGTCATTATAAACTTATGCCTTTACCCAAGTATTTGTATAGGCTATAGGATATTCAGTACCTCAAGGGTAATTTTAGCAAAGTTAAGCAAATAGCGATAGAGTAAGATTAGATTAAATACAAGAATAATCATAATAAGCTTGATTAAGTATGATTTACCAAATTAAAGGTAGTAGATAGAGATCAAAGGAAAAATATAATTTACAAAATCAATGCAAAGCATTTGAACACCTTTTCATTTCATAGGTGATAAACGTACGCAGTTTAACCCAACTACTATAGTAAGTATGCAAGATTTGAGTGGTTTTTCAACAACCATACTTAAATTTTGTTTAAAAACATCTTACCATTTAAAAATATGGTACAAGTTAATGACAAGCTTTCCAAAAGATTATATAATCACTTAGGTTAGTTTTACAATTCCATTTTTACCAACATAATTGCCTCATGAGTTAACCAACTAGATACATATTAATAATCTCATGGACTACATATACCTATGTTAAATATATCTTAAATCTTATTTTTAAAGATTTAACCATTAAATTGAATCCATGATCTTATCCTAATAATTTATTGTATTACTTACTTAAAAATTATAGTGTACTTAATCCTTATTTTAAGATATATTATTATTATTATTATAAAAATATAAGTTTACAACTTATTTTACCATTCAAAGATGAAAAATAGCTTTGAAGATATTCAATGGTTTATTCCATACATGGAGCAATTATTCCTCAATTACAAAATGCATAGCTAGGAATATCCATATTACTTATAAATTTAATAAGGAGGTACATTATTGCCAATTTAAATTTGCATATTCATAAGATTAACTTAATATTAAAGATGATTAATTATACTAAAATAGTTTAGGAGTTGCCCATACAGTCCATGACATGTAGTAGTGATTAACAATTCAAAGTGAAAATATTATGTTCTAGAAGACATTTTATAAGACATGTATAAATTAATTACATAAGAAAATATCCCAACTTAATATTTATCATACATTCCATTGAGTCATTACAACTTTTCACACAAATATTAAACTAAATATGATCCATTAATATACCAATTTAAATTACAAGGATTTTTGTTAACTAAACTATATAGTTATAGTCCAATTCTAAATGAAGTCTGAATACTTTCATTATTTAATCCATGTTACAAATAGTTTACATAATATATATGTATTTGAAAAGTTCCTTTAAATATAAATTTCAACTTTCCCCAAATTATCACATTATAATGCTTATTAAAAGTGCACATATTTAGTATAATGTCACTCATCTTGTATAAGCTTATGATTATAAAGAATCTGACAAATTAACTTTAACATATTAACATTATGTTTTAATTACTTATACATATGTAAGAGAAGAATCATGCCATACTCAATCCATATTTTACACTGAGTTTAAGCACTATTATTTTCATATTTAAATAAACAAGTAATTTACTCAATTACCATACCAATGATTTTAAAGTAAATTCAAATACATGGATACATTTATTGATCATGATCAGCATTAAACCAATTTTATATAGCAACTCAATATGGTATAGCATTTAAATCAAAATCTCAAACTACTTAATCCAATTAAGTGTTTAGTTACCAGTACAGAATAAAGAACTCATATCTATATTCATCTTCAAAGTAATCATGAACAAATATAAATTCATATTAAAATTGTAATGCCAAAATCATTTAAATAATCAAATGATCCATGATGAATATGTCATAAATTAAACATACATGACAATGTTACATCACTTTTCATTACATACAATTATGAAGAATGAATTACATAGAAATTATAATTCATTTTCAGACAACTATCATAAATTAATGTAATAAGAAATGAATTTAATCATTAAATTCAATAAAATTAAGCTAATCCCACCTTGTCAATCCTAATGATCCCAACCATAATTGTTCCTAGACCATCCTAACCATCAGTTGGATATGGATCAAGGCAATAGAAAATCGATGGAGAAAGGATTATGAAATAAATCAAGTTTTACAATATTCAAAAATATGACCAACTAAAAGAAAACAAAACATGTAAACCAACCCACCAAGATCCATTAACTCAGTACCTGATTACAATTGTGGCTCTCTTTTTGAGCTTCCCAATTTATGGGCCATATTTTATTGTAAAAAAATAATATAGCTTGTAAATATATTAACCTATGTGGTAGTCATATTCATGTACTAATTTAATAGACATTTATGAGTTAAAATCAAACTTATAAAAATAAGATAAAAATCTCAACCAACTAATAATTAATAAAATAAAAATTATGTAAAGCCACAAGTCTTATTATTGACCAAAATTGACTTTATTAAACAGAGTAAAAACTTGAAGGTCAATTATAATGATTTAAAAAATCAAAATAAATAAAATAATCAATAGATTAATGATCTAAAAATAAAGTCAACATAATCATGAATAGATAATAATTCCAATTATCATTTATATAATTAATCCTTTAATTCAAGATGATTTCATAAAACTAGATCAACTAATAATGACCAAATAATTTAACTAAAGTCAGATAATCATTCAAATACATAAAATACTAACAATATATTATTCCCAAAAGTCCCTACAATCATTTTGAAGGCCTATGGGGACTCCACATGGTATTTTACCCCATTATTTATTCTGTTTCAAAAAAACCATTAGGCTTCTTATTTAAATTTATTTCTTAAACATGATTGTACCCTTGTTAGAGTTTTAATAATAAACCAAATAAGAAATAAGTTTTCATATAATCTAGCCATATAGCTTCCAAAAATAACCAAAAACTCAAACACAAGTATAGCTAAGCCATTTAAATAATAATATAGTCACAGTAAGTTCATAATGGCTTCAATAACATAAAAATTAACTTAGTCAAAGTTTCAACTCATAAATCATGCATAGTCAATAAAAACCTAACTATGGGTTACTTAATAAAGTATAAGTTATCAATACATACACACATTCCATCAAACCTGACAAAGCCTTAAAGAATATGAGTTCATCATTTAACAAAAAAAGACCCATTCTTTAAATTTTTTCACACACACACACACACACACACATATCACTCAAATAAATCAATATCCATTAAAACAATGACCTCATAGTGGAGTAAAAACCAATTCACAAACTACATTATACATACAGTGTTAAACACAACTAGGAATAAATTTAATAACCAAAAATAATATTAAACATTTTTAACAAAGCCATGGCCAAGCCATTCATGGCCATCGTGTGCAAAAACCATACAATGGAAAAAACACTTCTATGGCCCTAGTTAGGGTTTTACCTTAAAACTTACAACATAGAAAACAATGCCAAATTTTATGGCTAAAATCCCTAACGTCTTTTCCATTCATAATGTATATCCAAAATCCACATATAATGTTAAAAACATCACTTACTTGGTTGATGGAAGTTGACTAGAAGATTTTTCTTCTCTTCAAGCCTCCATGTGTTAATCTAAAAACCATCACTCAAAATCTTGTATCATTCAAATAAACCAGTTGAATAATAAATACAAAAACAAACCCCAAATAACTCTCCATAACTCTTTCTGCATAACCATCAAGATAAATCCATCAAATTATACTTTCACCTCCCTAAAAACCTCATGCAAAACTATATTACATTCCCCTTAGCCACCATCCTAAAATGTTTGGGTATAATTTCCCTCAGCCTTAAAGCTCTCAAGATAGATTCCAAAATAAATTCAACAAAATGAAAAAACCAAACTAAGCATATTGACCCTCTCATGCATTGTAATTCAAGCCAATACCACAACCCCTACATCAATTGGCTTACAAAAAAAATACCAATTCCCCCACGTTGGTTGAGCATCTTAATAAAACCCCCCAAGCCAAACTGTGGCTTAAACAAACATGCCATTTAATCATGCAAAGAAATGTTCATTCAACAAAGAACAAACCCTTGATGCACAAGTCTCTAATAAAGCATAGCTAGGGCAGATTAAATACAAATATGTTATCTAATATGGTTATTTTTAAATTCTAAGACAATAGCCTTTAGACAAATGATAAATGAATAAGATGTTGACAAATAAAAACAACTATTAAAGAATATGATCTATTATGTTACTGAAATAAACTATCAAATTTGATAAGTAAGGAGTCCATAAAACACAAAACACCATAATGATTAAACATGATAATATCAATAAGAAGACAAAAATCACCATGTTCTTATGACACAATCAATGAAAATCAATGAGACCATACTGTAAATAGTAAAAATAAATAAAATGATGTTTGTACAAACATAAAAACTGACTCAAATCAATTAATACTAAAATTGATCACAAAATGATAACACACAATAGTTAGATAATAAAAACATAATGACAAAATAATGAATACTAACAAGCTCAACTTTAAATTAGAATTCACTGTTTCATTTGTCCATGTTATTTATCCATGCTTCCCTATTTCTTAGGTCCAAACACAACCTAACTCAAGTACTTGTCCTTAAAGTTAATAAATAGACTATCAACATCTAGATATCTAAGTATAATAAATATAATAACAATATTGAAATAATGCATCCAACTAAATAATGAATCCGTATAGATTAAACAATAATATCAAATGCTATGGAAGGAGACTTGGTATGAAAATCCTCCAACCAAATCTCAGTTTTATTCACTGACATAACAAGTAAGGACAAATGGATCCTAACCAATATTTATGCTCCTAATGCCAAAACTACCAAGAATATTCTTTGGAAGGCACTAGTGGATTTTCCCAAAAATTGTTACTAATTAGAATTGGATTGTGGTAGGTGATTTAAATGCTCTTCTCACCTTGAATGACAAAAAGGGTGGTCTCATCAACCTTATGGATAACATGATGAATTTTAATGACTTCATTACAAGTATGGGCTTAGTTGATGTGGACCTTAATGGAATCCCATATACATGGACCAATAGAAGGCTAGGATAAAAATTGATTCAGGTCCACCTTGATAGATTCTTGATATCTTTAAATTGGGACATTCTTTTTTCTAGTAAACGTTCTTCTTTGCCCAAAATTGGGTCTGACCACAACCCCTTGGTCTTTGAATTGGAAAAGATCTCTAAGCCTAAATATTATCCTTTCAAATTTAAAATAATGTGGACCCATCACCACAATTTCACTAATTCCTTAAAAGAATGGTGGGAAGAACCCTTCTTAGGATCAGCCATGTTCGTTCTCATAAAAATTCTCAACTTACTCAAAATTAACCTAAAAATTTGGAACAAGGATATTTTTAGAGATATCCTTTTGTAAAAATAGGCCCTTGAAATAGAGATTTCAATTATTGAATAAGAATTATAATGAGCATGTGGCTTTCAAGGAAAAATACCTCAATTATCATTTTCATAATCTAGAATTAAAATAAGAGGCATACTATAAGGAAAAATATAGATGTCTATGGCTAAAGGTGGGAGACAAAAATACAAATTATTCCATCACTCAGCCTCTAGACATATGAATATCAAAAAAATCTCGTAGCTTCAAATGGAAGATGGAACCATCATCAAGGATGAGGAGGACACCTCCCAACATATTATAAACTATTTTAAGAACCTTATTTTAGAGGATGGTGAACCTGACAATATTTTGGTCTCTTATACTCTATCCAACTTCAACAAAGTCTTCTCAGCTATGGACAATGCCTCCCTCATCCAAACCCCTTCTGATGAGGAAATCAAAAGTGTTTCCTTCCTCATGGATGGCCTTAAGGAACCTAAACCAGATGGATTTTCCCTTTTCATTTTCAAAAAATATTAGGACATTATTCACCTAGAAGTTGAAGAAGAAACCAAAGAATTATTACACTCCAAATCCATTCTTAAATAAATCAATAATACCTTCCTCATCTTAATCTCAAAAAAACAAGGCACCACCAACATTCAATATTTTTGACCAATTAGCTTATGAAACACCACATACTAAATTTGTTCCTCCATCATAGTCAAATGCATGTAATATTTTCTTGACTTAGTTATTGGGGAGCAATAGGGGGCTTTTGTAGTTGGCAGGCACATCCCTGATGACATTGTCATAACTCATGAAATTATGCACTCCATAAACAAATCTTCAAGATATTGTATGATACTCAAATTGGACATGTCAAAGGTTTATGACTACATTTCATGGTGCTTTCTGATGCATATTCTGGAAAATCTTGGGCTTAATCATGATACCTAGACAATAATATGGAATCTTCAATATATTCTTTATTATTATAAATGGGGTTCCTAAAGTATTATTTCCTACCTCAAGAGGATTAAGATAGGGAGACCCCCTATATATATACCTCTTCATCATCTTAGCTAAAACCTTGGGGAGAAGTTTGAGAAGTGTCTACAACCAGGGTCTAATAAAGGGTATTTCACTGGCCCAAAATATTAATCATATCACCCACCATCAGTTTGCAAATGACACTATAATCCTAGGAGATGCTTCAGTTAAGGAAGCCAAGCACCTCAAATGTATCCTTAAAAACTATGAAAAAGTGTCCAACCAATGCATCAGCTTTCAAAATATTTTCCTCTTCTTTAGCAATATGCCTCCACCTCAACATAGAAGAATTGCCAAAATTCTTAACTACCAAGTGGGAAAATTGCCAACTAATCACCTAGGTATCCCTCTCTTTACTAGAAAAATGGAATCCAAACTTTAGAACCCATTTATTGATCACATTAAAATCAAATTGGTGTGCTAGAAAGGTCATTTTCTCACCTAGGTAGGGAAATACTAGCTTCTCAAGGATTCCATTAAGAGTATTCTTGTTTACCTAATGTTAGTCTTTAAAATGCTATCCAACATTACTTCTAAAATTCAATTAATCTAAAAAAAATTATTGTGGAGAGGCACTTAAGAAAGATTTATATTCAATCTAGTCACTTGGGGAAAAGCTTTTCTCCCTAAACAAAATAGAGGCCTCAGCTTGAGAAGCATAAATTCTATGAATAAAGAATTATTGGCAAAACTAGGTTGGCACCTGATGAAAGAGAATGGATAACGGATAATAATATTAAAGGAAAAATATTTGGAAGGAGTGGAGGAGGATGAATTCCTATGGGAAGAAGGACCTACTAATGGATCCACCTTCTGGAAAGCCATAACCAATTGTAAAGATATCTTGAAGAAGGACATTCTTTGGAAAATTGGTAATGGAGAGAAAATAAATTTTTGAGAAGACACCTGGTTATCCCCCACCCCCTTCTCAACCCAGGAGACATAGGCTAGGTGGTATAGAAAACTCAAAAAAATGGGGCTCAATGTTAAAGGATTACTAAGAAATTAAGGAAGGAACAAAGTGTTGGAAGGTCCTTCCTAGTGAAGATCTTACCTTAGAAAAATCCCAAGCCATTCAAAACCTCAATCAAGACTTAAACTAGACACACATTCCCTCCATATAGAAGTAAAATCATTTTGTCTAGAGAGGTTAAGATAATGGCTCATACTCAGTGTCCTCAGGCCATGCCTTTGAACTCAAATTGGAAAGCAACTAAGACCATTGGAATACTTTTTAGGTTAAGCACCTAACCCTCAAGGTCAATTTCATATTTTGTCTTATGATAAAAAATAGAATATTAACTATGGAAAACTTACCCAAAAGAAGACTGATTGTACTTAATAGATGTATGATCTATCATAGTGTGGAAGATTCTTCTCAACACCTTTTTCTAGAATGTCCCTTAAATCTAACTTTGTTCAATTGGCTTCTTAATCACCTCAACATGTCATGGGTCAAACCTAATAGCATCATGGATCTCATTCTATAATGGAACCCCCCCATGGACCATTCCATCCTTGACCTTCCTCTGGCATCTTGCCTTCCCTCAATGGTTTTGGTACACATGGAAAATTCATAATGATAGCCTATTCCTCAATAAAAGGCACCAACTAAAGAATGTCTTCCCCCATCTCTACCATTCCATTTCTAAAAATTAGTAAGGCCTTTAATCCTAAATATAAATACCCTACTCCCCCCTCAGCCTTGCACATTCTCAAAAAGTGGGATCTTCAATAGGTTCTTTTTCCTTCCACTAAAGACTTAACCTATAAGCAAACTAAATGGAAGACTCCTTTAGAGGGGTGGGTGAAATTGAACTTTGATGGGGCTTCAAAGGGAAAATTGGGTCTTTTTAGGGGAGGATGCATCATAATAAACTCTAAAGGGGAGATGGTGGCTAATTATGTAGGTCCCATGGCTAATCAAACAAACCATCTTGACAAGGCCAAGGTGGCCCTTTGGATTATTCAGCTAACATAAAACATTAACCAAAATACGATCATTATAGAGGGTGATTTGTTGAACATCCTCAATTCCTTGGAAGGAAAAAATATACCATCACACACCATCAAGGTGCTTATTGATGATGTAAATCACATTTAAAAAACATACCTCACTTCCAACTCATTCATACTTACATAGAAGGAAAGACAACCTCTTTGCCAGCAATAGAGTTGATCTCCACCATTTAACCAACTATTATGATGTAATCAAAATCCCCCTAAATGTGTACAAAATCATCCATGTTTAAAGTACTATTGAAACTTAGCATAATCATCCCCTCTAACATGCATCCCTTTAACTTGATGGGGAAAATCTTGATTTAGTAGATCCACATTCATTTTGAAGAGAGGGGGATTAATTATTTGTATTTTACCTTGGTGGGAATTCTCTCCCATTTGAGACCTAACTATTTTGTTTGCATTAAAAACTTTCCACTCTCCCCTACATCTCTATGCTTCCATCAACCATGAGAGGTGACATAGACTTCATAGAAAACACATCATGTAAGAGGTTCATGAGCAAAAGAAGGTCTAGAAGAAGCTCAAGAAGGGAGGCCTTAAAATTTTTATGGAATTAATTATTGAACATAATGGCATAGTTTCCCAATATTTCATTATAGCATGTACTAAATGGAAGGTCACCATGTGAGGTATCACCATAAATGTCTCAGAGGAATTCATCAGTGACACCATGGGCATGTCTTACATAGGTGTAAAGGAATTTAATGACCAATCTAAGAAGTAAGAATCCATGTAGTGATTCTTAAAAATGAATGACTCCATGTAAACAAACAAGAAAGGGTTCCCTCAAGATGACCTCCTAAGATACTGGCCAGATATATGCCTTCAAATCATGAGGTACATGACTCTAGAAGGTAAGTACACTTTAGTTTTTTCACACCATTTCTTTCTCCTAAATAACTTCATCAAGTTTAAAATTATTCTTCCATTTTTCTTTCTCAATTCCCTAGAAAGTATTATTCTAATCCACCAAGTTAATGATATAAACCCCATCCTCTATCAAGGTCTAATCCTCCTTCTTGCTAAACATGGTTAGACCTTCTTAGGTCAAAAGGTCTCCCACAGGGGATCCTATTTTGAGGAGGACTCCCCAGTGGAGGATCCTATCAAGGGATCCCACCAACCCCCTCAATGCTCCCCCCAAAATATTTTATCCCAGTCCCCCCTCTAATGACCTACCTCTCAAACTATGATTTATTCCCAAGCCTAAACACATTGAAATTAGGACTCCTACAACCTCTACTTGGAAAGGTAAGTCCATAGTGATAGATGAATTAGAAAAGAATAAAAAATTTCTAGAAAATTTCAATTCAAGGGTTCAACAAGCATGGTTTAGCCTATGAAAGTTGATTTAGGACTGGAATGAACTTCACCAGGTGGTTGAGGCTATTGTCTAGACTTTTTTCAACTCTACTCAACCTGCCCCCCCAATCCTCTATTATTAAATCTCCCCAAGTCCTTAAATCCCCCCAAGGATCCCCTAGGTAGGTCCCCCCTACACAAACTCTTTTGCAAGTTAAAGGTAGGAAGTGGCCCAGGATGATCTTCCCCAAGGAGGTAGTTAGAGGCCTTGAGAACTATACCCATGCCAAGGTTTCAAAATACAAATCATTCATCCTAGTGAAGGACAACACTAATTTTAAAGATACTCAGGAGGGACCCTCCTCTTAGATCAGTTTTAGTTTTTTGTTTCCTATTTTCATTCTAAGTACTAGGTTTTTCTTTTTTGTTCTCTTAGACCCGGATGGCTTGTTAAAACTATTGTAATGCACTCTTATGGTTCCAGGTCCCTATAAAACTTGGTTTTATCTTATGAAATAAAAATAATATAAAATTCTAAAATAAAAATGTAATTCATAATCATATCAACAATTATAATATAAATGTATCAATATAGATCGCTAAACCATAACACCACAATAGAACAACAAAATATACCTCAAATAGTTCACAACTAGAGTATATCAACATAAATGAATTAAATTTAGGTCGATTAGGGTCATGACATAATGGAGTTATACATTATGGATTCTAAACACTGCATGATGTTTTCCACACATACTCATCATTTGTTGTGACAAAAACATCCATTTCATATAATAAAATAACACCTCTAAGTAATTAAATTTCAAAAATTATTAGCCCTTTATTGAGTTCAAGATGTTCCTCATCCAATTTAAAATTTAGATGACTATTTGATTCCCTATTTTTATAAATATTTCCTATAGTTGATGATAGCTTGTTCATTTTATTTGAGAATATTTCAAAATAATTCATGTCAAAAAGATTAGTTTGATTAATCTTTTGAAAAAAAGTTCATACTTAGATTTTTTGGGTTCTAATTGTTCCGTACAGTAAATAGTTACTCATGAAATTGAAAAAGTCTTAGTCCTAAAGTCTTAATAGGCACTCTCATAATATACTTTTAATTATAGGCAAGCATGCCTTTAAAAATGAGTCAATTTGAAATTGGTTCACCCTTTTATTATGTTACAGGTACCAAATGTGTCAAAACTATCAAGGTTTTAGGAAGCTTGATCTAATAGGAGAGTCCTATGTGTACCAAGTACACCCAAAGGTGTCAAATATATCAAATTCATAGGAGGATTGATTCAGTGAGAGAGCACCCTATGCACCAAATATACCCAGAGGTGTCAGAACTTTTAGACCCTTGGGAGGCCCAATCTAATGGGAAATCACCATGTTTAATAAGTACACTCATAGGTGTCAGAGTTTTTAAAGGCTTGAGATTCCCAATCCAATGGTAGAGTGACACATGTATGAAGAACACCAAGAGATGTAAGTGTTATTAGACCCCATGAGGCTTGATCTAATATGAGGGAAAATTTACACTAGGTATACCTAGAGGTGTCATAGATACCATAGTCTTGAGAATCTTGATCTAGTAGGAGAGTTCCATATATAATAGGTATACCAGAAGGTCTCAGAGATATCAAATACTTGCATGGTCTAATCTAATGGGAGACAACCATAATTGAATTATTAATAAATTTCCATGTTTACTTCCATACACCTAATTTATAAATAGGTATTAAACCATCTTGATGAGTCAAAAAATAATATGGATTAAGAGTGTCCCCATTCAATGACATAACATCAGATGTAATATTAGTATGTTCAAGTAACCAATTCATTTAGGTAGAGTTGTTAAGTTATAGAATTCCATGTTGTGCCTCATCATCATATTACCCATTAATCCCTCTAATATAAAAGTAACACATGACTAATGCATACACCTTTAAGATTCCATGATGTCCAAAGATGAGTGTGTGGCCATCAGACTCTTAGACCTTATTATCTCACTAGATCAGTTCATGATTTGACACTTAGGCAAGTCCCATCACTAGAAGCCATTCTAATTAAGGAATATTCATAGAGATCATATCTAAGCTATAAATGGATAGATTCATATTGATCCCATTAACTATCAGAGTTTAATTCACATGTTATGAGCCTCCAAGACCATTATTGTAAAAAATATCATATATCCTTATAAGGTCCATTATAAATTGATCTCATTATTATCTATATTCTATGTATTTAAGTCATTAAGATCAATCTACCTTGAATTCCCTCTAGAGCCCAAAGTAAATCCATACTAAATAACTACACACATAAGATAATGTAATTATAACATGGACACCTCAAATTCAATTCCCAAATAATATTGAAAATTCATGGATACTACCTTCGTACATGGCATTACAAAATTTAAGCATTTCAACATAATATTAAATACTTTTGGATATATACAAAAACCCACCAATAATGATGTACTAGAAGATAATGATGTGGAGTCTGATTATCATATCATATCCATTAGAGTCTTTATATTTCACAAGGATACTGCCAAGCTATAATTATTCCAATGTAGTGACCTCTTCAACAACTTATGCACCTTCATGTGCATTAAGGACATTGTGTGCTCCAAACCATGGATTTAAATATTAAATACATTTATGGGATCTACTTAAAATATTACTATAATTTCTCAAAGTTTGATATCCTTAATGATAAACAGGTCTCTAAAAACTAGATAAAGACTTATGATATATATGAGGTATTTAATAATTGGGCTATAGAATTTGACCACTAAGTGAATGAGGAGGACCTTGAATTATACACCCTGAAAACATTCTAAGATGAAGTACAGAATGACATCCATCTACTTATCCACCTATACAAGGTGAGAAAAATCATGGATGCCAATAATATTTGGGTCCCTCTATTGAATGTCATCCTCAAAATGGAAGAGACCCTTTCACTTTGGTACATCATCACTTTTCACATCTTGTAGTAGGTCAATAAAGTGCGAGTTGGAGGAAACTTATATAGGATGTCTTAATTCATCAATAATGCCTATGCCACCCTAGATTTATTAATCACAACATTCCATCTATGTCTTCTAATAGGGTCTATAGTACATTTAGTATTTTATAAGCTCTACATCTACCATTATAGGCTCCATAACTAGGATATTTATTACCATTTCTACCCCTCAATTTATTTTTATAGTAACAAAATATAATATCCATACTTTCTAAAGATATGTGGGCCTCAATTCTTCCCATTGGTTACTATTTATATCATAGCTACCATACTATGATCAGGGTGTAAATTATGTAGGGGACCCTCTTAATCTACCCTACATTTTCCTCAACTACCTTACTCAATAAATAATAACCTGATAGATAGCCAATGACATAGTCTATCTCTACCTTACCATAAAGAATAAGTATTAATGATTGTTTACCATGATTATAAAATTGTAATAATAAAATGAATTAGATGTAATTCAAGTTGTGTCCCTCCAAAAGGAGATGCTCAACCTCCTAAATTTTCAAAACTAACAATATGATCCTCAAGGGATGGGGCATGTCCATGTGGATAGGTATCAATGTAGATCAATACTAACTACCACCTTGAGATCCATAGAGATCAACTCAAACCTAAAAATGATGTATAGGTGATTTAAAATATTGAAGAAACACCTCAAAAATGAGATCAAGTTAAGCATCAGCTCACGGTATAAGAAAGGTTCGTTATCTAACAACATGTTGTCAAAGTCCCATAAATAGTGAGTAAAATCTCCCAATTAATATTATAATGGGTACCTACATATCCTACTCCATAATCCTCATTATATAATTCACCTATGGTAAAATCTAAGGTAAACCAACTCTAGGTTTCTTGTATGCTTCATTTTTTAAGTAGATTAAATTCAAAAGAGATCCCACCTCATGACAACTCTCTAACATAGCTAAAATTTTCAAACCCTACTTTTGGTATGTATAAACATATACTTGAATATTTTCATATATTACCAAACAAAGTGTGGATTCCCCCATTAAATCTCCTTCTAAAATGTCCCTTATAAGTACTTGGGATCCCCTTGATCTATTAGATTCAACCACATTTTGTATTCCTAGTTTTCTAACATGTCAAATTTACCCTATGATCTTTTATTGGACCACTTTAACTACTTAAACTTACCCAACTCCATTTTTTTTGAAACATAACTTTTAGGATTTTAAAATCCTTAGAAGTTCCTTATTTCATGTTTCCCATGTAGTCATAGCATCCCTAGTGAACTTGGTCCCTCTGAGCACCACAATTACCTCAAATGTGTCTATGATTGTGAGTGATCTAGGCTTGTCTACACATGTATAACCCTACATCTCAGCTAGTATAACAATGACCACATGGCCTCCACAAAATACACCTAGGATGACCCCTTATACTTTATAAATACCTTAGGTGAGTGAAAAATTAAAGCTTACCATGTGGCCATGGTTAATTTAAACTCATCCACTAATATAACCTTTAGTTACACTTATAATGTCATCATAGGCCTCTCTCTATTACACTAGGATCCTCATGACTTGGGTTTAATCAACTAATTTTCTATTTTATATTTAATACATAGTTGTTAGGTGTAATTATCCCCTAGGTCTTCATGATCTAGGACCAATTAATTTCTTAATTATTTCCTTGGGATTCCAATTTGGTAAATTGATACATTTGCACCCATGACATCCCCTCCATCATCCATTCTATTCTATACCTCATTTTCATTATTTCCTCCTCCACGCATTCCTCCAACTTCCACTTCAACTAACACCATCCCTATTGCCTCATATTTCACTACCTTAAGAATAATGTTAGGACAAAGATGTATGGTCCTCATTGAATATTTAGGTACATAAAAGATATAAATAGTCTACCATGGGGACCCTAGTATTTATCTACAATTCGATTGGATCTCAGTCAGGTTGACGAGGGTGCTCATTTAAATCTTCACACAAGATGGTGACCTTTTACTATAGAGGATGGAACAAGACATCCTCTCTCTTACAAATATTAAAACTTCCACAGTAGGGTTAAGATCATAGAGGACCTATTATCAATAATGAAGGCCACCAATGAAATCATTGATAAGTAAATGGAGGAATTCAAAGATAAAGTCAAGATGTTAGAATCACAATGATGAGTTATTTCCTTTTTAGTTAATTATTAATTTTGAAACTTCCCTTGCCCGGTTGTTTAAATTATTTAGAGACATGATTATAGATATTTCTAATATAAATTTGCTCTACAAAAGACAAAAAAAATATTTATATGGAATTATCAAGAGTGGGAAACAATTTCAAGAATATGGTGGTGATTTATTCTAGAGCTCAATTTCATGCCTCTCATAGACCTAATAATATATCAAACATTCATATGGAGCATGAAGAATTAACTAGAATATTGGTTAAGGGATATACATGCCACAATCATGACTTTTGATAAAATCAAGGATAATATACTTTCTTACTTAAATGAAGGTAGCAGCATAGTGATATTTCACTTGGATGGCACCCTACTTAGCCTTGAAAAATTATAGTTTCAAATGAGTCAATTTAAGGTTAAAATTAAAAGGGAGGTTTATAAATATAATAAATATGAATCTTAGGCCATCCTAGAGATTGTCACGTAGTCAGCCACAAGGATCATCCAAGACAATGAGCTAAATATATCCCTAAAATCCCCTCTCAAGGCACATGATAGATTGCTAACTAAGGTAGAGGTGAAATGTTAATTGAGTCATTTAGGAAGTGGTCCCCCACCATGTTCAATCTAATTTTCCGTATGGTTTAGATAGGGGATGTGCTGTCAAAACTATGGGTCCCCTTTTTCTATCTCTTTTTCTTTTTCTGAGAGCATCATTTTTATGATTGGGTTTGTAAATGTTCTAAACCATTATGGATAATAACATGATTTATTTATATTTTGAGGTATACCCCATATCATCTCTACATATGTTGTTTTATATATAATTGTTAAGGTTGACATTTTTGTAACAAAACATAAGAAGAGTATGTTCAATTTTTATCATTATGCTCTATATTAGCAATGTTTTAAAAAATTATATGATAAAATAAATAATTTTGATTTTAAAATATTTAATATGTGTATTTATATAATATATGAATTAATTAGGGTGGGATACATGATATTATAGTTAGTTTCTTGATACTTTTTATTTAACTAAAACAAATGTGAACCTATGTGTCAACAACATCAGCCTTATATGTGTTTATTTGTATAAATAACTATTAGAATTAATCAAATTTTATTTCCCTTTGAATTTATTCCTTGTGTGGTTGAAGTCTAACCTCATGTGAAAGTCAACATATAGTGGTAAAATTATATATAGGCATATATTTGGTATTAAACATCAGTGTACTCTTATTTACCTAGAATCCTTTCTATTTTTCCTTACACTTTCCCTCCTTTTAATGTTTATTTGTATATTTGTCATGTACCCCATACTTATAAGTTGTGAATAAAGTTGTTGGAGTAACAAAACCATTGGATTATATCACATGGTGTAAAGAGTTGTGTGCGTGTTTTTAAATAAGGATTGAGCCTTCAGTGATAATAGTGAATCTCTTAGATATCTATTGCAACTAGGCTATTTCATGGAGTTCAATACCTAAACCTCATGTCATATTTTATCTTAATAATCATCCTAAAATGAGAATATGAAATCCCCTTAAGTTTGATTAGAAGTCACATAGTGCACATAATTTAATAGGTACATTTTATGGTACCAACTAGAAGGAAAATAGTAATATATTTTCAAATTATAATAATTTATAGCATTGTTAATGTAATTATTATTGACCAAATTTTAAATTTAGGTCAAATTGGGACCCATATAGGTAAAAATGAGTTTTATATGTTTTATGTGGTATAATTTATTGTCGTGGGGTGTATTATATGTTATTTTATGTCATTTTAAGTCATCCTAGCCTTGGTCTTAGTCATATTAGGTTTATTTATCATTTTGAGTCTTTTAGTGGGATTTGAAGGGTCATAAATGCAAGTGGAATGGTTCCAAAGGTTCCCAAGTGTCCTAATTTCATTTCAATTATCGAATATGTTAGTTTACCTATCAAATATGTTAATTACATCAGAATCTTATAGGTTATCTAACTAAAATTCAAGAAATTAACTAAATAGGGAGCATTTAGCACTTGTATGGCTCATGGGGAAGTGTGTCAGGTGGGATAATATCATGTAGGGCCTATTAATTTTCCTCAAACTCATATAAATTATTTATATTCTTTGGAAGTTCTCTTTTTAATCCAAAACCATTATGTTCCTTCTTTGCTTTATTAGACATATAGAAGTGACCACCAGGGTTGTGCTTAGTATGAAAAACTCAAGAGGTTTTAAAAAAAGTGATTTTGGGAGATGATATTAAAGTAATATACCTTAATTTAAATATTAATAGTGAAAGGATTTATAAATTTTGCTTCATGAACCATCTTCATGAAATTGATTGTACTTTTCTGCTAGCCGTTTCATCCACCCTATAGGTTTTTCTCCATTTTGGTCAAATTCATATGAAATGGTTGGTGATGTTGACTATAGAGGGTGTTTTATACCTTATTAAATTATATAAATACTTATTTTCATGTTTCATGGTGTATTTGATGGGCAATTTGTCTCATGTTGCAAGAAGATACCACCGTGTGCAGTCTTAGTCAAAGTTCATGTTTGCAAAATGTTGGTCTAGTATAGAGGCCTCATGTATTTGTAATACAGTGTTACATAGGTATAAAATCCATATATTCACCACCTTCCATTTTTTGGTTTCACTATATCAAGCTTTGGGTATTTTATAGCCTTACCTTTCCTCATATTCAACTCTTTACCCAATTTCACTGACAGTCACTTGTATAAGCTATTTTATCTTGTCCATGGAGTTGTAATCAATTTTTTTTAGTTATGAAATTAATAATTTAGATTAGGAGAGTCCATTTTTAATCTTGATAAAAGTACAAGTTTGGTGATAAGCTCATTCATCATGCTAAACTAGTCATTAGACACCCTGCCTTCTCTCTTACAACATGTTCTCAAGAGGTTTCAAGTTGAAAAACGTGTTTTGGAATTGGTTTCAAGATTAAATTGGTGTAAAAATGTATTTTATATGTTTATAATGAGTTTTATCTACCCATAAGGCCTTTTATCCACCTTTTTTCTCTATTCCACACTCATTGTATACATACAACCTATAATCACCTACATGACCCTTTATTGATGTCATATTGGGTTGAATATCTTAGTGAAGAGGTTTCAATCCTTTTAAAGCATGAAAACTACATTTGGAGTGTTTATAATGGCTCATAATTCATGAAATGTTAAAATCATGTGCATTGTTCACATTCTCCCTTACTACCTATATACAACCAATAATCACCTATAGGTAACCCTAACATAGATGTATGAGTCTTTATTTGAGAGGTTAAAACATGACAAAGCCATTCCTTGGGATATTGGTAGGTAAAATTCATCATGGTAGGCCTTATTTAAAATTCTATTATGAAAAACTGAGGGTGAAACCTTGATCAAAGACAATGAATGCAAATACAAGAACCTAGTCCCTAAAGAGTGAAAATAAAGCACCTAATCCTATTTACCAAGGTCATATGATAAGGTTAAAATAATTTTTAAAGATTATAAATTGTAATTTTTTGTATTATCAAAAAATTACAAGATCAATGGAAAATATGGAAGGTAGGAAGTTAATGTAGGGTAGAAGTTTGAGAGCCTAAAGTTACCAACTTATGCACTAAACTCAGTTAGAGTCATCTGCAAGATTTTGATCCAAAAGAGCACTCACACCTATTTTTGCAAAGATATAACATGATAACATATGAAAGTGGTTAAAAATGGTTTCAAGTAACACCTATTATCTAAAATATCATTATAAGGTGATGATTTAGGGTGTTTTACCTTCTGTACACACCTACAAGGGTGTATAATCATAAAATGTGTATCTACAACAGACTATGATCTCTACATCATCTATGGCAATGTTTGAAGTATGAAATAGACATAAATTTTTGGTTAGTAGGATATTATTTAAAATCCCTTATATTACCTTAAAGTTATATGAGTACTTTTTAAAGTGAAATTTATACCTACATCCCCTCACACAGTCAACTTTAGTTGATTATGAGGGGTAGAAAGCAAGAAAGCTAAGATTTTTGATGTGAGTTGGTTCAAACATGAATGAAAAAGTATAAAAACATTGATAAATGAATTTATATATTCAAGGAGGGTATTTTTACATTGTCACCAAATTCCAATTAGACAAATAAGCATCTACATGGGTTACTTTTGAGGAAATAACACTTAAAATACAGTCAGTTACCATGACTAGCTTTAGAAACATCCAATTGCAAGATGTGAAATGGGATAGAGCATGGATTAAAATAGTTTGGAAATATAAAAGGAGTGATAAAAAAATTAATACCAGGGTCTTAAGTGCACAAGCATACCTAAAGGTACCTTTTAAAATAGGAAACATATGTAGAACACATTCAAGAGATCAAACTCAGTCTTGACTACTCAAGGTCTTGGAAAAGGATATGTGGAAGTTATAATTGATGTTCAAACCTGAATCACATTAATTATGGTCATAATAATATCAATAAACTCTCATAAATTCATATTGAATAAAAAATGGCTTTAAACAAACATTGTATAATACACACCTTGAAATCCTATGCAGTCTAACTTCCATACAGTCTATTTTAAAATTTGAAGAAATTAAGGGTCATATGAATTAACTAAGAGATAAATTTTTGTATAAATAATGTACATGACTTGGAAAATACCTTAAACTAACAAGTTTTCCTAGACAAATAGGGTAATTACCCTCTATTTTGTCTCTGATAGAAGGTACTTCCCCTTATATAAAATTGGAAGGTTTAGATGAAAGTGTATGAATGGATGAAACAAGGGTTGTTTTGACATTGTTAGGAGTTTCATGAATTTTGAATAAATATAGTACATCATGATAGACCAATAATAGAAGAAGGAATCCTAGTAGGGTGCTAAAAAACTCCAAGGTTTTAGTCAAGCCTAAAAGGCAAGGTTTACACCTAGTTCAAATGATGAGGTCATTTTCACTTCTAGTCCTATATATGATTTATAGTATATTGGACAATGATTATGGGATCATGATAGAAATTTATAAACCATTTTTATGTAGAGGAACCATAAAAAAATTGATGTTGGGATTTAAGGTGTAAACAAGCCCACTAAGCATGACTAGGCGTAACATCTGAAAGGGGGTCAACTTCATATTTGGAATTAGATGATCACTCAAACATATTTTTTCATGAATATTGGTTAAATAAGATGTGTTAAATATTTTTGAAGGCAAAGAAACCCCTTAATTTGGCTTAGAGACAACACTAGACCTACAAGAAATGGAAAGAAGAGCTTGATAGAAGTTTGTTTGTTCACATTTTTCATGAGACTATGTATGTATGTCAAAGGAGTTTATAGGAGTTATAATAGGTATTAAAATTTTATTTTTTTGTAATTAATTTTAGTTTCCAATATTATATTTTTTTAACAATGTTTAAGAGTGAAAACATGCATAAAACCCTTGTAAACCCTCAATCAAGACAAATTTGGAGAAATGGAGTTGGAAAGTTAATATAATTGCATAGTTTGATCATGAAAGTTATTTTAAATTTTAGGGGTCTCATTCAAGCTCCTCCTCACCCTCTTTAGTTGTACATAACTCTATGAACAAGGAGTAAAATAGGGTTTTCTTGATTATTTTATGTGTTTTATAGGCTATAGGAAGTTTCAAGATATACAATAAAGTTTGGGGGAAATATTAGGAATTTTAATAACTCCCTATGGTCATATTATTATTTTAAAAAATTCTTAAGTTCCTCAATAAAAGCTCTCATCTTAGCTAGTCAAAACTTGCATAGTGGACAAGCTAGCGAGAAGGGTGGAAAAATTCAAGTGGGGTGATTTTAAGTTGTTCCTAATGCTTATAAGGCCATGGATATTATTTAAAATTTTCATACACTCCCTACCATATATTTTCATATAAAATTGAAGCCAAATTTGAGGCCAAGTGTGCAAGGTTCATGAAAGAAGAGTTTATTGGCTTATACATGATGATGGTTCATTCCTAGATGATTCTAGATGACTAGGACTACAACCAATGCATGGAGAGGAATTTATTCAACCCTTATCTCTCATTACAATCATTATACCTATCCCTAATCAGTTTTGGTACGTTCAAACATGTCCAAATCATGAAGGCAATTTTTGAGCCAAAATGAGGAGTTTCATGCCATTCTTCACGAGTTTTATGACTTGGATGGACACGTGTGCTTCTTGACCTTTCATGGTTCATCCCAAATATTCTTATCACTCATAATTAAATCATTTTATCAGTTTTAAAATTGTCTTTGTGACCTTTGCACTTCTCTCTTCTTCTCTCTCTCTCTCTCTCTTAAGTTCTATAAGAACTAGCCATTTGGCCATTGTAACTTATGATCCACCCAAGTATGGTGAAATCCTACTCATTTACATACCATTTGATCAATAAGGATACTATTTTTTACCTCTTCATGACATTTAATAGTGTTTTATACTTTAATTTTGGATCTTTCTTAGTGAATACTATGGATTCCTAAGTATGTTGTCTCATTCTTTCATCCTATTTGTAATTGGAAAGATTCTTATTATAGGGCATGTGAAGTGTTCTAAGAAATATCAAGGATTGATTGAGTTAGTATTTTTCACTAGTTCCATTAAAGTCCTCTTTTATATTCCTTATATTTTTGTGATTCATCCAAAACCTCATAATGTAACATTGAAGGAGTGTGTTTGGTTAGTCCTTTGTTCTCATGTGTAACATGTTGTTGGTTGGAATTCATCACCTTATTTAGTGTATCACCTCCATTAGAATAGTTTTATTTTATTTATATCTCTCCCTCCCCCCCTAAAATTTAGGTGTAGTTACAATCCAAAGTGGTACATCAAGGGAGCTAGCCCTGTTCAGAGATCCACCTCATCCTTAGGCTACCAACAAGCCTAGAGGTGTTTCCATTATGCCACTTGGATGATGAGAGCTTAGGAATCTCCTCAAAGGGTGTAAATCCAAGTGACAATAGTTTTTGGTCCAAGATATTGAAATATTTTTGGTGTTGCCTTTCAACAATCAACCTTTAGTGGCATCTATTCAATCATCAATGGTTACTCTAAAGTTATATAAGGTAGTCAAACAACCTAGGTTATCCTTTGAAGATTATTGGTAACATTTTCCTTTATGTTATTGATTTAAATGAGGTTTCATGGCTAATTTATGTGTTTATTTTTGTTTTACACAAGGTTTTGAGACATATCAAGCTTATGGCATTACCTATCAGCCTTGGTGTGATTCTTACCAATATTTATATAACCATGGTCAACCTTATCATGATCTTTATTAGAACTATAACCAGCCTTGTCATGAGTTGTATCAGTCCTATATAGAACATATTCAATATCTTGCTTCTCCTAGTCAACCTAAACTATAGCCAACCTTGTCATGAGTTGTTTTAGTCCTATATAGAACCTCTTCAATATCTTGCTTCTCCTAGTCAACCTAGCCACTTCTCAACTCAATCCATTTATACCTTCAAGAAAACTCTTTTGGGGTATGAGAAGTATATGTTAGAGTTTGATACACTAAGGGGAAATGGTCAAGATTTTTAATTGATCAGTTAAGAGATGCATTATATCTGGTTAAAATAGAGTGGACACCTATTGAGAGAGCCAATTGGCAAAGGCTCACAAGTGAGATGCTAGATGTGAGTGGCTTGATTTCATCCTTGGAAGATAAGCTAAGAGTCCATGAGGAGAAGCCTCACCAAGTATATCAACCTTCATATTCACTCCCCCAATTTTGTTATCAAACATATTATATCCCTATTCACGAGTCCAATCAAACTTTCTAAAGTCATCATTTTCCAAATCAATTGGAAGGGAGAGTTGAAAGGACTAGCCTTGTGTTTGAACCAAACCTTGATAGGAAAATTGAGTTGGCTAATAAGAAAATGAATTAGTCCATGTCAAGTGAAATTTAAGTGGAATTAAATCCCTCATTTCCCTCTCCCATTATATCTCCACCTCATGATAAGACTTCTATATATGAGATTCCAAGTTGGAGACAAGGTGGAGATTCCAAGCCTAAGGAGATCCCAAGCTTTTTAAACACTTCAAGTTGAATCACCACCTAAAAAGGAGACTCCTAACTAAGATCTATGATTGAATAAGATAGTAGAGTTATGGGGAAATAAAGAGGATAAAGACCTTGATAAAGAGTGTGAAATTATAGAATAACTTGATCCTATGAAAGTCCCTCCCACCCTTCCTAAAGAAACCTCTTATCCTCCATATGAATCCCCTTTTACTCCTCATCCTCATGATTATGAATATTATCTTCAAGAGAGATTAATAAAAGAGAACCTAGATAAGAAAATTGAAGAATTAGAGTCAAGGATTAAGCTATTATGTCAAGGTAGGATGGAAGGTTTAGACCTAAAAGAAGAACCTATGCCTAACTAAACACACCCTGTCCACCCTTACTCAAGAGAGTCCTCAATCTAAATCAGATGTGAATTTAGTGATTATAAAGTGGTAAGAATAAAATCAAGTTGTTTTATCCCAATTTCTACCTCCCCTTCCTCAAGATCTTCCAAAACAGCCCCCTACATTTCACTCTCAATCTAATATTGAGTTCTATGTGCCACCTCTACCAACTAGTTCATCTTGTCCTCACCCCATCACCCTTTACCCTAATGGACCTATGGTATGGGAAACTAAATAGAATTAGTTGGTTTATAAAATATCATAACTCCTACTTGAATAATACATACCTCCTTGGTAGCCTCATTGGGCTAGGTCACATGATTTTAAGATGCCTAGTCTTGGCATCACCATGAAGGAGAAAGAGATGGAAGATCTTGTATCCCTTGAAGAAGACTCTACATTTGATTAAAAAATTATGGATAATCATCTCAAGTATGAATATGAATCTGCTATTATGGATGGATAATAATTCCAAGTCTTTCCTAAAGAGGTTGTAGCCCTAGAAAACTCTCTTGAGAGCAATGTGCAAGATGTTGTTCTTGAAGACGAACCAATACCATAGCTTGAGATTGAATCACCATCAGATGAATTTGAACTTGAAGAAAACTAGCTTGATGATATCATACACCAAGAAGATAAGATTGAAAAGGTAGTGGTTCTAGATAACGAAGTGGAAAAAGATGATTAAGAGCTATAAATGAAGTTCTTTCAAGGGCTTGAAGAGTTTTTCCAAGCTAAGGGCTAAGTACATGACAAGGTGAATAAATAATATTCCATGGAGGATAATGATCAAGATTGGATATAGTATGCAAATCTTGTTGATGAGCTAGAAGAACTTGTAGCTGAGAATAAACCCAAAGTTATTAAAAGCTCTATGGAACTCAAGAATGAGTTTATAATTGAAGATACACATAAGAAGTTTGAGGTTGTTTGGATGCAAGAATATTTAATTTCTATAGTCAACCTATTTTAAATTCCCTATTTTTCAATGAACATTATACCAATGAATTTGGAAAACTTCATGAAAAATTTGGACACATCAATACTAAAGGACAAAAGGCTATATATCTCACTAAATCCTTTATGTCATGAATAAAGAAGAGTTTCAAACTTACCCTTTGATCTAGGAGGTAGTTTTCATCTCAAGTTAGTTAGTGTTTGAGTTAGTTTTTTTAGTTTGGTGTGTGTTCTCATGAAGCACATGTGTGTTTACTTTTACTTTGTGTGTGGCTTTTGTTTTGTGTGGTTGAGGTAGTCATTGGCATTCTTTTAATCAAATCTTGTGGTCAATTATCAAAGACCTATTATTTGTCTCGGGCTTTAGTTGAATCCCTAAACCCAATGGATTGATAAGGCTACTAGTCTAGCTAGTATACCAAGCATACTACCCCTATGAGTCACTAATTGGTTGACCAAATTTGACTTTCAGGTCAAACTAGGACCCCTATAGGTAAACAAATGAGTTTTATATGTTTTATTGGGTCTAATTTATTCCAATGGGGTGTATATATTATTTGATGTCATTTAATGTCACCCTAGCCTTGGTCTTAGTCATATTAGGTTTATTTATCATTTAGAGTCTTTTAGTGGGCTTTTAAGGGTCATAAATGCAAGTGGCATGGTTATCAAGGTTCTTAAGTGTCTTATTTTCATTTAAATCATCCAAGAGGTATGTTAAAATATCAATTATGTCAGTTACATCATAATCTTAGGTTGTCTAACTAAAATTCAAGAAACTAACTGAAAAAGGGAACATTTGGCACTTGTATGGATCATAGGGAAGTGTACCACATGGGGGAATATCATAGAGGGCCTGTTAATCTTCTTAAGACTCATATAAATTATTTAAATTCTTTGGAAGTGACATTTTTAATCCAAAACCATTATACTCCTTTACTTTCTTGGACATACAAAAGTGACCATTGGGTTTATGCTTGGTATGGATAGCTCAAGAGGTTTCAAATAAAATGATTTTGGGAGGTGATATTAAACTTATAAGCCTTAATTTACATAATAATAGTGAGAATATTGATCAAATATGCTTCATGAACTATCTTCACGAATTTGACTATATGTTTTGCTCCATTTTGGTCAAATCCATATGAAAAATTTGGTTATGTTGACTCTATATATTTTTTATACCTTATTAGATTATATACATACTTATTTTCATGTTCCATGGTGTATTTGATGGGCAACTTGTCTCATGTTGTATGAAGATACCACCATGTGTAGTTTCAATCAAAGTTCTTATCATTTATAGAATGATGGTCTCCTATAAAGGCCTAATGTAGATATAATATGGTGTTACATAGGTCTAAAATTCATATATTCACCTAATTTCATGTTTTTTTTTTCACTATATCATGTTTTGGGTATCTTACTAAAACTTTATCTTTCCTCACAGTCAACTTTTTATCCAATTTCAGTTAAAATCACCTATATAAGATATTTTATCTTGTCGATGGATTTATAATTAGGGTGTGTTAGTTATCCAATTCATAAATATATGAGGATATTCCATTTGTATTCTTTGGAAAATTGCAAGTTTGGTGACAAGCTCATTCATCACGCTAAACTAGTCATTAGACACCATGCCTGCTCTCTTACAACATGATCTCAAGAGGTTTCAAGATACCCTTAATTTAAATAATGTATTTTATAGGTTTATAATTAGTTTTATATGCCCATGAGGACTTTTATCAACCTTATTAATCTATTCCACACTCAATGTCTACATATAACCAATAAACACTTACAAGAGCCTTTGTTAATATTATACTGGGTTAAAATATTATTCAAGAGGTTTTAATCCTTTTGAATCATTAAAAATAAATTTTTAATGTTGATAATGGCTCAAAATTCATGGAAGGTTAAAATGTACCTTATTCACATTCTCCCTTACTACATGTATACAACCAATAATCACCTACAGGTGACCCTGGCAGAGAGTATGAGTCCTTATTTGGGAGATTAAAACATGAAAAATCCTTTAATTTAGATATTTATAGGTAAAATTATCATGGTATACCTTCTTTAAAATTTTAGGTTGAATAAATGAGGGTGAAACCTTGATCAAAGACAATTACTACAAATACAGGAACCTAGTCCCTAAAGAGTGAAAATAGAACACATGAGCCTTCTTACCGAGGTCATATGATAGGGTTGCAAAAAAATTTGAATATTATAAATGGTTATTTTATTTATTCTCTAAAAAACATAAGATCCATGAAAAATATGTAAAGAAAGAAGTTAATGGAGGGTATAAATTTGAGTGCCAAAAGTTGCCAACTTATGCACTAAACTAAGTTAGAGTCATCTATAGGATTTAGATCCAAAAGATCCCTCACACCTAATGTTGAAAATAAATACCATGATAACATATTATATTGGTTAAAAATGGTTAAATTTATACCTATAATCTAAAATATCATTAGAAGGAGATGATATAGGGTGTTTTACCTTCTGTACACACCTACAGGGGTGTCTAATCACAAAATGTGTATCTATAGCAGACTGTGATCTCTACATCATCCATGGAAAGGTTTGAAGTATGAAATTTACATAAATTTTTGGTTAGTATGATATGATTTAAAATCCCTTAAATTACCATAAAGTGATATGAATACGTTTCTAAGTGTAATTTATACCTACAAGCTCTCACATAGTCAACTTTAGTTGACTGTGAGGGGCAAGAAACAAGAAATCTAAGATTCTTTATGTGAGTTGGTTAAAACATAAATGCATAAGTATAAAAAAAATTACAAATGAACCAAGATCTTAAAGGAGGGTATTTTCACATTTTCACCAAAGTCCAATCAGACAAATAAGCATTTAATATAAGGGTTACTTTTGAGGAAAGAACACTTAAAATACAGTCAGTTACCTTGATTAGATTTAGAAACATCCTATTAAAATATGTGAGATGGGATATAACATGGATGAAAAGAGTTTTTAAACCTTAAATGAGTGATAAAACAATTAATACCAGGGTCTTAAGTGCACAAGCATACCTATAGGTACCTTCTAAAATAGGAAACATAAGTATAACATAGTTAACAGATCATACACAGTCTTGACTGGTCAAGGTCTTAGAAAGGGATATGTGGAAGTTATAAGTGATTTTTAGACCTTAATAACACGATTTATGGTCATAATAATATCATGACACTCTCACAAATGGATATTGAATAAAAAGGGATTTAAACAAACATTGCATAATACACACCTAGAAACCCTATGTAGTCCAACTTCCATACAGTCTACATTGAAATTTGAAGAAGTTAAGGGGTTATATGACCTAACCAAGAGATAATTTTTTTTATAAATAATATACATTACTTTTATAATCCCTTACAATAACCATTTTTCCTAGACAAATTAGGGAGGTACACTCTATTTTATCTTAGATAAAGGCTACTTCTCCTTATGTAAAACTGGCATGTTTAGATGAAAGTGTATAAAAGGATGAACTATGGGTTGTTTTGAACATGAAAAGAGTTTTGTGAAGATTTAATACATCTAAGGTATAATTCCAAGGTTGATAATGGCTCAAAAAATTCCAAGGTTAATTAAAGTCAAGCCTAAAAGGCAAGGTTTAGGCCTCGTCCAAATGAGGAGGTCATTTTCACTTCTAGTCCTATATATATATCTATATATATATATATATATATATATATATATATATATATTTGATAATTATTATGGGATAAATATATAATTTTATAAGACATTTTTGTGTAGAGAAACCATAAAAAACTCATGTTGGGATTTATGGTGTAAACAAGCCTACTAAACATGACTAAGCTTATATGATCACTTCATATTTGGATTTATATGATCACTAAAACCTATTTTATCATTAATATTTTGGTAAATAGGATGTGTTAAATATTTTATAATTAAAATAAACCTCGAAGGAAGCCCTTTTTGGCTCAGAGACAACACTAGACCTAAAAGAAATGGAAAGAAGAGCTCGATAGGACTAGTTGGATTGTTCGCATATTTCATGAGACTATGCATGGATGACAAAGGAGTTTTTAGGAGTTATAAAATATCTTAAAATTTTATTTCTTTTAATTATTTTTAGTTTCTAATGTTAGGTTTTTATGAACAATGCTTAAGAGTGAAAATAGGCCTAAAACACTTGCAAACCCTTAATCTAGACCAGTTTGGAGAAATGGAGTTGGAAAGATGATCTAATGACATATTTTTATCTATAAATTTATTTTATATTTTATAGGACTCTCTCTGAGTCTCCTCCTCACCCTATTGAGTTGTATGAAACTGTATGGATAGGGTGTAAAACAAGGTTTTCTTGACTATTTTGTGTGTTTTGTAGGCTACAAGAGATTTCAAGAGATGTAATCAAGTTTGGGTGGAATATTATGAATTTTAATAACTACCTATGTCCATATTATTCTTTTAAAAAATTATTATGTGCCTCAATACAAGTTCTCATCTTAGTCGATCAAAATTGGCATAGTGGACAAGCTATTGAGAAGTGTGGAAAACTTCAAGTGGGGTGATTTTAATGTTTCCCTAATGATTATAAGGCCATGTATGATATTTAAAATTTTAATCCAATCCATTACATTTATTTTCATGGAAAAATTAATCCAAATTTGAGGCCAAGTGTGTAGGGTGCATGGAAGAAGAGTTTTTTGGATTGTAGATGATGATTGCTCATTCCTAGATGATTCCAGATGGCCAAGCCTAAAAATAATATATTAAGAGTAATTTTAAAACCCTTACCTCTATTTAAAATCATCATACCTATCCCTAATAATTTTTGGGATGTTTAAATAGGTCTAAATAATGAAGGTAGTTTTATGAGCCAAAACGAGGAGTTTCATGCCATCTTTCATGAGTTTTATGACTTGGTGGACATTTGTGCTTCCTGACCTTACATGGTTCATCACACATCATATTTTAATGAAAAATTAACTAATTTTCTCAACTTGACAAGTGTCTTTGTGACCTTTGGACTTCTCTCTTCTTCTTTCTCTCTCAAGATCTATAAGAACTAGTCATTTGGCCACTATAACTTATGCTTCACCTGAGTTTGGTGAAGCCATACTCATTTACATACCATTCAATAAATAATAATACTAATTTTTACCTCTTCATTACTATTCATAGTGTGTTCTACTTGAATTTTGGATCTTTCTTAGTGAATACTATGGATTCTTTAGCATATTGTCTCATTCTTTCATCCTATTTATAGTTGGAAAGCATCTTCTTATAGGGCATGTGATTTGTTCTAGGAAATATTAAGATTGATTGAGTTAGTCTATTTAATAGTGCCATTCAAGTCCTCCTATATTTGTAAATTCATTCATAACCTCATAATGTAACATTTATGTGAGAAGATGTTGATTGAAGGAGTGTATGTTTGGTTAGTCCTTTGTTCTTATGTGTAACATGCTACTGGTTAGAAGCCATCACCTTATTTGGTGTATCACCTCATTTATAATATTTTTATTTCATTTATCTCTCCCCCTTCCCCCCAAATTTTTTTTTTAGGTGTAGTTGCAATCCAAAGTTACCGGTACATCAAAGGAGATAACCCTATCTAGATATTCACCTCATCCTTAGGCTACCCACAAGCCTAGAGGTGTTTCCATTGTGCCACTTGGATGAAGAGAGCTTAGGAATCTCCTCAAAGGGTTCAAATCCAAGTGACAACAATTATTACATTCAAAATTAAATATTATAATATAACACATTTTAGTAAATAGGTCACATAATATTCTACTTAAAAATTAAAATAAACTTTAATTCTTTCAAATAATCTTAGTTTAAAATATTGTAAGATTATAATATTTTTATACATATAATTTTAATATTCAATAAAAATACTTATAATATCAAATTATAATGATTGTTTGATAAATTTTATTGTAAGAGACTAATAAGTTTTAATTATTTAAAATTATAATATTTTACATTTAATATTCTAAACAAATTAGCATATGCCTATAATTTTATAAAATGTAGTTAATAAGAACATGGTACAATAAAATTTTATGTTTACTATTGAAAAAATATATTAAAATTTAATATTGTATGCACATGTAATTCTTACATTCGATATTAAATATTATAATATAAAAAATATAAAAGAGTTAAAATAAATGTTATACAAAAACATTATAACATTTTTAATTATTTAAAATAATATTAATTTATATTTACCATTGTAAAATAACTCAATAATAGGTTGTACTATTGGTTAAGGAATTCAATAAAGT